>JBBMKD010000049.1:1437586-1556634 GCA_037834095.1 Argya squamiceps
GGCGGGGCCGCGCCATAGCAACGCGCCGGCCATGGCGGTCCGGCCTGAGGGCAGCGGCGGTGCCCCGGGGGGAGCGGGGGCTGTCCGGCGTCCCTTAGGGGATCGGCGACTGTCCCGTGTTCCTCGGAGCAGCCGAGATTACCCGTGTTCCTGAGGGCACTGCCCCGTGTCCTCTGAGGCGTTCGGGAGCCGTCCCGTGTCCCCTGAGGGGAACGGGGATTGCCCGTGTCCCTGACGGGACTGTCGGTGTCCCTCACGGAAGAAGGGACCCTCCGGTGTCCTTGAGGGGAACAAAGACTCTCTGTTTCCCCTGAGCATATATATTTTATATATACGGAATATATTAAATTTTTTTATTAAAGAAAAAGAATGTTCTTTGATGTTTGATTCAATCCGTGAAACACAGAGCAGCCAAGAAGCTGCAAGTGTTAGAAAAACGCTCGTCACACAAGTGGCACAGAAGAGGTTGCCCAGAGAGGGTGTGGAGTCTCCCCACCGGAGGTATTCCAGAGCCATCGGGACACGATCCTGTGCCCGGTGCTCCGGGGTAACCCGGCTGGACCAGGAGGATTCACTCCCGGACCCGCTGTGGTCCCTTCCAGTCTTATCCAGTCTGGCCGCCTGTGAGATCACTCGGTGGCCAAATTTATGTGACAATTGGTAGAGACAGAGAAGTTTTAACTTCACGAATCTTCTCGCTGAGCAGAGATGAAAGCAGGGCAGCCTTTGGGTCGAGAGCTCTTTCATCCCAAAGTACCTCTCTCGGCAGGGAAGAGCCATCTCTCCTCAAACTGAAGCTCTGATAAAAAGCCGTGTGTAGGTGGTTTGATAGAAGTTCTGTCCTTTCCATAAATTCAGGATGTGCACTAGTAATGGATTTTAGCACCTTTTATAGCTCTAGCCCAGTATGGAAGACTTCTTTCATTTCTAAATATGGGCTCAAGAATTTTTATTATTTTAATGAGAAGCAGAAATCCAGCAACATCCCCAGAGAAGGGCTTCAGAGGAGCTTAAAACTCAGATAATGAAAGACTGAGGTCTCTGAAAAGATAATTCTTGCTCCTGTTGCTCACAAACACTTCTTTTAATCCTTGAAGAAAAAGTGGGAAACAGAGGGGGTTAAATTCTTATTTCAGGCCCATCAGGGGAGTTCAGGGTTAGAACTTAATTTATCATTGTTTGTGGCCAACAACCCACAAACAGTACAAGAGTAAAATTCTGCTACTTTCTCCTTTTCCTGACCCTTTCTTTTATTTGACCATTAAATCTAAAGTGGTTCATACACATCTTTTGATCCATATCCACAGGTACAAACTAAATGGTTTCTCACATCACCTCCCAGCCTTGGGGTTTTCTGTCTCTATTTTTCCTGGGTACAGCAAGCAAAAAAAAAATGGTTACAGCTTCCAAGAATTGAAAAACCTTGTAGCAGCTGCTAATTAGGATTTTAAAAATCTGCAGTGCCTAAGATATTTTAGAGCACATTTTATTCAAAAGAATTGTTAAATGTACGAAGATGAAAGAGATGGATTACAGGAGAATTAAATGTAGGGTTTAACTGAGAAATAATCATTTTCTATGAAAGATAATGACTCCTCTTGAGGCTAGTATCAAGATTTATTGACCCAGGAGGTTAATATTGATCAAACCCAAGGCAAACAAAATATTAGACCTTGAAGGAGAGTAATCTTGATATTGAAGCCTTGCCACTGAGTGAAGAGGTCAATATATCTGGGTGCCAGAATCTCAGGTTTTGAACACAGAATGGTGGGGGATATTAAACCTGTCTGACATGTTCTGTGTACACACTTTTTATTCTCATCAGCAGGAGGTAACTTTATGGCTGTGTCCTTCCCTGCAGAGCACCGTGTGAGGCTTCAGGCTTCACTCACAAGCCTCACTGCAAATCTGATGGGTCTCTGCCTAAGGTGTAACACAAGGCTAAAATCAAACCCGTCCTTCAGCTATTTATTCATATCTGAGCAATATTTTTAATGGATTTCATTCCAAACACAAGGATTCTGCTGCTGCAAAACCAGAGTGAGAATAAACTGAAAAACCAGAGTGCTGCAATTTACGGATTTGTCATTGTATCTAACAGCCTAAGTCCAGGAGAAAAAAAAAATGAGTTAAATTCTGCTATAAACTGACAACAAGAAAACAAGTAACTCATGTGGATTAACTAATCAATGAGGATAAAGTCAGAGACAAGGAAATGTACCACAAGAGACATGAAAATAGTTTCTAGGATAAGATCACCAGTTAAGGCGCTGGGGGCAGAAGTGGCCTTTTTATTTCTGTTCATATGGCAACAAGCAGGGGAGGGTTTAATGTGCCCAGCAAAACAAAAGTGCACCCATTCACTGCTGAGAAGAGCAGTGTATACAAGATAATCTGTAATTCTAATTGATTGCAGTGAAAATAAATAAACAAAATAAGCCATGTTTATCATATTTTATTCAGAAAACAAGTACAAAAACAATTAAGCCAACAGTATTTAAAAATACAAACATAAAATGTCTTTCTAGTCCCCCAAGCAGACTTCAAGTATTGCATTTTTTAAATCTTAAGTTTATATATAATTTATCTTTATTGGTCCTGATTTTAATTTTATTTGAAAGACACTCTGAATGAATAGGATTGGAAAAAATCTGATCTCTTTAGAAGCAATTAATCAATAATGAACAGTTTCTGAATTCCAGTAAGAAACATTTGCACAGTATTTCTTTTAAAAAGAACTAACAAAAATTTGATTCTCAATACAAAATAGGTGGGACCATGGCAATTCGCATAGTGAACAATTACCATGCTGAGAAGCAT
Source organism: Argya squamiceps (assembly GCA_037834095.1). Taxonomy (NCBI): domain Eukaryota; kingdom Metazoa; phylum Chordata; class Aves; order Passeriformes; family Leiothrichidae; genus Argya; species Argya squamiceps. The sequence continues at coordinate 1,440,407 of JBBMKD010000049.1, forward strand.
TTTTCTATTTCCTTGTCAATCTTGATTTTTTCCAGTTTTGCCAATACAAAAGGAGTATTGATTTCTTCTCTTTTGTCTGTTAAAGTACATTCTCAGCACCCCACATTTGGATGTTGTAAAAACTCAATGGGCTCCTGTGAATTGCATGATAAATAACCCAATTACAGGCACATATTTAATTGTTAGGAATTGAAGGTGCTGATAGAAAAGTCTCCAATTTAAAGTGCATCACATCATTTGCATAAAATTGTAGACATTTAACCTGAATGTCTGGTTCCAGGTCCTGCCATTCCCTGTGCCACCTCTCTGAAACCATCTCCAAGCTCCTTTTAACCAGTTCCACTGTGTATTAAAAGACAAAAGATGGTGCACAGTCACCTTTAAAATGGGCTTTTTTTCAGATAAATCTTATTCAGAACTCTGATTGTATCAAGGATCAAACCATCAAATATGGCTTCAGTCATCCTCATCTTCACTGTTAATTCATCATCACCATAGGAAGTCCACTGAGATTCCTCTTTGTGGAGCTCCTGGATCTAAAATATAACATGGAAACAGATTTTTACTTCAAAAATAAGAGTTTCACAAAAGTACTGAGACACTGCACCTAATCCAACAACTTTACATCTGCATCATTAATATATTTAATTTAAATCACTTGCAAGAACTGGAAATACTGGATTATTAATTCAATTTTTAAAAAGTCAGTAATTTGAAGTTCTGAAATTAATTTAAATAAATGTGATTCTCACAAAAGGATGAGAATTTCTAGATTAAGTCTAGAGGAAATAAATTCCCATTGGAAAATCTGCTTACCAGAATAAGGTCCACTCTGTCTCTCTTACAGTTTCCATACTTGGTCATATTTTGGAATTTTCTTTTCATTTCTAAGTCATTCTGTTCCAGGTTCATTATTTTAATAATTTCACCCTGAACAAAAGTCTACAAAATAAAGAAGGCTGAAAAGAACTCTCCTCATAAGAATTCTGGTGCTGTGAAGGTTCCAGATGAGTGCCGGGTGCCAGTGTGAAGATCCAGCTTTAAGCCTAGAAACATCCCGAGGTTTAGGGGACTGATCTAGAGGTAGCTGATCAATACTGGCCAACCAACACATTTTAGTCATAATACACCTTTGGAGGTTACACACAAAATAATCATAATTAGGAGAGTTTAAAGGCCCATTTCCATTCTTAACACCATACATCTGGAATATTTTAACTAATCAGCTCAGTCTGTATTTATTCAGGCATTTCAGAGTAATGCTGCCTCTCTCATCATCTCAGTTACACTGCCATAATCCTCATAAATTTCACATCTTTTTGCCACTGCAACCTCTGCTCTTTTCACTCTTGTTCCTGTGCTTTGCATTGCCAGAACATACCTTGACATCAGTGACATCCATCCTTCTGCAGAGATGCCTGGAACAGTGAGATCCCACTTTATTTTTCATCCATGGGAACGTATTTGGCTTTGCAGTCACTTGATATTTTGCACACAGCAACTCACGGCTCAGATCAAATATAACCTGTAACAAACCCAGCAGAAGTCAGGGGAACTGGATTCCAGTCCCCAGCTTCCCATGGAACTTGGCTTTTCCTGAGCACACCCAAACCAGACACTGGGTCAGGTGTTCAAGGTTTTATGGTGGAACTCTGACAAAACTCTGCATTCTCTGCAAGGACATTTATTCTACTGGAATTATTCTGCAGGAAATCACAAAATACTCCTGGTAGTAACTTTTGGTGTCCCTTTAGTTATATTTAGTGTTAGCAACTAGAATAATATTAAATATAAGCTAATATGATTCACCCTCCAAAACACTACAAAAGCTAACTAACAGTTAGTGCTTTAAAAATACCTGATTATACATTCTCTTGCTTTCTGCTTCCAAATCATTCCCTGGGAGATCATTATATTCCAAGTACTTTGGCACGTTGATGTTCCTGAAATTTGAATTTATGTTCTCTGGGGTCCATAATTCTTCCACAGCATATGCAGACAAATTTTTAACATAGGAACTGTTATGTGGTATCACAAGAGGAACTTCCACGGTTTTCTTCCAAGGAGCTGAGTGCCACTGGTCTGATTTGTACAAATACTGCTTTTGTGTCTGTCTCACCAGCAGGTTTTGGTCAGAATTAGGCTGATCAAAATCTTCAGAGCTTCCAAAAACACCAGCATCAAGGATTTTTAAAAGGAGCTTCAGGAGAGAAAAAAAAAAAAAGACAGATGATATATTCCATGTTTTCAGACATATTGAGATTATTAGCAACTGAACAAGGTTACACTTAAAATCATCTTATTCATGGGTTCAAAGGAAGGCTTACTGATGTATTATTTAAAAAACCCAAACCTATTTTAACTGGATTTGGCAGAATTCAGAATTAGAATTACAGTTCTGGAGTTCCATGAAAATATTTGACATTCAGCAACATTTTTTGTTCTAAATATGGAACTGCTCTCCCCACTACCACCCTCAAAGCAATTTTCTCACAGCCAGGAGCTGGAAAGGAGTCAGCCAAATCAGCTGACAAGTGTCCAGGTTTGCTCTGAAGTTAATAAAAATTGATGTTTATACAGATTTGTCAGTTTTGACAGCTGACAAATTCCAATAAAGAAGTCACATTTTCTTTGTTTGGACCACACACGTGCTATGCAATGGATACAGGATAATTCCTTAAATAAGGCATGGGTCACATGAAGTGAGCAGTCTGGGTCCTAACATTGATATAATTTTTATGGATGATGAAAAACTGGGTTACACAATTCTTGCCTCTGTAGCCCAGCTTCAGGGGCAGCCCTTGATAAAACTTTCTCACTGTACTTACAGGCAAAGTGCTTGGAGAAGTCTCTGGAGATAAATGAAGCACCTTGTCTGCTTTTGATCTGTGCTTTCTTTTAATCTTCATATATTCTTTAACTGCATCATCTATAAATTTAGTTACAATTCTGTCTGTTACTGTGTGACAATCATGAATGCAAAGCATATTAAAATCACCCAGTAAAACATCAGAAACATTTGCTGATGGTTCAGATAAGGCAGCAACTGAATTTTCTTTGAGGAGAAATGGTTTCTGATTGTCTTCTTGCCTTAGGTCTTTGCCATAATTCATCATGTCTTTTTCAAAGGCACTTTTATATTTGTGTTGAGCTGTTTCAGAAAATGCAATTAAAATGTCAAACAGAAGTTTTTTACTGAGTTCACTTGCAATATCATCAGCAAGTTTAATTCTTTTCTGATCCTCTAGCAAGCAACAAATATTTTTGCTTGTGTTTATTTCATCTATCTTGCTTTTCTTTGGAAGAGCATCTGCAAATATTGTTTGTTTCATCTGTGTCAGTTCTGTTTTTTCTTTATCTGATCCCAAGCACATTAAGTTCTTTTGACAGAAGAATTCCTTACAGCTACACTGGTTGGAATGGGGGAACTTTTGCCCTTTTCCAGACAGCAAGGCACTGTGTAACCCAGACTGCTTTTCCTTCACTTCAGAACCTCCTGCACTGTTTGTGTCTTCTGCTTCCTCCTCTGCAAACCCCACTGTCTGCTCATCATCTTCAGAGTATTTGCAGTCTCCTTTGAGGGAGTCATCACCATCATGGGAGGAGTCAGAGTCTTCATTCCCCATGGAGCTGGAACTATTTTTGTTCACCCCCAAAAGGTGTGAAATCTCATCAGGTCTGACAAAGACCCCACAGCACTGAGCACACTCAAAATACTTCACCCCTTCATAGATTCCAGCATTGTCACCTTCAGCTTTGTCCAGTGCAACACCAGCCCAGTGGCCACTGCTAAAATGTGTCTGGCCTTTGAACATCAGAGTTCCAGGCTGGCTCTGCCTTACCAACACTCTGTCCCCAATTTCAAACGATGATAATGGGTCATCCCTGTCCTCCTCAGCACTGGGCAGCTTTTCATATATTTTGCATTGTTTCATTGGGAATTCAGGACTTTTCCTTCCAGCAGAAGGATCTGTATTTGACACAGGCAGAAACTCCAAATGCTGCAAAGGCATCTCCTGTTCTCCATGCTGGTTTTCTGATAAACAGCTGGAAAGAGCTGTAAATGTAGATTGTTCTGAGAGACAACCATCCTGAGTTGAAAAAGCACCACTTGTCTCTGTACTGAGCAGGGGAGATTCTTCAGGCACAGTGTTATCAGGTAATGGGGGTAATGCATCCATTTCCAGTGATATATCTTCATCCATGCCCTGACTAAACTCTGAGCCTGTCACTTGTTCTGGTGGAGATGGGAAATCATCCGTGCTGGAGGCAGGAACCCCATTTTTCATTGCCTCTGCACCTAAAGGGGGAGGAGGAAGATCTTCACTTGGAAATGACAAATCCTTTTTGTTAGAGGATGGCAAGTCAGCAGTTCCAGAGGACAATACTTCATCCACAGGACACAGCATTTCCTCATCAGATGGAGGGAGACCCTGATCACTACTGGAGGTTGCATCAGTGCAGGAAGGGCTGGCAGCTGCAGCATTCCCCAGTGCTGGGATCTCCTGAGAACAGGGCTTGTTTCTGCTGCAGCTTTGTGAGGCACCCAGGTGTGGCTCATCCACTCCCTCAGAAGGGTTTTCAGACTGGGGGGAATGTGCTGACTCCATTCTGGAGGCATTTGCTTGGTCTGCTGGAATGAAAGAAAGCAGGTGATCAGTGCAGACACAATCCAATGCATCTCCAGGGTATTTCTGGGAGAGGGATGAAGTCTCAGCTCTGTCATCTTCAGGCAGCTCACGTTCATTGTGTTTGTCACTAGGTGATGTTTTCCTTATTGCTATTGGCATCTCTTCTGAGAGATTAGCAAACACATCACCACTGTCACAGACAAACTCTTCTGGGACACTGACATCTGTGTCCTCTCCATGTTTCAGCTCTAATTCTGGGTCTGAAATGGAACTTTTGGAGATGTTGATCCAAACTGCAGACACTCTCTGAAATTCTGAGTGAGAAGAGTCTGATTTGGCACTTTCACATTTCAAAAAGAAGTTGTTCGACTTGGATGATGATTCAGTGGAAGTTAATCCTTCAGAAAATGCTTTTAAATTTAGTTCATCAGAAGCTTCATGAGAAATATGGTCCAAATGCTTCAAACATTGACTGGCATCCACCTGATGGATTGCAGAAGGGACAGGCACTTCCACTTCTTTAACTGGAGCATTTAAAAGATTTTTTTAAAAAAACCAGCATTTGAACAAAATATTTTATAGAAAAGCTTGCTAATAGATCACTTAGGATACACAAATCTATCTTGCTCCTCACTATGATATCTAGGAGTAAATTAGGAGTTGGACTTTATGATCCTTTTGGGTCCCTTCCAAATCAGGGTATTCTGTGATTCTATGAAATGCAGAAAGATGGTTCATTAGAAAAATGGCAGAAAGAGAAAATATTGCCACAATATATAAATATTTATATTAGAGAGATTATGCACACCCAGAACTATGTAAATGAGATAACTGACTCATATATGAAAGTTATTTTTCACCTGTCCGACTGAGAGTAAGAAATATGAACTGAGGATAAAACCTGGAAACAAAAATAACTCCAGCACGTCCTGTCCAAGTCTATCCTCAACTGATCTATGTTCTTTTAAAAAGAACATCCTTAAATTCTTGAAAAATTGTATCAAAAGAGACCAAATTGTTAATGACGCAATCAGGGTAAGTTATGATTTTGTTGTGGGGAAGCAGTATAATCATATCTCTTAAACCTCTGAGAGATCCCCACTATCTTGCCCAGCAGTGATTTATACATTGGCTACAGTGAGCAAGACACTTTGGTAATAAATGAGAAAATTGTCTCTCTTTCTGTCTGGATTAAAATTTGATTGAAGTAGTTGAAACGGATTGAACATAATAGCATTAAATATGATTGACCTGTTCCTTCAAGAGTATTTTCTGCTTGAACCAGGCATAAGTTACACCAAGTAGGAAGCATCCCCAGGCCTTTCACTGGGTACTTTGTGCCACATGGATTAATATCTTCATTATCTTTAGGATCAGGGCTTGAAAGAAGTGCCTTTTCCCCCAGCACAGATTCCTAGAATGTAAATATTTAGAAAAGAGAGTTAATGTCTTAAGGAAGTGTACACATAACCAACACACTTATTTTGACTTCATGTTCCTAAGTGGCAAATGAGTCTTGTGCTGGTCCTATTTTAAGGCAAATATAATCTGGGACACCCTTTCTTTAGGCATTAATGGAATTCCAGAGGTGGTCCTTACCAGAAATCCACACTTTTGGCCTTTTCTTTTAATGACTGTGGCTATAGGTTCCATTCCAGCTGAATTTGTAGGTTCCAGAGGTAAGAAAACATTATCCTGAGCATTAAGTGACAGCTCCAAACCTGGGAATTCCTCCACCTGTTTCTGGTGCTGTACCAGTGATTCCTCGTTCTCAGTAGAAAAGCTGTGAAGAGTTAGACATGGAATGCTTCATTCCTGATCAGTATAAAATATGAACATCCCCATGCAGGTGGATAAATGGCATAATCACCACTCTGCACTCCTACACAGGACAGATCTATGGACAATCAGCCAGAATTTGGGTGCATTTGAGTTCCACCAGCCCCTGGCTGCTCCAGACTGACACCAATATTCACTGTTCTCCTACGAGCAGCCTTGTCAGTAATAAGAAGTGAAAGCACAGCCAAGAAACCTTTTAAAGATTTCTCTGACTTGTAATCAATAACACCATGAATTATAGATCAGTTCCATGCAGGGATTTATTTGAAAGCCTTCCCCTGTGGGGACTTAAGTAAATGCACAAACCTGACTCACCACCCTGCTAGAGCTCTGGGTAACACTGAATGAAAGGGGGTTTTAATTCATATAGATAAATATAGGTCTTTAACTGCTTTTTCTCTTCCTGAAGCAAACTAGATTTTTGTTGTGAGCAGTGTGGATGCTGTGGGGTTCTCATTCATACTGCTCAGCTCCTCCAGCCCAATGGGATGCAGAGGATACAACTCCTGGGGAGTAGCAGGATGAGGATTTCTCAGTCTGACTAAACTCCTGAATTATATCTCACTGCAGGATTTTACATGACACCTCTGTGCTTCAGTTTAAGCCTAAAATGTAGCCCCATGTATTACAAAATCCTTCTGTGGTTAAATCCTCAGTGAAGCACAGCCCAGCTCAGAGGGGCTGAGTGATACAGAGGCTCAGAGCCAGAGGGTGACAAAGGAGTGAATTTCACCAATTAAATCAATACATTTCTACTCATTTCATATGGGTATTGTGAAGCCTAATTAATATATAGTTGCAAAGTGGTTTGAGTTTGTAGTTAAAAGCCACCATGAAAACATGAACTATCAGTAGCTGTTGTGTGGCATCATTAAAGGTGCCCTGAGGAACTCGCCATTTAGGACAGAGTGCTAAGCAGTGATCTTGATTTATAAACTGCTTGAACACAGAAGTTTTAAAAATTTATCATCATAAACTTCCTCTTTGGAATATCTAAAGCTCACACAATTATCTAGGAGATACCTGTCTGCATCTTCTCCACTGGATTTGGTCTCACCTTCAGCAAACACTGAGAAAGGTTCTACTTACCCCTCATATTTCTTGCTCTTTTTATGCTTTAGCTGGACACAACTGTCTTTACTCCCTGACTTCATAACCTCCTGCTCCCCAGCCAAACTGTGCAGCTTTTCCTGGAGCTGTGCTGTTGAATGCTGCATCATTAAGATTTCTCTCTGCTGCTTTAATAAAAGCTTCCTTTCTTGATGGGCTGCCCTGTGGATGTTTTGCAGGTGCTGGATTTCTGCCTACACAAAGCAGAGGAAGAAAGGAGCATAACAGAGTGAAGATAACAAAGAGCTATAATTAGAAGTATGTATAATGTTTATTAATATAGGGCACTTTTAATTCCAAAATAGCCTGTTTTGATGGGGTGTCAAGTGGTGAGACCTTTAAAAACTGTCTTCAGATCATTCAAAACTACAAGGTGCATGTGGTTTGCAGTAGGAGTTCCTTTACTTAAACAAGAGGCTTGCACTATGTAAGGAGCAGGACAGAAATTTTCTGACTACCAAGAGTAACTATCAACCCTGCATAGTGGAATAACTGAGACTATAAAATTACCTGTCAGATTAATTTAATATATTTCAACATCACAAGCATAAATCAGTGGAAACCTACATTATATGACCTGTTTGTTATGGCATAAATAGAAAAATCCACAATAACAGTGAGGTAGCAGAAGAGAGAGAGAAAAAAGATGTTTTCTTTTATCCAAGATTTACAGACTGCTGACTTTGGCACAAAACCCACCTCACTGTGGCTATGTAGGAAATATGCAGAATAATGGATGCAAAGTGATTTTTTTTTTAAAATGCAAACCCCACTTGCTCCAGCAACTCCAGACACCTCACTGAGCTGCATCCTCCCTGTGGATATGAGATGAATCCCAGCTCCTCTCACTGCAGCATTACCTGCTCCCATTTCAGCTCCATCAGGATTTTGTGTTGCTCAGCTGCCATGGCAGAGGCTCCAGTACTCTCCTGCAGGTTTTCCAGAACACTGGAGATCACAAGGATGAGAATCAGAGTCAGATCATTAAATGCCTTGAATTTATGGGTGGGATAGGAGCAAAAACTTTCTCAAAGCAGCTGTAGCCATGGAAGGCTCTGCAGAAAGTTCTGATGCACTCAGAAGTCATCTCACCACCCTGGGCTGTCATGGCTGGACCTCTCCTGAAGCAACTGAAGTCTCCTGAGCACTGGGGCGTTCCTCACAGTGTCTTAGCCTGAGGGACACCCCTTATGGTCCGTCCCTGAGGACTCCTCAGCACAGTCAGTGCTGCGGGACACCCCTCACTGTCCATCCCTGAGGGCTCCTCATCCCGGTCAGTGCTGAGGGACGCCCCTCACAGTCCTTCCCTGAGGGCTCCTCATCCCGGTCAGTGCTGAGGGACGCCCCTCACGGTCTGTCCCTGAGGGCTCTTCAGTCTGGTCAGTGCTGAGGGACACCCCTCACTGTCCACCCCTGAGGGCTCCTCATCCCGGTCAGTGCTGAGGGATACCCCTCACTGTCCACCCCTGAGGGACGCCCCTCATGGTACATCCCTGAGGGCTCCTCAGTGCAGTGCTGAGGGACACCCCTCACTGTCCATCCTTGAGGGCTCCTTATCCCAGTCAGGGCTGAGGGACACCCCTCACTGTCCATCCCTGAGGGCTCCTTATCCCAGTCAGTGCTGAGGGACACCCCTCACTGTCCATCCCGGAGGGCTCCTCACCTTGGTCAGTGCTGAGGGACGCCCCTCACAGTCCGTCCCTGAGGGCTCCTCATCGCGGTCAGTGCTGAGGGACACCCCTCACTGTCCATCCCTGAGAGACACCCCTCATGGTCCATCCCTGAGGGCTCCTCAGCTTGGTCCGTCCCTGAGGGATGCCCCTAACGGTCCATCCCTGGGGGCTCCTCATCCCAGTCAGTGCTGAGGGACACCCCTCACTGTCCATTCCTGAGGGCTCCTCAGCTCGGTCAGTGCTGAGGGACGCCCCTCACGGTCTATCCCTGAGGGCTCCTCAGCTTGGTCAATGATGAGGGACACCCTTCACGGTCCACCCCTGAGGGACGCCCCTCACTGTCCACCCCTGAGAGCTCCTCATCCCGGTCAGTGCTGAGGGACGCCCCTCACAGTCCGACGCTGAGGGCTCCTCAGCCCAGTTGGTGCCTCACATCACCACAGAGGAGGCTGCAATAGAAGCTCAACTCTGCTCTGGAGACACTAAAACCATGCAGGCTCCTTTTCTCTCCTCATGCTTTACTTGCTACATACTTTCTAAGAAGATTTGACATTTATTTTATTCCACTGAAAGGAGGAAAACCAGTCCCGGCCGAGCAGGCCTCCACCGGCGATGCCCCCCGTGCCCCTCACCGTCTCCGGTGGCCCAGCCAGGCCAGCTGGGCCCTGGCCCTCTCCCTCAGAGCCTTTCTCCGGAGCTGCAGGAGCACTGCCTGCTGCCGAGCCCGCAGCTCCTCTCCCCTCAGGCACTGCTCCACCACGGCCAGGCTGGAGCCACGGAAGGTTCTGGAATCTCCGAAATGAGGAATGGCTGCGCTCCTCTGGGGACAGAGCAGAGTATCGGTGTCATTGGGTGAACAGATTGGTAGAGGGACTAAAATCAAAAAACCAACCAACCCAGAGGAAGAACCCCTCAGACTGATTTTGAAAGCTGAAGAACTGAGGAAATACAGCAGCATGTCTGGGAGAAGGAACAGAGGTGACAGACTGTAGCCAAACATCAACTTCCAGTGGAAATCGTATCTGCCATGTCTTTGAAGACGTTCAAAGGTAAAACCAATGTAATTTTTGTGGTCTAATCCTGCACAAAGGCTCTGTGGGTTACCTGGCTGTTGGAGCTGGCCTGGTCACCGCTCTCTCCAGTGTTGTCCCAGGTCTCCCTGTGGGGCAGATTCACCCAAGGTGACAACAAGTTTGAGGTGTGATGGCTGTGCAATGACTGCCTGTGATCTGCTGGCAGAGATCCCAAGGTAAAGAGTTAGTGTCACCAAAACTAAAATATCTGAAAAGAAAAAAAGACACCCAAAAAACAACTGCCCCAGTACAAGTTATCATCCATTCCTGAACTCAAGCTGCCTTTGGCAAATACTTGTCAGCCAGGCCTGTGCACTGCCCTCATTAAGAGCCAGGAAAGTCACCCCACAGCTTCCAGGAGCAAGATATGGACATCAACCTCCCTTACAAGTGAAATCATGTTAAATAGGTAAAAATGTAAAAAGGGGCCCATCAATAGGGTAAATAACTCTCAGCTCCCATCATGATTGTCTTAGAAGGGCCAGGAGTACAATGAAAGGTGGCCACAGTTCAAATACGCACAATGAACATAAATATTTAGGTCACAATTTTCAAAATTAGTTAGAGAATTGTGTTCCAGGCCAGGTTGAACAGGCCATTTTCCCAATACCACTAAATCCTTTAGCTTCATGTTCACCTCCTTGAAGCACTGAGCAATATGAGCCTCCTCCTCCTCGAGTTTTTCTTTCTCTCAGTATTTTGGGATCCACTGGACTGGGATCTCTTTCTGTCTTCAATGCAGAGTGTCTCAGTGAACCCATCTCTTGGTTACTGAAGGTAAGAAAAAGGAAATATTTTCTTATTGCAGTCAGAGATATTATTTCAATTCCTTGCTTTCACAGCCAAGGCCTCCATGGAGACTGAATGTTTTCAAACCAGAATGCTGCTCGTTTTTATGTGATACTGAAAGTTTTACCTGTGCAAAGGTGCCTTTCTGATAATTGCATCCATAAGACCCTGGAAGCAATTCTCAAGTCTTTATGCCACTTTAAATGAACATAAAAGAGTGCACATACAATATTCTAATTTACATCAAGGGTATGATAGTAAAGCAAAATGAAGAAAATGATACTTTTCACACAAGTTTCAGAGGGGTTTCTACTTTTTTAAATATTGGAAAGGTGTTAATACTGTAGTTTGGGCATAAACCAGAGTAAAAAAGACTATATAGCAATTACTTTAGTGCCCCAAAATATTAATATAGTCAAACCACAGGCCAAATCCTTGGAGTCCCTCTCTGTATCCTGCCTCCTGTACCTGCCAGCAGCCAGGTCACCTTCCAGCCAGTGTCCTCTCTGTGTCTGCTCTGCGTGGTATGGTCTTGTCACAGGAGGATCACTGCCTTTGGAATTCCTGCTGTCCTGCACACACAGAAATTGTCACACACCTCAATGATCTATTTGAGAAGCAAAACATTTAGCCCTTTTTTCCTCATCTTCACTGGAAAGCCCCTGGTTGTAAATAATGCTTTTCCTATGCCAACAATTAAGAGTTGATTAATTAATGGGCTGGGAGAAAACTCTGGGAACATGAGGGTAAGGTGGTACAGCAGCTCACACATTGCTGTGTATTTAGAATTGGTCTCATGAGAGTTGGGGCCTGGAGGTGCTAACCCAGGATCTGAAATCATAACTTACCTCTGAACTGAGCTGCAGCAGGTCCCTCCAAAACCTGTGGCTTTCCTCAACCTCTTGCTTTGCTTTCTTCCTCAGCACCATAAGCTGGTGCTTCTGCTGTTTCTGCTGGAGCTGTGTTAGGAAATGACATATTATAAATGGTATCTTTAACCAGGTGACACAACAGCTGAGAGCTGGGGACAAAGGGCAGGACAGGAGCTGCACAGCCAGCTGCTGCCACATCCTGCTGCCCTGGGAAAGCAGCACAAATGCTGCTTTGGCTGCAGCACAGCACCATCTTCACACCCACCAGAGCCATACTAAGGTCTCCAAACAGCAATTTAGGTCTGGCACCTCACTTTTATAGTCCTTGGGGTTTATTAACCTGACTGAGATCAGCTGGTGCCAACTGATTATGGCCTAAGCACACCTGAATCAGGGGATGGGCAGCACCTTTCCCCTCTGGGACAGCAGAACTGGAGTTCCCTTTTCTCCTTACACAGGTTTCCCACTGACCTTCAGTTTGTGAGCCAGCAGTAGGGAGGTTTGCCTCAAAATGTCCAGGTGGCTCCTGTGTTTGTCTTCCAGCTCTGTGCCTCCAAAATCTCCCTCACCTGCAGAAGTTTAGGGGATCATCACAAGGGGAATGTGTCCATTGTTCCAACTGCATTTTCCTTTTGAATCCTCCCTGGGCCTATTTTTGGAAGCCTCCCAAATGTGACATCTCCCTTTATTCCTGAAATAACTTCTCTGCATACATTTAGTTATACCATAACTATAGAAGGAAAATGTCAGTACCCACATCCTGTCACGAAATGTGTCAGCATAAAGTCCTGCAAATTTTGGGAACTGGCAGGACTTGAGGGTCTGTGCCAGGAGAGAGGGATGAGGAACAATTCCTGTTCTAAACCTGAATTTCACAGTGTGGGTTATTGTCACTCTTGGCCCACAGAGCCACTGGGTACAAAAGAGAAACTTCCCAACCTTGTGACAGGGTTTCCCAAGTGACAAAAGGTCACTTCTTTGGGAACTCGAGCATCATCCTGCATGTCCCCTCCATCTGCATTGGGATGCAGGCTGGTTCCTCTGTCTTTTGTCACAGGGGCACACAAACCCCTGGAAAGAAAGCTTTCATTTTAAAGTGGGGAAGTTTTCCCTCTTGCTCCAGGTGCACTTTTTTCACTGCTTCTTCCTTATTGCATCTCCCCTGCCTGTGTGTGTGACAGTGCAGCTGATATTATGTTTACCAGAGAAATGTTCTTGGCTGCTTGAGCTTCTCAGATGAATTGCTCAGCTTATGCAAACAGGTTGTGTGTTTATTCTGTGCTGTGCCACTGTCACAGCAACCAGAGTCATAAAAGAATTGAAGTGTGGGTCATAAATAGAAATAGGTTTGACTTGAAAACTTGAGATAAAATCTCTGTCTCTATCCAGGTCACCTGAATCCAAATTACCCCGTGGTGCAGGATGAGCCCATGGCATGCAGAGATTGTTTGTGCTTTACAGACTGAAGGGTCTGTAACACAGAAGGAGCAGAGATGTGGGCTTGTTTGCATAGCAGGATGGGTTTTGTGTTTATGTGGGTGTGAGTGAAATAAAATATTAAATCTTTGAGCCTGGTGCAGATTTTCTATCAGAATGCTGCTCTGTTTTTATAAACAGCTTGATTGCAGATTTCACTTTCCTCCTACAGTCGTACTGTACAAGGCTTCTCTTAACCCTTTCCTTTTCAGAGTCAACAGACTGGATGGAAATCTCATCCTTTATTTTGGTAATGGGCTTTTCCTGGTCTTGGAGAGTGGTTGGAAAAGGCAAAATCATTCTAAATTATCTAGATGTGCCAAATTAAGAGTTCATCTTTTTAGAAAGAATTTTCCTTTTAGCCAGTCTTTCTAATTTTGAGGACTGAGTCAGACTCCTTAATGCTGGTAGTTAACTGGAGATGATTTTGTGCAATGACCTATTTAGGGAAATGGAGTGGCTGAAAAAGCTGGGTTTTGTACAGGCAAGTTTTATTAATGGTTTTAAGCAATGCAATAGGAAAAAAGACAAGTGAACAATTCTTCAGTGGGTCCACAGGCAGCACTTTCAAAAGCTCTTCAATACTAACAAATAAGGTCATTCTATTAAAAAAAGTTACAAGCTGTATTTATTGATGCCAAGTTGTCTGAGTAGCTTTTAATACTAATATCTGGGCCAGTCAGAAATATGATCATCTATTAGGATATAATTTAAAACCTGACAAATATTTTCAATTTGTGCCTCAAAGTCAACAATGCTCTTGTTCTTCTGACCAAAGCCCAACCAGGGGTATTGACCTCAAAGTGATTAAAAAGTTTGCTCTGATCTCTTTTCCCTCCTTTTGAATGTAATTTTCCTAATTGTGGCTATTTCCAGATGCATTTCTTGTGTTGCAACATCCTGCATTAAAGAAAATACCATCTGGCTAAACTTCACGTCCTTTTAGGTGATGATGAATGGCATTTACTGCCTACCCAGATAGCTTCAATGTGCATACACTCAGCCTGCTGAGAAAAATGCTCTTTATTAAATCACTTTCCGCTGCACCTGCAGAATCTCAGCAAAGCCCTGTAGAATCTCCCTGACATATAATTAAAAAAGCCAGGCTAAAAGTCTCATTTTTCTAATCACTTGAAGCAAGGCAGAAGCATTTACTGCTGCTTTACTCAAGGACAGCTTTTTCTCTTTCTGCCCATGTCAGCAATCAAACCAACCCAGTTATTATAAAAAAGACATGCTTGCAACTTTAGCTGTGAGCACGACTTTGTCTGCATTATTGCCTGGGGGTGTGGGAATATGGGGTGTGAAGTGTCCTGAAATGCTGCTGTGGAGTGCAGCAGCAGATCCAGAAGGAATTGCCCCACTTGCTCCAATTCATGCAGTCCTTCCCCTCTCAAAAATTACCATGTCAGCTCAATTGCTTTATTATTTCAGGATGCTCTCCAGGTAAGGTGAAAAAACACCCAGATTTTGGCACTCTCTGTGCAGGAAAGGAGCTGCAGTGATGACAGGTAAAAGGGGAGGAGGAAAAACGGTTTGGTAACTCCTGATCACAGCAGAGAAACACAGCAGGTCCTTCTCTCCTCTCTAAACCCGTCTGGTATCCCTCTTGTCACTGAAGAGTGGCTGCTTACCAAACAAGGGGATTAATGTGGCCTGTGCTGCTCCTGTGCTCTGCATATTTTGTGTTTAGATCTAAATCCTCTGGTGTGGAGGGCTGGCCTGAGTTCAGCTCCCAGCCAGATGTTGCAGCACATGGCAGTGCCTCACCCTGCTGCTGCCCCTTCTCACACAGAGCTGCCCTTGGCTCAGGATAGCAACAGAGCTGGGCCTGGACCTGCACCTAACCAGAACCCTGAATTTCCGTGGAATGGTCCTTCTGTTCCTCATCAGTTATTCTAAACTCTCTCAGTCAATGAGAACATCTTTACAGACAACTCCAGAGGTGCTGAAGGCAGGGCTGGAGCTCCCTGGAGCTGTGGGAAATACAAAACACAGCCTAGTTTTGTTTGTTTTGTTTGATTTGGGAGGGAACACGAAGAGCTGCCTTAGCTCAACACTCTCCATCAGAGCACAATTAGCTGAAGCCATGCTGATACATTTCTGTGCTTTTTCCACTAATTTAATAATTTCTCCCTCTTCTAGAAGCAAGAAGGCAGCTCCCTCTAGTGATACAAGAAAATATGTCAATCAGCAGTTTAGGGGAAAGATGATACATATAAATAAATATGTTTTACTTGTAGTTCAGGTTAAAATTCTGCATTTCAAGGACAATGGAAACCATTCCATTTGCTATTCTGATGCAAATTATTTTAAAGCAGTAGCCATGATTAAGCCTCAACATTTAGAAAATACTTTTTAAACAGTTAGTTTCAGCTTAAATGCTGTTATCTCTCAAATAAAATTTAAAAAAAGGGAAAAAAAGTCTGATCTAATGAAATGAGATTTCTGGCTCATTCAGTCCAGTCTGGCTCAAAGGCCATTCCCTAGACTGTAGGAAGGGGCACAGGCAAAATTCTGGGTTTTAAAAAATCATATAGTTCTCTTATTTAATAGAAATACAGAAATTTGGGTTCTGTGGGCTGTATTCAGAGGATCTGCTGGAGTAGCAAGGAAAGTATAACTCATCTCAGCTCCCTGTGGAGAGCCCTGGTGGTTTGGCAGGAATGACAGAAAGATTTTACATACTGGTGTAAAATGCAAAGCCCTTCCTTATCAGCTCATTGGTTATACCAAGTTTTGTGCCTAAACTGATGAGAAATTCATGTAAGTGCAAGGTGAAATCACATCCCAACACTCCCTGTGGAGATAATTTTTGTTCACCACAGCATGAACTTATAGGATTTGCAATTCTGGGTTTTGTACTAGCTGCATTTTAAAAGAAAATTCAACAATTCAGGACAAATTCACTGTCTTACCCCAGGCAGCAAACAATTATTTTGTGAATATCTTCTTCTCTCTGCTTTAAAGATGTTTGAAATGAAATTTGTTATTTTGCCAAGTGTGTTTGCTACAGAAAATCTTTCTTTGGCACAGCAGTGGGTGGTCAGGGTGACGTGTGTCCCTCTGAAAGGTAAATATGTGCATTTGGCAGCAGTTGTAGAATTACACCTCATTATGTTGCGTGTGCACGGTGACTCCTGCGTCCCGTGAAAGGACAGAGCCAACTGCTGGGTGATGCCTCCGAGCAGACAATGCAGCCTCGAGCCTGAATGCCCCGTCCCTGCTCAGGGTGGTGACAGAGCCACTTGTGACCCATATTTCAAACCCACATTGTGTCGAGCACGACACTTCTGTGCCTCCTGTGCAGCAGCCTGGCCGTGCTGGGAGTGCTGCCTCCCAACCCAGCCTTGGGCTGGCAGCTCCTGCAAATGCTCAGGGGAAGGGAAGGGTTTCTCCTGGCAGAGACACGAGGCAGCAGCTCCTATTGTTCCTGTGCTGGATAGTGGATGGTTGGGCCTTGCAGAATTGAGGCCCTCAGTTATTAATAGTAAATAAATAGGTTGTCTTTCACTTAGGGTAAAACACTTCACACAACGGCCTTGCTGCCCAATCGTCTGAGATGCCCTCCCGGTCCCTCGGGGGGGAGGGAGAAGCACAGTAAACAATGCTGGCTTCCCCACCACCCCAAAATCCAATATGATGTATAAAATGTTGTGAGGAAAACAATGAAGAATCCTTAATAAGAGCAAAGGCTTTTTGTAAGTCCCCTCTTTGAGGAAAGGTTATCTGATCTTGTTCTTTTGTCTCGGAAAAGCCCTTAAAACAATGCACCATCTGCTCCTGTTTGGTGGGAGCAGGCAGAGATCTCTTCAGACAGAGCGGTCTGCACGCTACTGCTCGGCTTTTAACCCTTTCAGCCACAAACTTTCCCTTGTTCCCGTGCAAACCTTTGCTCCGGGCAGAAGTGGCCGTGCCCTGCACCCCTGGCCAGCCTCGGGCACCCTGCAGCACATCCCTCCATTCCCCCTGCCCATATCCTGTGCCTTGATGTCTCTTGCTGCCCAAACAGAACACTATCCCACCCTGCTTGGATGGGGTAATTATGAAGAGTTGATTCTAAGGCTCCCAGAGACCTTCAGATGAAGCTTCGAGATGCTGGAAATGTCTCTGAGCTAAATGGGGTTTGTTCCACCTGTAGCTGTCACTGGCAGCTGAATTCACACCCAGCGTGGAGAAGGCAAACAGCTCCTATTGCATTTCATGCAATTTTACTAATAATTCCATATAATCTCTTAGATTGTGCATGAATGTTGAGAGGACAATTTCTCATGCACCCCTTTTTCACCTTCAAAATCTGGAAGAGATTTGAAATTTGAGATTCCCCCTCACCCCAGAAGATTTGTCAGCCCTGGCCAGAACCATCAGCAAGAATTTTGTTGCAACGAGGGACTGTTCATTCTATTGCCACAGCACAAGGAAAATTTTGGGAGGGCACTGAGTGACCCTCTGGAAGATGCCACCTTACCCAAGTCCTGCTCAAGGCTGTCAGCGCTCAGAGTGGCAGGGGGCTGGAAGCTCAGGCTGTCCCAGGTCCTCAGGCTCTCTCCAGGAGATGGGTTGGCCATTTCCTCTTGGTTCTGAACTTTCAAAACAGTCTCACATCCACATTGCTCCCTCCATGCCTTGAGTTTTCCCTGCAGGCTGTGTCAAGGTAACAACAATTACTAAATAATAAAGCAATCTTTAGAACTTGAAAAAAAAAGTTATTTCATTCAAACAGAACTATTACATTTTGTCAAATGGAAACAAAAGGCTCCCTGAGAAGTCGTACCTGGCAACGAACAAAATCTCCTGCCTTGTACCTTGATGTTGTCAGGAAAGCTAACAACACTCATTTTTACCTACTCTAATTACTGCTCTGAAAGAGCTGGGTATTTTTCAACCTGGTGGCAAATACAAACAACAACCTTGCAGTGTGGATGATTAATTTATGAGGGCTGCATTGTACAATCCGTGCCATTGTTGGGACTTGGTTGCACAATCCAGCTCTGAACCTTGGCAAAGAAATCTGTTTAGAAACACAAAGTCCTGAACTCTGTTCCAGTGTTTCTGGGACTTGTGCTGAGCACAACTCTGGCCCAGCTAAGATCTGGGAGTCATACATATACTTTAATATTTCAAAACAATGTCAGCACCAAGACGAAGCCCTCAGCTAACTGATTTTACTTTGCTTTGGTCTGTAACTATCTGAGCTTAACTAAAAAGATTAAGAAAGAAGGTGTGAAAATGGGCATTTATTGATCAAGCCTCAGCTGAACCACACGCAGGGACACTGAGACACTGAAATGGTGACAGATGTTTTCTTTTTTATACAGAAAAATGAATGTGGAAATTTTTTTTTTCCATCGGCAATCAGCTTAGGGAAATCTTATTTCATTTTTCTCGTTAATAAGCTTTTCTTTGTTTTTCATGACCCAGAAACTGCTAAAACGATTAGTACAGCTTCCACTAACGCGTCTTGGGTGTGGTCTTCAGAAAGTGGGAGCAAAGGTGGATGAGAAAGAAAGAACAGAGGAAACAGGGATTTCTTACAAAGCAGTTCTAATATTCATTGGTAAAATGCACTGAGTTTTGTCTCTGTAGTTGTGTTGTGATGGTTTTTTAGGTGCTGTTTTCTTTGACTCTTGGGAAATGCCTGCTCTGTCTGGGGAGACTGATGCCAAGGTTTGTGTCCTGGGAAGGGCATCAGTGGAAATCAATGCAGATTCTGCAGAGAATACTGGATTTCCACAGGAGTGGCCAGCAGCACCTGCCCTCCAGACACAGCCAGCTCTGCATAAACCTCCACAACTCCCAGAGGAGGCTCTTTGGGTTTTCACTAAAGAGAAAAAAAGCATTGCTGAGTCCACAGGAGGAGTCAGAGCTGTGCTCCAACAGGTGACTCTCCAGCCACCACCCTCTGTCCCAGGCCCTGAAGCCACCCTTCTCTTTCACCACTTTCAAATCTGAACTTACAGCAAAAATGGGATGATTTTTTTTTTCTCTCGAGAATGTAGCCACTTATAGAGGCAACTGAAACAAAATCAGATAGAATTGCCCACACATTTTCTGGCAGTTTGGAGAATTCCCATCAGTGAGTCATTTGCATCAGCAACAAATCTCTGGCAGCCGCCCCTGCGGACGGGGGAGCAGCCGGGCATGAAATGGGAACATTTCTTATGGAAACAGGCACCTGCAGGATTTCGTGCATGAACATGAGCTGCTGTTTTCAGAGCTATAATTAAACATGTAAACAGCAAACGGTGCTGTTGAAACTGGCTGTGGAGAAGGTCATGCTCGAGAGTGCTGGGTTTGGAGTGCTGGATGTTTTGTATTTGTGAATGAGGTCGGCACACAGTCAGTTTTAACAGGTGCCTTTGTTCAGATGAGCTACTGGAGAGAGAGAACTTCGGTCTGTTGTAGCCAAATGTGAACTCCTGACTCCTTAGCAGTGGAAATCAGAGCACAGACCCAACTCAGCTGCTTTTACCATCACGTTTTCTAACCCAGCTTTAGTTACATCAATGAGAGCTCTATAGAAACAGGTTTACAAGACCAAGAACACAGCACTGACCCCTCCTGTTAGCACAGCCTGTGAAGTTTTGTGTGCAAGTTGAGAGACAGGCTCCCTTCACTGCCTGCTGACACTCCCCACAGAGAGTTCATGCACTCAAAGTGCAAATGTTCCTGGAGCAGGAGAAATTACGGCTCTGGAAAGTTCTTCAGTCACCTCCTTAGAGAACACTGGTGCTCCTTTATCTGGTGGCTTTCTGTCTGATTTGATCTGTACTGAATCTGTTGGTATCAGATCAACTTCAGGAATAACTTGATCACAGGAGCCTCACTCTGTGCCAAAAGACTCATCCACTTCTGTTTCCTGTGAGTGTGCAGACTTCAGGAGAGGTGCAAAATCAGACTTTAGATTATATGCAAATAAAAGCTGAGAACAAAAGACAGGCTTTTACTCTGAGCCTTTGTATTAATTATGTGTTTTACCAGTAGCTGAGGAAGAGTTAGGCATGGGGTGGTCTCTCCTTTATATTGCCCATCACAGGGAGACCTCAGCCCACCAGGACATGAGTCTGGAGTCATTCACAATACAGCCACACTTTCTACTTCTAATCTCTAAATACAGCGATATTTTATCTGCAAGTAGCTCTTCTCATCTTTTGAAGCAGCACTTGCAAGGGGATTGTGATTTATTGTTTGAGAGGTTTTATTGGTGTTTTTTTCGGTGATGCTCTGAGGACTTTTTGACTCCGGCTGCTTTGCTTTTTCAGTAATTGCATTGTTCAGCAGATCAGTGCAATCTGTCTTTTTTCTCCTTGGTTTGATGCTTGTCCCTTACAGCTGGGGGGCTGTTCCCATCGGGCCCAGGGGGTCCTGCACCTACCACCATTCCTGGGAGTTTGGGAGGTGTCTGGATGAGGGTGATGGAGCCCACGGCTGCTGCTCCCCAAGCAGCAGTGCAGACACAGCTCTGACTCTCTCCGCTACACACTCTGAGTGCCCGCTGCTCATGTTTTATACATTTGCCATCTTCTGTGACACAACAGCTCCATAATCCTTGCAACCGATCTCTCGGAGCAGAAACCAGCCCAACCTTTGTGAGTGTGGTGGTTGTGCACAAAGAACAGGGGGTTAACTCTTGGTAATTCCAGTAATTATCCCTCATAACTTTGGTAGGCTCATCTATCTGGACTTAACTCTCCAATTTTCATTTTTCTCCTGTTTACTTTGCACTGTAAAGCTGAAAACAATCTTGAAAAGAACGCTGGGCCCAGGCGCCCGCTCCGCGCCCGCGGCTGCGGCGCCCTCCGGTGGCGAGAGTGCGTCATGGCAGCACGGCCGGGATCCACCGGGGCCGGGATCCACCGGGGCCGGGATCCGCCGGGGCCGGGATCCGCCGACCGGGGCCGGGATCCACTGACCGGGGCCGGGACCCGCCGGGGCCGGGATCCACCGGGGTCGGGATCCACTGACCGGAGCCGGGATCCACCGACCGGGGCCGGCATCCACCGCTCCCGGGAGATCCAACAAGCCCGGGGATCCACCGATACTGGGATCCACTGCTCCCGGGAAGCCACCAGACCTAGGATCCACCAACCCGGACCCGCGGATCCACCTCTCCCGGGAGATCCAGCAAGCCGGGGATCCAAAGCTTCTAGGAACCCACCAAACCCAGGATCCACCCACTGCTCCCGGGGATCTGCAGCTCCCAGGAATCCACCAGCCCCAGAGAACTCACCATCCCCGCTGTTTATTTTAAGTCTGGCACATTTAGCAGAGAATAAAATATCCAGCTTTGTGTACCTTCTAGTGAAGAATCTGTGAGCTGGAGGGGCTGGGCTGGTTATTGGCTTTTCATGCCATAGACTTATGTCCACCTTGGAGCCCTTATTCACAGGGAAACCTTTTAAAAAGACAAATGAAGACATTTAATAAATATGCTCTTCATAGAAATGAAATGGCCCAAGCTTTGGCATCTATTCACTGCCTACTTACATGTGAGCACTTCAATACAGCTCTTCTTATCCACAGGTTTTAAACTACATGGGCTTAGGTTTATAATTCTTTTACTTTTGGGAAAGCCTAGGCACCAGAAGGTGACATATCCAAAATCGGTGGCAAAGCCACAGATAAAATTATGAGATGTAGTTTTACATGTGCAAGGAGATGGGAGGAAAGTAAAATCTAGGAGAGTCACTGCTCAGGGATTTTCCAGCACATTTCCGATAAAAAGCTGAGGGGAGATGAAGTTTAACCCCTCTCTGTCTGGGCAGTGGCACCTGGGCGCCTCTGTTGTGTCACATGGAAAGGATTTACCTTGCAATGTGCTGCTCAGGGCTCCTGCAGAGCTCAGGTGACTCTGTCCTGCACTACGAGTGATCCAGGGCAATTCTTCCCTCTCAGCATTCCCACCAGGCAAAGAATTTGGCATTTCTTTCTGTCTGTCCAGGGCTGCTGCTCCCCCAGTGCTGCCCCTCAGGCCAATCCTGCCCAGTCTGTGACATTCCCTATCGGATGTCACACCAAAAACATCAGGATCTGTGATGTCCAGTAGCATTTGTGCAGTCATTGTCCTCTCTTGCCTGTCTCTGGAAGTCTCAGGTTCTGGGACAGAAGGGGGATCACTGTAAAGGTCCAGAGTTGTCTCTGTTGGTTGTTTGTCAGCAGAGGCTTTAACCCAGCTGGCTGCACTCAGCCTCTCCCTTGCCACATCAATCTTTTCTGCAAGTTCCCTGGACAGGCTGTGAATGGCTCTCACTCGATCCTGTTTGCTTCTGTGTGGAGAAAGTCCAAAAGATGAGTCCTTGGAGGAAGGTTTTGCATCTTTCTGAGGAGCAGAAAAGCTCAGAGGAGATGAATGCAGAGCTGGGGGAGAGCAGTCCCTCAAGTCTTCACATTTCAGAGGACTGAGAAACCAGCATTCAGATTCCAGTGGTGCTGATGCCTCTCCTTTTTTAGGTGACAGAGCTGTTTCTAGGAGTTGATTCCTGTTTAAAAAAAAACAAGAGAGAGATGTCTGCAGTGTGAGCTGAGAAAGAGGCTTTCTAGGATGCCTTTTATGTCTGAGTACCTGCCTCTGTGATCTTCAGGTGACAGAGGAGAGGATGTTTCATCCACCCAGGCCATGAAATTCCTTTCCAGTACTCCCCCACTGGTTTGCTCCTGAAAGAGAAGAGCCCAGCAGTGTAAGCACTCAACAGCTGACAGCAGAAAGGTCATGTTTGGCTTTTATTCCACCTAATAATTGGCTCATGTAACTGGAAAACTGCTCACACCACACAGCAAACCTGTTCTTTTAGCTCAGGCAATGGAGATTTCCAGGTTTTTGGCCTGAAGTCGAGGGTTCCAGCCCTACTAATGAGCCCAGCAGTTTATGTCATAATTATAAGCTAATTGCTCTGTTTTTCTAGATAAAACTTTTTCTCCCTGGCACTTCAAAGCTCCTTGTATGAAGTGTTTCATGTCCTACACGGTGCTGCACTGATCAAGGAGGGGTTTCAATCTGCCACTGCTTAGGACTTACTTGCTCAAATTCACACTGAGGATTTCCTTTGGCCAAACCCGTGTTCCCAGTGGGTTTGTGCATCTCATCAGGACATGATTTCTTCCCAATAGCTTCTTTTTGTTTCCTGTACACTTCCTGCAACCTCTTCTCCCTCATCTCTGCAGCCTGTGCCAAAGACCTTTTCTCTTCACGGAGTTTTTTCTTTCTTTCTGCCTTTTTTCGATTCATGAATTCCCTCACACTTTCAGGGCTGTAGGGGTGAGGTTTTTTAAGGTTTATCCTCCTCTTTGAAGGTTGCTTAAGGTTTTCTTTCTCAGCCCCTTTCTGTCTCTGAGGAGAGGCACTTTTTCCTCTGCTGCAGCTTCCTGAGGTGCTGGGCTTGGCTCCATCTTTCGTTAACGAAAATCCAGGTGAAGGAGAATGGATCCCTTGGGATTGGTGTTTCACAGCATCTCTGGGGAGCCTGACCTGTCTGTGCTCCTCACAGGACTGGCTTTGCAAGAGAAGGGTCCTGAGTGCTTGGTTTTTATCCTCTGTGGGTGCACTGCTGCCCCTTTCAGCCTTGCTGGGAGCAACCACAGCACTTTGGGCTCCAAGACTCTTCCCCACAGGTTCATTTCCCTTCACTCCAGAGCTGTTTCCCATCACTGGCATTGCCCCAAGTCCTTGCCCTCCTTCCAAAGGTTCTGTGGGAAAGATTTGGAAACAACAGTGATGTAATTATTTCAGGGAGTAACAATTCCTGTATCTATAGTGTTCACCTCCCAACCTGCTTCCTGCCACAGCTCTGAGGACTCTTTGCACGTGTCTGTTGTAAAATCTGTGATATTCAAGGGAGAAGATAAATCTGGAAAGGTGAAATTTGAAGTTGCAGTGGCCAATTGTTATTGCAAGAGCCCTTAAAGGAAGGTGCTCAGAAGGGCTTGGAAAGCTTTTGTTTCAATTAGGTTTAATAAATCCTTTTTTTTTTCTATGTGCCAAAACAACCAGTGCTGTGGAGGGACAGCTGTACCAAAGGTCTTTGCTGTGCTCTGCTCTCCACTTCTGCTCCTCAGATGTGGAAGTGGAGGGGGTGGGCCCAGCAGCCTTCTAGCCAACTTCTGACCTTCTCTCCATGCAAAAACACCAGGTAGATTCACACCTGAAACAGAGAGTTTGTATTTAATTATTAAAGCCCCACGTGTTCTTTGAAAGACTATTGTAGCTCTCCTATTCAAGTCTATTTAATGGTGATTTCCAGGAAACACACTCAAGGTGTGGGGAGATGTAAAAAGTTTCAGTCAGAACAGGTTTAAAATAAAAAAGGTTGGTGCCACTTTGATAACAAAAAGGTTTTAAAGCCCTCAAACTTTGAAGGATGCCAGAGTCATGAATCAGATGAGTTCATGAGTGTAAAATGTGAAGGTTCAGTGCTTTCCTAAGGCTTTACCATCAGCAATTATAACATTTAACACTTGTAGTGTGTTCCCACAGTTCTTACAAGTTTTACTCAGAAATCACTGATTCCCAGAGGCCTCGAGAACACTGAGAAAAGGTCAGGACTTCCTGGGTACCAGCACATTTCAGAACTGAAGGGGATAACAAAATTATTCTTTTCCTTGTGATTACTTCAAACTCACCAGAGGAAACAAATTCATTTTTAAACTGGTGAGAATCAGCAGGATGTGGTGGGGAAGAATCAATGGAGGATACAGGACGAGGGACAATGTCTAATGCAGAAATAAACTGTGCAGAATGCAGCACAAACAAATCACTCTTGCTTAATAGGTGGTGTCACATAATAGACAACATTTATCACTGTTTTACTTCATAATTTCAGATTGCATTCACAGCATGCCAATACTTGCACAATTATGTATTTATTGCAAACCCTTCTCCAGCACAAGGTGGCTGAACAGGTACTCAGTGGGTTTTGCATGGAAATTCTACCCCCTAAAATCTCCCCCAATTAAAATACTCAAGTTTGTTTTTTTAATAGGAAAGATTTTACTCAGAAATCACCATCAGCCTCAGCTCATGTGGTTCAGTGCTCAGTCAATGGAGTGAGTCAGGCTTTTCAAGCTGCTGCTCATAACCTGTGTGTGTGCTGAGCTGTGGGCAGCCCCTCAGGGTCAGGGAAGCTGCTGGACACCTCCCAAAGCCTCAGTGGGACTGCCCTGAGGTTCCCCTGTGCTTTGGGAACAGGGTAAAGCAACACCTTCTCCTCTGTACCACGGCCACTGAAGGAGTCCCAGCCAACAGCTTTTATTTCTTCATCTGCAGCAGCCTCTGAGATGCTCTGCAGGCTCATGGGAGTCGTGTCACAGGCAGATGATGTTTTCAGACAAGGAAGAGCTGGACTCCCTGTGGGGCTGAAGTCACTTCCTGTAATCCCATGGACTTCCTTTGGAAGGAATTATCACCAGATCTGTGCATGATTTCACAGCAGGGAATTGCCAGGATCTGCTGGGCTCAGGGGGGCTGGGATCCATCCATGTCTTTAAGGAAACACCTCGCTGTGTCACTTTGTGTTTAGCAGTACTAAAAATGCATTTATTTTGTACTGTCTTAGCTCTTCAGAATGCACC
Source organism: Argya squamiceps (assembly GCA_037834095.1). Classification (NCBI taxonomy): domain Eukaryota; kingdom Metazoa; phylum Chordata; class Aves; order Passeriformes; family Leiothrichidae; genus Argya; species Argya squamiceps. The sequence continues at coordinate 1,466,434 of JBBMKD010000049.1, forward strand.
AGACAAATTAATATATGGATCTAACAATCTTTGCCTCACCATGTTGTTTATTCCAATTAAATCTTCTTTTTATCTGCATCGTGTTCATTAACTACAGCAACTATGATGCTAAAGTTCAAGAGCAGCCTGCATTCCTGATGAGAACAGTTGATAGAAGAAACTCTTTTGATTTAAATATTCTCCTGGGTTTTTTCCCCTACCTACGAACAGATGAATATTTTATAGCCGTGGTGACTTAATTTTTTGTTAACTACAGCAAATTTATAATTCATCAAATTTCCTGAGTACTCTGGCTCTGACCCCTGGCCCTCATTCATCTCTTTGTAGCCCTGCCTTGGCTCTTTCAGTGACAGAAACTAATAGCCAATAAAGACACCATGACACTGGCAGTTACAATGATGAATGCTTCACGTGGCATGGTCTTATTATGACCCACTCTCAGAGGAAGAGCAAGCCATTTTTCAAACAATCCATTAAAACAAAAAAAAAAAAAAAAAAAAAGGAGGGAGAAGGAAATTATTACATATTTCATGCATTTTAAATCATATTTAGGGACTACAGCACATTATGCTGATAATTTCATCTGGATTAAAGAGCTTGGATTTTTTTATTTCTGCTTCACACAAGTCACTTGGGAACTTGGCTGGTGTAAAGCACAACCCACAGCACTTCCACTTCTTCCCCACAACTTCTCAGTGCAACCATTTCTATGCAAAGCTATACCATTAAATGGGTAAAATGACACCAGGAATGCAAACGTGCCCTTAGAAATGCCTGTCAAATAAAACTGAGAACCTGCAATTGAGACTTGGATAATTCATCTGACTTTTCACTGCCTGGATTCAGTCCCTGCTTGGAATCCCTGCCTTTGGTGGCACCCTGAATTCATTAGGGAAACAGAACAGATAGGTGACAGACAGCTCTTCTCACTGAGGATGTATGACTTATTTTTCATTTCTGATGATTTTTAATCCTGGCAGGTCTGGAATTCAACTGCTGCAGGCAGTTCTGTCCATCAGTCCTTGTAATTTCTCATGGTTTTCAGCCTTACCTTTCCCTGCCACTGCTCTCTCCAGAACACAGGACTTGGATGAAAGCTGCCTCTGGTGTTCTGTTTGAATCCTCCATGCTGAGCTTCTCTCTCTTTGTTCTTTAATCAGGAGGTAAAAATAAAACACAGAAAAGAATTAGTGTAGCTAAAATCAAACTTGCTGAACCCAATAATCCAATCCCAGCCCCATCTTGGAATACAAAATCAGGAGTCTTTTTATTGAAACTGGTCACCAAACATGCAGGACTCCTTCTTTATTTTATTTTTGTTGTAAAGATGTCCCAGCAAAGGAAGCAATGGCCTGGATCCATCCCTGAGGCTCCATCCATGACCCTGTCTATCCATAAAACACAATAAACAGCCCTGCCCAATCTGCTGCATCCCCTGGGTGCAGTGGGACACCTTCCCCTTGGTGTCTCTGCAGATCCAGGCCAACCTTTCCATGCAGAGCAAACACTGAATACTTGGGGAATTTCCCAATTATGATACATCACTGTTAACTTGGAATCTTTGGGGCTTTTTTATAATCCCTTCCTTGTCCAGGGATGGGAAATCCTTCTCTGCCTGCTATTCTGTGCTCCTCCTCAGGCAAGGAGAGACCAGAGTCGGGTTCAGAGCACTAAAACCAGACAAACAAACCTTTGAGAGCCATTAGGCTGCAAAGAGCTGTGCAGACACTGGTATTCAACAGCTGAGCTCCTGCATGTGTGGAAAGCAGCACTGGGCTCCTGAGGCCAGGCTGCAGGTGTCTGACAGAGGGAATACTTGGCAGAGCAGCTGTGACACAATTCTTTCAGCAGTAGAGCACGGGCAGACAAAGATGCAGCTGAACTGAGTATCTGGAGCTGTTAATCCCCAGCCTCAGAGTTGTGTCTGTCCCACAAGCTGAACAGTTTGTCTGGCAGTTCCCTCGCTCGCTGACGTAAAATGATCTGGGTTAAAAACAAACTAAACAAACCTTCCCTTGGGAATCCCTCAGCCTGGGATGTGCCTCTGGCTTTAACATCAGGCACCAGTGGCAGAAAATGCTGCCTGATACAGCTGGAAAGGGACACGTGGCTGTCACAGACCTGAGGGCAGCACCACAACGTCCCTGCAAAAGGTGGCAGGGAGCAAATCCAAGGGAAACGCCCCTGGGAGCTGGCGGGGTGTGCCCGGGACGCCAGTGCCCGGTGAATTACCACTAATGCTATTACAGCAATGAGATTTATTACGTGCAGCTTTTCAGCCCCGGCTCCTCCAGTCCCGTGTTCCCTCAGTAATCCGCCTCGGCCGAGGCTGCCGGGCTGGCCCCGGGCAGCTCCCGACTCCACGCCTTGCTCCCAGCAATCCGGGATCTTGAACCACACTAAACTGAAGTGACAGCTGTAGATGGAGGGTTCTTCAGCCCCAAATTTAGCAGCAAAGCAGGATAAGAAGCTCTAATAATATTTGCTTTCAGTTCCACTGAATGAACTGTTAAATCCCCTGTAAGAACTACACAATTCCTGCTTTAAGTACCTGTGGTGCCTTTCCTCACTACTGCACTACCGGCTCCTAGTCCATGTTTTATATGTAGCAAAAGGAAGGATGTGGGAGGAAAGGGGAGGAAAAAGAGAGATTTGCAGTGAATTCTTTACTGTTTTGAGGAAATTTGTGAATTTGTGTGTGCTGGGGAATAAAGCTGGTGGGGAAGTGAACTCAGTACAGCACTGGGAGGTTTGGACCTGCAGAAATAAATGGATTTAGCACAAGAACATGGGTGATGCCCCTCAGATACCACAGGGAGGGGTGAAATTTTAACTGTGCCAAAGTTCCAGCCTTTCTCCACAGATTCCAGACCACCACTGACCTCTGTGAGCTGGAGCAGGAGGAGCAGAGGCCACTCTGCAAACTTTTCTTTTCAGGGCTCTCTTTGGCAGAGGGTCTTTAGCAAAAACCAGGCGCTCCTGCTCCCGGGGTGCTGCTTGCTGCTTTCTCTTCTGCTCCTGGATCCTCTTCTTGAGTTGCTCTAACTTATTTTGGGGTGATTTTCTCCACAGCTCTTCCAGCTTTTGATCTCTGGCTGTCGAAAGGTGGGATGTGGGAAGCAGGAGAGCCGTGGGCACGGGAGTGTTGCTGCCACATGGGACAGAGAAGGAGCTGCTCCCTGCATGGGAGTGATGCAGGGAGCAGGGGGATTTTTCTTTCTGTGCTGGGAATCCTCTTGAATTTCCCAGCTCCCTGAAATTGTCCCTTTTTGGGTTGTCCAGGCTCTTTGCAGGCACCCATGTCCCAGCTGAGCCTTTTCCATCCACAGCCCAGTTCCTGGCAGCGCTGCAGTGCCCTGAGGCTGCCCTGGGAGACAGAGGGGACATCCTGGATGGGCCAGAGATCACAGCAGGGCTCTCAGGCAAACAGCTCTGTGAGCGAGCAGGGGAGAGAACAGCAGAGCTTCTCTCTCTTCAGAAAAAAAAAGAGAAACAAGGGTCAGTATGTGGGATTAAAAATTCTTCAGTTGGTCAAAACACTGACGTGAGTGACTGCTGAGTTTATACATGTGCTGATGGTGACTTCAGCATCTGCACAGAATCAGCATTTTGCCACTCACCAGCAGCCTGGCAAGTGAAGATAATATTAGGGAAGTACAGTGCAAATTGTGATCTGATATGAGACATTATGGGCATGGGCAGAGAACTGGTGTCAGGCACTTCCTTCCTGCACTGCCTTGTTGGTCACAGCTGAAGGAGAAATTGTTTGGTGACTATTTTGTTCCTTTTTTTCCCCTAATAAACAGTAAGGTGCTAAACCTTTTTCTGAAGTCCTGCATCCCAGAATTTTAAATCCCTTTATGTGTGCCTTCACCAGCTCACGCCCCAAGTGCAGTTCATCCCACTCTGCTCAGGTTATTATTTACCTGTGGGCTGGAGCAATCTCACTGCTCTTTTTCTCACTCAAAGCTGTTTCATCTTTTTTCCTCTCGCCATCTACAGCACATCAAAATGATGTCAATGTCAAAATGTCAGAAATATTCCTTAACCATTAAATTCAAAGAGCAACTTTGACTGGGGACTATTCCCCAAAAAAAACCTGGCCCATAAATATTAAATAAATATTAAAGGCTGACAGCTGAAACTGTTCCCAGCCAATAAACCACATCAGAAACAAATATTTAACAGATGTAAAAACAACCAGTCTGTTCTTGTCATTAGCTTTTAAGAACATTCTGGAACTGGGTTAAATTTCCTGCTTTTTTCCTCTCCCACTTCATCTTTTAGAAACGATTTTAAACACATTATGTATTTCCTGCCAAAGTTAGCAAACAAAATGCTCCATTTACATCACTTGAGTGGATCTCTAGGGAAGAAACCCTCAGAGGAGAAGCACAGGGAGCTTTCACTGAGCTGGAGCTGGTGGGTGTTGATGCTGCAGCTTTTGCTTGAGCTCTCCCCAGCAAGGTGTGACTTCCTGTGCATTGTTATATTTTGCTGGGAACACGACAGAAAGCTGATGAAAATACACACTTGCCTCAACAAAGAGGGTTTTCCACTATCTCCTGTCACCTTCCCTTCCCTCCAGCACCAAAGCAATCCCATCTCAGCGGTATCCCAGTAACTCAGGACTCACCAAAGCTCTTTTTGTGCCAAAGCTTTCTTCTGGCTGCCTGTGATTTGGCACAGCTCCACGTTTGATGATAAAATTTGTTTTCAGTCCTTTGTAGCTGTGAAAAAGCAGATTTTTCTTTTGAAAGGAGACATATGTTTTGGGTTTTTTTCTGGAGTAGCTTTTTGCTGGCATCCACTGCTTCTCTGATTAATTTTGCAGCTCCTAGTTACTGTGTAAATAGTGGCTTGTCTGGGCATGTTCCATGTGGTATTTCCTACAGTTGGAAAGAATGCAATTGACTGGGAAGATAAGAGGTGAAATCACCTCTCTCCTTTATTTGCACTTTGCATGTGTGTGCACCACAGATTTTTACTGATGTTTTTAAAAACAATTTAAGCTGGAGGTGACCTCAGCCAAGAGCAACTTGAGCAGTGGGGTGTGCTGTCAGGCCTTTGCTGTGCAAGCAACACCCCGTGGATTGGGATAATATCCTGCATTTATCCAAGGAATGTCAGTTATGATGGCAGCTGCTGTGCTCACAACTCCATCGTGTTCCCTACCAAGAGCAGGATAAGACAGGGAGAATCCAGAGGATGTCCCAGCTGTTGTTCTGCTCAGGGCTTCAAACACGAGCAAGGCAAAGCTTTGTCTGTTCTTGTCATTAACTTTGTGAGTGTTGTGAAATTGGGTAAAACTCTTTGCTTTTCCCCTTTTCCTGTCTTTGTTATTTAGCAAATAAAGAGGTGATGTGTTCATTGAGGAAAAAACAAACCAAATGGAAGGTGCATATTGCTTTTAGTTAGAATATTTCCATGGAATTCAGTCATGGAGTGGTGCACAGGCAGCTGACAGAAAGAGATAAAGGTGTGTGACAGCAAGTGCTGCCTAAACTGCACATACCACTGCTTTGGCTTCCTGGAGACTCTTCCAAGCCAAGGCCACAGCTGTGGAATCAAGAGATCAAAGATATTTTAGCACCTCTTCACTATTGACAGTTTCCCCTCATGCCCAGGCCAGAATAGATCACTGAGCTGGTGCCTGAAACACAGAACTGCTCCTGAAAAATTGTGTCTGGGCTGCTTTTGTATCTCAGTGTGTGCTGAGTTCCATCAGCTCTCTGGGCTGTGTTAGTGCTTATTCAGCAAAATCTTTGCTGATATTAGCACACATTTAAAAAAGACTGAGCTGAATTTCCCAATTCAGTCCTATCTGTAGTAGTTGCTTAAAAAAAAAAAAAAAACAACCCCACACAGGATTAATCGTGGAAGAATGGCTCATGTCTTTTTATGGAAAAAAATTAAGTGACACATCAGATAGAGAGAAGCTCCTGCTGTGAACTCATTGAATACTCTCGACAGAAATGAGCTGTGATGCTTTCAGGCTGAGGAAATTCACAGAGCAGTTTCTTTAGAAAGCAGCATGAAATGGGGGGTTGGTGTTGCTCTAAGGGCTATGAACAGTTACAAAACTGCCCAGCGCTCTCCAAACTTCAAAATATTTGCTCCATTGTGCCTGAAGTCACACAATCCAGATTAAACTGAGCACTGAAGTCTTTCCATGAGCGATAAATCCTGGGTTTAAAATAAAGTTACCCAAGTCTCTGCTATGGCTGTGCAGAGGAAAGGGGAAGCTCATTACCCACATACCAGTTAGAGGATCCAGTTCTCCAGAGGAAAAGCTGTTCTCCATCTTGCAGCTCTGCTACAGCTCTGCCTTCTTGGTCTTCATGTCTGAAACAACCATGTGAAAGGACACGTCACTGCTGCCCTCTGAGAACAGCCCAGGGTGATTCTATACTGATATAAATATAAATTTTCTCATCTCTTATTGCTGACTGCCCATAAAGAACCTCAGCATTTACATTTTTGTGGTGTTTTCAAATGTTCCCTGCTATTATTATTTTCTCAGCCTTGTGAAGGAGTCTTAGGAGAGACAGGAGGATGACAGAGCTGGTCAAGGTCCTGTTGTGGGTCAGTGCACTTTGCAGAGCTGCTTAGGGGGTCAGAAATGGTCAGAGAGTTGGGAAAATCTGCTCCATCCATCCATCTGTCCATTCATCCATCCACCATCTATCCATCCATCCCTCCATCCATCCATCCATCCATCCATCCATCCATCCATCCATCCATCCATCCATCCATCCCTCCATCCATCCATCCATCCATCCATCCATCCATCCATCCATCCCTCCATCCATCCATCCCCCTGTTCCTGCCACTTCAACACTTACCTCTTGAAGCCTCAGCCATAGATGGAACAAAATCTCCACTGTGGAGCTGTGCAAAAGCCCTTTGGAGATGATCTGCTGTCTTTCAAGGGTGGCTGATCCCAAAGGCGCTTCCAAAGGGAGGTGTGAGAGTGATCCCAGCACTGAACTTCTTCCCATGTGCTGCTCCTTCCCAGGCTGAGCCACCAACAGGCTCCAGCTCCTGCCACCAGCTGGGAACGCAGGAGAGACACGTCCCAGGTCAGTCCCTGCCCTGCCCAGGAGCCCCGGGAGGAGCGGGAGGACCAGAGGAATCCCACCAACCCTTCCAGGGCTCAGCCATGGCCACACCTTTGTTTGTGCCCCTCCGTGCAGGGCGACAGCGGCCACAGCTCAGGGAGGGGCTCCTGGGAGGAGAGGAGAAAACAAACAGCAACAAGAGGAGCCTGAATGCTGATCTCAGCCTGCAAACATGTGGCGAGGTGCCAGCAGGTTTCGTGACAAGCCCTTGTGTCCTTTCCAGGGCGTTTGGCATCCTGGCAGTGACCACTGGCAGGGCCGGGTGGCTGCAGAGGACAGGGCAGGGTGAGCAGCCTGGGGCAGGCTGGGAGCAGCTCTGGGATGCCAGAGCAGGGAGAGGGATCAGATCTCCCTGAATCCTCATCCCAGGGCATCTTTCCTCACTGCAGAGCAGCTCTTCCCATTCCAGGGCATCTCTCCTCACACCTTCCCTTGTGGGCTCACCCAGCGTTTGATCATGCTCTCAGTCACATCTGAATCTCTTCTTTCAGGAGAGCAGGGGGCTTAATTTTTGGGTTCTATTTAGGGGGAAATTTAAAAAGAAAAGTTTCTGGTCTTTATGATTATAAGCAAAAATTTGATGTTATAAAAGAAATGTATACTGAACTCTCAGGTATATATCTCACTTATTTTAAGACTCGCAATTTTAAAAGTGTAACTATTTGAAATCTGGGCTGTAACCATTCAGGCTCTCCAGGTTTTGGGTTATCCGGAGGGAACAGTGTGATAAGCCAACAGCAGAGGGCAAACGCAGCCTGCACACCGGAGCTGCAGCACTCGGTGTTTGGAGCCTCCCGGCCCCAGTTTGTGCCGGGACAACTCAGGGGAGGGGCAGGTGCCACCTTGGACAAAGACAGCCTGGACTGGGAAGCGGAAGCAAAACTCTCACAACAGCAACAATTCACTTTCCTTTTCGTTTTCACTCTTTTTACGGAGCATCTGATGGACTTCAGATGGCTGTGATGTCCTGGACTGGGGCCTGACATTGCATTTCTTACAACCCCTCAAAATTACCTCTGCAAAGCCATAAACCACGTTTCTTCTTACCCCACTTACTGCTGCTGTGGGTTGAATTTCAGTGAGCACCCCAAGAAAAGGCTCTGTGTCCTCTTCTCCCACCCCACTGCAGAGCAGATGAGTTCATGAGTGTAAAATGTGAAGGTTCAGTGCTGTTCCATCAGCATTCTGGTTTATATTTAATCTGACTCCTTTTTGTGGTTTATATCTTCAATTATTTGTTAGTTCATTCTTTATAACTCTACAGATTTGCTTCTAGCAGCAATGTCAGGATTGTGAGCATTGGTTATTACTGGAAATCACTCAGAGGGTGGGGTGAGACACTGGCACCACATCCTTCCATGCCCAAGGATCCCTGTGGGCTCTGAGAAGTCCTCTTGAAGAAACTGACTCAGCCTAACCTAACAAATGTCCCTGCTCAGAGCCTGTGCTCAGATATCCCCCAGAATTTCAGCTTCTCAAGCCTAACCAAACAAGGAATTCCTGAGCTGCAGAAAGTTCCCGTTTCAAGCTGTTCCAAGCCAACGTTCTGGCCTGATTAGAGGTTTCAGTGCTGGGAATGCAGAGCCTGTCCAAGAGGGGAGCCACAGCTATTCCCAGTGATAAGAGCTCTAATTGCAGTCTGGGGGCTCAGGGGTGGAACCTCAAAGAGGGGAGAGAACACAATGTGCAACCTCAGCAGTGGGAGGGCAAAGCTTAGGGAAGATTTGGAAGATGGGAGGCTGTGACAGCCACCAGGAAAGCCCAGGGCTGGTCCCAGCCTGCAGGGATAGTGGGAGAGCCAAGTGGAGCAGGGCTGTCTGTGCTGTGACAGGCAGAGCTCTCTGTGGTCCCTCAGGTCGGACTGGCGTCTATTTTGGCTCTGTGTTTTCTCAGCAAGCTGTTGGAGCTGACAAGAGCCAGGAGAGTGACAGATTGCCACTGTGTTATGCTGCACATCTTGGAGTGTTAGACCACAAATCTGCTGAGAGATGAAGTGAAACCTATCACTGGGCCAAATCCCACTTCTGCAGAGTGTGAAACTCCCAAGTCAGGGAGGCCGGTGTGAGCTGAGGCAAAGAGGAGCAAATCCATCAGGATTTGTATTTTAGATCTGTATGAGCAGAATGAGCCACTCATGGACAGTTCTGTCCTGCTGACTCCACAGCTCCTGTCTCACAGAACCAAGGCACGAAGTGGCCCTGGGTTTTCACTCCTGTGGCATTTTTGAGGCAGCAGCCCCCAAAACACTGAATTTCCCCAACTGAGTTACTCCAACTACCACCTACTCATTTTAGCAAATCAGACAATATTCAGAGCAGCTTTTACAAAGGAATTTTAGGCTTTTCCTGGCAAGAATATTGCAGAGTTTCTCATCTAAGAAGCAAGGGAGGTTAAGCTGATCCCCCACGTGGGGTTATCCCACGAGGAGCTCATTGTGTCTGGGTTTGGATGTTCTTTTTCCCAACCAGCATTTCCCCCTTGCTCACACGATGCTGAATGGGGCAAGAAGTGCCCAGCTGTGCCACACTGTGGCACTTGGAGCTCCAGTGTGGAATTCTGCTGTAAAGGCAAGTGGGTTTGGTGTTTACTCAACCCTGTACGAGGCTGAAGGTTTGTTTGATATGAACTCACTCCCCAGAGGCTTCAGTTTCTGCTGCTGTGCCCTGTCACTGTTTAGGAAATATTTCACCCAGTAACCCACAAGGTCTAGCAAAATTCAGGAAGTGCAGATGTATGTGAACCAAAACCAGAAATTCCTCCTGAGTCTTGGTGTTTTGAAATTTTTGCACCCTTCAGACATGCTCCAAGAATCTTACAAACAACCCACAGCTCTGGCACACACACTCCTTTATTCTCTTGCTGGTTTGCTCCCTGTGCCTGGTTTTGTGGGAGTGTTGTGAGTTCCCTCACTTATGGGAGGGAGTCCAGATAAAAGGAAAGAAAATGGTATTTCTTTGTTGATTTTTTTACAGTGCCTGACTAAGCAATTTTCATGGTAAACCATCTTCACAGCAATTCTCAGTTAGCAAACAATCGAAGCCCAAATCTAGACTTCAATTGCAAGCTGGATGTGACATGAATTTTGTAGTGAGCATATGGAGGGAAGAGGCAGCTGATAAAAAACCAAGTGCACTGCTCTGAAATCTGACAGCCAGGGCCCCAATCCTGCAGCCCCTGAAATCTGTGACAAAACACTCCCTGAAGTTAAAAGGGGCAAAGATAAAGACACTTAATAAATTGGGATTTGATTGGAACCCTCAAGGAGCTTAGGGGACCACTAGGCTTTGAAGTCATTCTTAGCAGTACTTATCTCCCAAATCAGCTGCATAATCAGACTGAGACAAATGGGCTGCCCCATTAATGGTGCCATGTCACAGGTCCTGAGGTAAGACACAAATTTCTTCCTCCACAGGTAACGCTGTGAGATATCAGCGTTCATGTAAAACACCCAGAGACGGGGGAGGAGTCCGATTTTTGCCGGTACCGCTGGTAACATTTCCTCTTTTTTTTTTGTTTTTAGTCCTAGCAGATGAAATTCCTAATTCCTTCCCACGCTGCAGATCCTTTCCCCATGGGCTGTGCCATCCCCACAGTGACTGAGTTGCACTGAGTGCTGAGAACAGCTCGGATTGCAGGTGGGAGGATGCCACGAGGCTGCCCGAGCTCAGGGAAGGATTTGCTGCAACAGAGACACGCTGCTTTTGCTTGGCTGGCAGCCAGAAACACAAGGGAATATCAAGCTTGTATTTTCCAACTGATGTCCTAAAATAACAGGAGTAATGTGTGTCAGGATAAAACTAGACCTTCAGAATATCTGGATTTTATGCTGCCTGCCAAGTGGTGTCTGGCAAAGGGCAAGTGTTCTCTTGATGTGCTAAAATACAAATCCATCATCCAGTTATTGGGGGAAAGTGTGTTAAGATAGGAAATAGCTATCCATGGCCCATTTGGGTTTTTTTCCTATCAATAGGAGACTGTGTGAATGGAATCTGAAGTGAAAAGGGAGGGGCTGGCTGCACGGTGCAGTGGAATGTGAGAGAGCCCAGGATTGCCATGGAAACCCGCTGTAGTAAACGGGGCTCTCCAGCTGCAGGAGAGGATTTATAGTGCCAGGTCGGCAGTTGGCAATTTAAATCACCAATCTACAGGTAAAATGGCACATTTCCTTCCACCTTGTCTCCCTGCACTGCAAAGTGAGAAAGGAAGGGCAGTGGGTGGTGAGAATTACAGTACTGGGTGATGAGGTGTCTTCAAGCCTGACCTAAAACACTCAGGAGCTGATGCAGAGATTCTTGTGGATCTTGGTGGGGGCAGGAGCAGCCCCGTGTTCCCCGTGCCCCAAACCAGAGCAGCAGGCACAATACCTGTGTCCAACAAGCTCCGAGGGATGAGAATCAGAGTCCACAGATTGGAGACCCCACAGCTCAGGGATGCTCCAAATTTTTCCTTTTGGTTTGGAGCTGGGGAAAAGTTCATCTGGTAAAGCTCCCAAACCAGCCTGTTACACCTAAAAGTGGGACCGAATTTGCTGTGAGCCCCAAGCCCTGCCCTGTAACAAGGGATCAGATAAATGGGGAATGATTTACTGTGTCCAGATGCCCCCATTTATTGACACTCAAGCACAGTGATCTGTGGAGTGCTGTGAGACAGCAACAACATTATTTTTGCAGTGCTGCCTTCATCACCATTTATTACCAGGTCCTGAGTGCTTGAACCCATAATTTCCTGGATCAGACACCACATATCTGTGTGATCCCATTCCCAGCTAAGGGCAGTGCTTAAATCTGACTTACGTGGAACCACCATGGGGCCAGGATGGGCTCTATCTCCTCTAAGTTTTACAAATTTGCATTTTTGTCCTATCCTGTAAACCTCAAAATCTCATTTACCATGGCTTAGTGTGACTGGATTGAAATATGCAGGTTGCTGCACACCTGGATATATTTGTATCCCTAAATAGAAGAAGGAAAATTCCTTTTGGGCTGGAAAATGCAGAGTCCTTGGTGGCAAAGTCTCAAAGCTCTGGGCACTCTGTGAGGCGGTTTTATTGTGCTCCACAGCTTTTTCTTCACGTGTAGCTTTGCTCTGCTTCCACCTTTCAACAAGGCATCAAACAGCTACCAAGAATGGCAAGATTTAGCCTGTTCTTCAACAAGAATGATATGTTCAAAATCCAGACAGTCCAAATCTGGGAATTGTGTGCTCCTGTCCTACCTTTGCCTGTTTTGAGTCCTGCCCACACAGCAGATGCTGCCAGCCAGAGTTCCCCTTCCCTGCTGCATTTATTCCTCTCTGGCGTGCTCTCCTTGGGCCTTCAGCCTTCGAAATCCCTCCTTCCACCTTTCAGCTCTTTAGAGCTACTCAGCAATTTGCAGGCCATTAATCTCAGCCCTGGCACGGGAGCTGATGACAGCCCCAGCTGGGACACCAGCACGACTAGCAGAGGTTATGAGAGCAGAGGAGCTTTATAAATCCCCCTCGCTGAGAAGTCCCTGAGGTCGCTGACCCTCTGCTCGTAAATCCACCTGATTCCCCTCGATTATATTGGTTTCACCACTAAATGCCAATCCAAAAGAGTGTCAGTGGAGAAGCAGCAGCCTGAGCCAACACAACAGGCCATCTCCTGCCCTGTTACGCTCCATCAAGTCAGGTTGCCCTCAGATTTGCTGAACTTTCATTCCTGCCATCCCATGGGATGCCAGGCAGCACAGTCATTTAACCCAAGATCATTTACGACTGACTGGAATTTGTTTGTCTGGCCTTTTATTTATTTTTTTCTTCTCTCTCTCTCTGTCTCTTCAGATAATCACACAAACCAACAAAAATATTGCCTTATTATTGACAAAGTGGATCTATATGGAGCTAAGTGCAAAGGAAAATAGATACCAGTGCCTGCCCATCTCTGATGGAAAATCAACCCTGCATATGTTGAAGGCTCGATTCCCTGCTGATGTAAAGTGGAGCTCTCCCAGTTTATGTAAGCAGGGAAGCTGACCCCGAGGAGTTTCTGTTTGGTGCAGCAAAGGGTGGGCATGTCAGAGAAAGAGAAGATCCTGGGCACCTGGAAATGATGGTTATTTAGCGGGCAAGGAGTGCCAGCTCTGTGGAAGGATTTGGTAGGAAAATCCGAGCTGGATTAATTTTTCTGGTATTTCTTGAGTTTGAGTTTGTAGAGACCAAGATCCAGGCAAGGGAAATGTGCTGTCCTGTCCCAGCCCGGGCTGGAAGGGTTCCCACTCGCCCCGTCTTGGTTTCTATGACAACATCACTTCGTTCTGGAGTGAAAGTCAAAAGCATCAGCCAGGAGGGAGGGACACTCCGAGGAGCCTTCACTGCTTTTTTTTCCAAGGAAAAAAGAGGATGAAGATTGCAGACACGCTGCTGTGCCAGTGTCAAACCTCTCCCTCAGAACCAGGACTGTTCTTTTCCCTGGGGGCCGCAAAACAACAAAGGACACAAATGTTTGATCCCACTTGGAGCAAACGTTCCCGTTCATTTCCCCCCCGGGCCATGCGGGCTGTTAATCACCCACGGGATCGATCCACCACAAACCCGGCCCTCGTGTCAGCCACAGCGCTGGGATTTGCCAAGCCAGGGAAAAAATATCCGATATCAGTGATAAAGCCGTTCAATGGGTAAAACTAGAAGGGTGTTTTCACAGCTAACAGGGCAGGTTGTTTAATTAAAAGTCTGGTGTAACACAAACACTGGGTGAGAGCTGCATCAACCCCAGAACTTGTGTTTGAACTGCAGCATTTTTAGCCACTGTTCTTCCTACCTTTCTTCTACCACCTAATGTAGGCTGCACTCTGCTCCTGAAAAGTTAATTGTGCCACTGTTTAATTACCCACATTTAAAAATCACTTCTTATCTCCAGACTGACTCTGCCTTGCTGCAAATTCTGGGTGTGCCACTTTCTCCTTTCTATTCCCAGAAATTTTCTTGTCTATAAAGTTAACTCTCACCTAAGATTAAGTCACACTTTAAACGTCACGTAAGCAAACAGAACCAGTTCACCATCAAATTTTGTACCACTGCTGTAGGTGATATTTATAGTCTTGGCTGCAATGGTGCTTTGATAAAATGTTGGATTGATAAAAGTGTTGGATAACACTGCACCAAGAGTAAATCCTTTTGGACACACTAGAAATTCCTTCATCAGATAATTACTTTTTGATGCATGTTACTAATTTTTCCATCCATTTAAAATAACTTACATTGATTTTTTTCCCCTTTTTTTGGGTACTATTTTTAACAGAATGTCATACAAGATTAAGTCAATTGCTTTGCAGAAGTCTAAATCTATTATGTCAGCAGAATTATCTTTATTAACTGAAATGATATGAAAGATTGCTTCTTTGATGAACAGTTTTCTGGAGCAAGGGATTGACATTCCTCAGCCCTTTTGGCTGCATCCCATATTAGCACTGCACCAGTATTGGATTAATGAGGTACTTGGGTAATCCCACTTATTTTATTCTAAGATATTTAACAAAATCACAGAATCACAGATGGGTTTGGGTTGGAAGGGATTTTAAAGCTGATTCAGGGACATCTTCCACTATCCCAGGTTGCTTTAAGCCCTGTTCACCCTGGCCTTGGACACTTCCAGGGATCCAGGGGCAGCCACAACTTCTCTGGGCACCCTGTGCCAGGGCCTGCCCACCCTCACAAGAAAGGATTTTTTTTAGCCTTTGAAACTTTCCTTGTATTCTGTTATTTACTCAAAAATCAACATTAATGGTGTCTGCCAATTACAAGTCCTAAAATGAGAATTTTTACTTTTATAAATGCTGCTTAATGTTGCTAAAATATCGTCCCAGTATTCGACTAGAATGCTTAGAACAGTGTTACCCTCAAAAATGTCGAAAAATGTGTGGAAAGTGAGCAGAGCTGAGCTGTAAATGGTGGTAATTTTGCAGTGCCTTTCATTGCTGATTAGGAACTCGATGGGTTCAGACCTGAGCCTGTGGTTTGGTGCAGTTTGGGTGATAAGCAGAATGTGCTTCCTGTCAGCACGTGCTGGTCTGGGCACTGGAGCTGCAGGAGCCTCGGTCACCTTGTGGCTGGTGACAGAGTCGCTTCAGCAGAAACTCCTGCTCCTCCCACCTCTGATTCACAGAATTGTTGGGAGTTACATAGAAACAAGTCCCACCCTGAGTGTTTGGAAAGCACTTACAGAAGCTTGACTAAATAATGCAATTACACTGCAAATATTGACAGTCTGTTTAAAAACAAACCCAAACATGCTTGTAATTAATGTCAGTACCAGCAGTTACAACTTAAAAGGAAATAAAGCCCCCTTCAAAGGTGGAAATGTTTATTTCCCCCTCTGGGCTTTCAATCCTTAACACGAGATTACTCTTTATTTCAGTCAATGCCATCAGGAGGTTTTCCCAGACTTCCAGCAGAAGAAATTGGGGTTTTGTCTGTTGACTCTTGGAAATTGAAGTTGGTTAAACAAATCCACTGCCAACATTGTAAATAGAAGCTGATCATGGCTGAGCTCTGGGATATTTGTCTGAGCAATAGAGCTTTGATAAGGTGCCTCCAGGAAAAGCTTCCTGGTACTGCCATCAAGGCTTCTGAGGCCAGAAAAATCCAGCATATTTCTGGTGAGCCCCAAGAGAGCCTCCCACTTCCCCACCGGGGTCTTGGTTGAAGCTCTCTTGGAACAGGCACCACCAGGCTGTTGAATTCTGCTGCAGGAACAGAAGAGCTGCTCCCAGGCAGTGAGAAGGGGTGGGAATTTACCAAGGGATGAGAAAGAAGCAGAAATGTTCCTCGAGCATGTCCAGCTTGCTGCAGACATCACTGGGTGCCAGGGCCAAGCTGCTCCAGTGCCCCTGAGGAAACTGCACCCAGAGAGGAGATGTTGGGGCACAGAGGAGGCTGGCACGAGGCAGAGCTCAGCCACAGCATCAGCTCCTGTGCTTGAAACTTGCTGAGTCCCAAAGCCTTCCCAGGCACTCTGTGGAGTCATTCTGCTCCGAGGTAAAGAGCAGGGTTTCAGGGGAAGAGGAGCTGCTGGGTTGTGGATACAAGGGATACGTGACATCAGCACAGAGGCATCAGGACAGTCCCCTCTGGCCTTGCCTAAAAATTCCCCAGCTCCCCAGCAGGCCAGTGCCAGCCCACAGGGCTCCATCTCATCAAACCCTCCACGAGGTTGGGAGCAAGGGCATTTTAAGGATCTCTTGCTATTTATTTAATGAAGTATTTTCAGTCAAGCTTGAAGGCTGAAGGAAGTGGATGAGCTCTGTCGCTTTGTTTGCATCCTCTGAAGCCCAGAGGAGCATTAATGAAAAGGAAATTCAGGGACATCAGAGACACAGGATGTATAAATATGCACAAAAGCAAAGGCCAGATCCTCAGGTGCACCCACGAGGGGATGGAATTTGTGAGAATCATTGAGGTCTTGATGTGTGTTTTCAATGCTATACCAGCAGAGAGGGGTGGGCAGGAGGGTGGGGAAAGAAAGGTGAGAGAGAGCCTGTGTCCCTTGCCCAGGTTCTGGGAAGGGTTTACATCCAGCTGTGAACACCAACAGGAATCTCACCCACCCCCAAACTGGGCAGCCGAGCTCTCCTGAGCCCCTCTGAGCTCAGCAGTTGTGGCTGGTTCAGGAGTGCCTGCACACAGCTGAATTATTCAGAGGAGCTCGTTACTCAGAGCTTTTCCTGAATGTCTCTGCTCAGAGAGGTTTTTAAAAGAGACAATCACAGTCAGCAAAACAACTCTTCACTCTCAGATGATCCTCTTTATTTCAGGTATGAATAATATTCCTGCCTGTGAGTCTCTATTACAGGTTATCTGCAGATTGTAATAACCTTTTGTGTTTCTACTTTGGAGATGAAATAATGGTTCCTCACTGAGTCCTTCCCTCTGATCAGAGGAGTTGTGTTGCCTTAGGACCAGACTCGGTGGAAGGAAGGGTTATAAAAGCCCTTGAAAACTGTAATTTCTTTCCAGGTCCTGAAAAAAACCAGCTGTGTGGCACAGCAGTTTTATTTAGACCTGTTCAATCTTTCAGCAGCATGGAGGGTTCTGTTCCCCAAGCACAGACATTGAACCTTGTTCTTAATTTGTTGTTTTAACTGAAGGAATAGCTGAGCACTCCTGCTGAAACCCATCCCTGCTCCCTCCCCACTTTCCTGCGTGGCTCTGGGCTGTTCTGAGGAGGATGTTGTTGCAACTCATGTAATTATGCTTTATGAAAACCCCAAAGCCAAGGCAAATGTTCCTGGTTCAGACAGGCACAGCAGCCCTCAGACCCTCCAGGGGCATTTTTATTATTCCCTTTTTCTTTCACAAAGCCAACTCCTCTCTTAGCCATCCTCACACTGCTGCCAGGCTCATTCAAACTCCTGTGCTCACAGCTCAGTGACACATTTGAGATCTCCAGCCTTCCTTCCTTCCCCAAGAGGGATGGATAAAGGTTATTTTGTTATCTCCACTTTACAAACTGGCATGAGGCAGCATCAATGTGATGTTCCCCAGGAAAACAGCCCTGGCCAAGGCTGGACATCATCCCTTCCAGCTCTGTGTGCCTGGGGAAGAGCTGGATCCAAGCTGAAAAATATCCCTGTGAGCTCTCATCTCCTGCACACAAAGGAAGCTTCACTCATGGTGGGATTTTGTTTTTAAAAAGGTGCAAACTTCCTCAAGATAAGTTTATCCCCATGTAAATTCATGCGTGTGAAACTGATGTAAGTCATGACAAAGTTTCTTCAGTTTTGCTGTGTGGTTCTTGTATTTTGGGCTGGTTTGAGCCCAGAAATTCATTGCAGACTATGCTTAGAGGGATTTAGAAAATGGAATGCAGGACAATAGCAAGGTGCTTTTGGAACCTGCCAGATTGAAAAGAAAAAAAAGACAGTGCAAAATCTGGTGATTAATCACAGCTGTTGCTAGAAAGAGAAGACAATTACAGTGCCAGTTCTGCAATGATTTAAGCTGGGGTCTGTCAGTTTTGGAGCCTGAATTGCAGAGCTCTTTTTGCACACAAACCCCAGCAGAGGCCCCCAGCAATCCATTCCATGAGCTGCAGGAGAGCTGCCGTGCTAATTAAGATAAATCTTTGTGTTTTGGAGGGAGTGCCTGGCTCTGGTGTGTCTGGATGATGAAGACATGGAGGCAGCAGAGGGATGTTTCTATGTCCTGGCAATTCTTAAATGATTGGCAAAATTTACTGTTGACTTCTGTCTCGCTGTCTTCCCTGGAGCTTTCTGTGCCTTCCTGCTCTCAAGGCTGTCTCTTCCAAGTGGAAGGAAATATGGCAATACTTGGAGCTCTTTCATCTTGTGTTGTGATAGCTTTGGGTACCAATTTAAAAGAGAAATGTTAAAAATTGCCCAGGAAGTCATAGAGGATCCTGCAATCCTATTGCTTAGAGCTGTGATTCTGCCTGTTTGTAAGTGAAGGGGTAGAGACACTCAGGAACTGGGAGGAGCAAGCTTTTGAGCTTTAAGACTGCAGAAAGAAAAGATGTTGGAGGTGCAAGGGTGAGTAAGGTCAAAGGAAAACAAACCCAGCATTGCCTTTGCTGGATTCTGGCCTGGCTGTGTTGTACCCTGCCCTGTTCGTCAGGATCCACTCCTCCTCTTTTTCCATTCTGCAGCAGCCCTTTCAACATCTAAAGATTCCAGCTCCACTTCTTGATCTTATCTGCACCGACCAAATCAATTCTCATACCTTTCTCTGGTAGGTCACACTTGTCACATTCATCTGGAGCCTCTCTAATTGCTCCAAGTCCTTCCCAACCCATGGCACAGTGTGCACACAGTTCACCAGAGGAATTAGTGGCATTTCTGAACTACTGGGGTTTCTTTCTCTCTGTTCTCTTACAGTTTCCCTGTTTCATTGCAGCTGAGCAGTGGATCTGAGTTGTGGCTGAGGTCCAAGTCCTTGCAGGGAGCTTCTTGGCATGACCACGTAGGGTTAACCAAACCCAACCCACAGCAAAGTAATCGAATTATTTCATCTAATGAATTCAAATCTATTGTGACCTATTTGCCACTTGTACAAGAAGAGAGAGAAGCCGAGTTTGTCAGATGATAAATTATCCATTGCAAATTCATGAGTTTGAAGGCCAGAGGGGCCCATTATGCTCATCTCAGCCTGACCTCCTGCACAACCCGGGGCCTGGAATGTGACCGAGCCATTCCTGTGTCATTAACGTGGGGGTGACCCCCCCTGCCCAGAGCTCTGTGGAACACCATGGGTCTGGCTGGAGCCCAAACTGGAAGCTGGCCTCCTCCCTCCTTTCCCCTGCTCTCCTTTCCAGCATTGTTTCTCTGAAGGGCAATTCCTCTGTCTTCCCACACTCGCTGAATGCCAGCCCAGCTCTGGGGCCCAGCTCAGCTTGGCATCCTCAGTGCCTGGGGCTGAGGAAGGGCTTCAGCAGCAGCAGCACAGGCTGGGTTTCATCTTCTGCATTCATGTCCTTGTCTGCAAGAGGTGGAGGCATGGACAAACACCCCCTCTGAAGTGCCAGAATCACTTAGGGCTGAGCAGTCCCACGTTTCCATGGCTTGTGAAAAGCTGCTTGGCACCAGGATGTTTGCTGCTGTCAGTGAAACCACAAACCTGGTAAAACTGTTGGTGTGAGGCACAGTGTCCCAGCCTGGTCCTTCCAGTGCTCCTTCCAGTGGGGGTTCTGTGGCTGCTTACTCAGAAGGGTTCCTTTTTTTGGGATAATAAGGCACCCAGGACAGCACCACACCTCCGTGGGTGAGGAAACAGCTCTCAGCAGGATAATTTCAGCTTTCTCTGCTGTGCTTTATCTACAGAATTGAGACTATTCCTAAGCTGAGACACAGACACAGGTTTGTTTATGGGGTTTCATTTCGAATTTAAAAGCCCAATCAATTAGCTCTTGGGAAACAGGCTTTTGTGGTTTGCTAGTGGGGTGTTATTGATGATGTTCTTTTCTGAGCAGGATCTGGGTTTACTCCTGAGAGGGGTTTTGAGCAGGTCCCCAGGGTGAAAGAGGCAGTAAATAGGCATGGCTCTGGATTCCCACCAACCACAGCATTGTGTGTGTGCAGAGCAAGCTGCTGGAACCCAGGGAAAGCCACAGTTCAGAGCTGGGCTCTTTTGGGGGCAGGTCTGTGATGATAAGGACGTTTAATTTGCTGTTGCTGGGTAAGTGGCCCTAACTTTCAGCCAGGTTTCTGCTGAGTGACCAAGTCCCTAACTTTTCCAGGAGCATCTCAAGCCTTGGAGAACAGGAGATGGATACAGTGCTTGAAGATGAACTGCATCCTTCTCTAGGAAGTGGAAAGTCTGAGTGGAAATAAATATTTAAGGCCTCAAGTTTCAAGTGGACAAGCTGCTGTGGGCTGGAGGGAAAACCCCTTTTCCTGGGGGATTCCTCGCTACCAAAGAGAGCAGCCAGACTTTGCTCTGTGGCTGTGGCACAGCCCTGCTGACCCAGCACAGCAAATACAACCCTGCCAGGTCCTGCCTGGTGCCAGCTGCTTGTCCTGGCTCCAGGTGCAGACATTTTCGAAGACAAAAGAGCTTTGACCAAGCCAAAACCGAGACTCGTTATATCTTTCAAACATCTCCACCTGGGCAGAAATCAGCGATGCTGCTCAGCTCTCCCTGGGCGATAACGTGCGGGTGTGATGCCCGCGCCTCTCCACGTGTCCCAGGTGAGCGGTGAGGCACTACCGGGGCTGTCCCCGTGAGAATGTCACCGTGGGGATGTCCCCGGAGGGACACGGGGTCTCAGCCGCAGGGGAGATGCCGTACCCGGGGCTGCGCTGCCCGTCCCGCGGCGGGACCCGCCGTGCCGGGCGGGAGGGAGGGAGGCAAGGCCGGGTGACATCAGCCGGAGAGGAGGGGCCTTGCCCGCGAGTTTCTTTGCTCGGTGCATCACTTCCCGGCGCTGCCATACTCCGCTGCCCGCTCCCCGGCGCGGGGCCGGCGCCCATGGCGAGCCCGCCCGGCGGGGACAGCCCCGGCTCGGCCGCACGACGCTTCTACTGCAGGTGAGCGGGGCCGGGGTGAGCCCGGAGCTGCGGCCAGCAGCGAGCCCGCGGAGCCCCGGGGACAGCCCGCTCCTTGGGGACAGCCCTGACCCCGGGGACAGCCCGCCCGGCCCCGAGCCCCGGGAGCGCGGCGGGGGGACGGGAGCAGGGAGCGCTCGGGCACGGGAAGCCGGAGCTGTTGCACGGGTGGGGATCCAGCCCGAGCGGAGTGAGAGGAGCCGGCAAGGACGCGGCGCTCCCTCGCTCCCGCTCGTGGGCGGTGGGAGCTGGCGATGCTCCGGTGGGATTCTCGGCTCTGGGCTGGAGAGAGCGGCTCCTCTGCTGAGGAGGGTGATGCTCAGAGCTCCTCGGGGCTGGGCGTTCGCATGGGAGGCTCCTGATCGCACTGCAGAGACTTCGAGTCTCAGCTTTAAAACTGGGCGCTACAGAAATTCACACAAAGCTGGGAGGGAAAAAAAAAAAAAGCTCCAGGCTGTTTGGCGTTCATGGCAATGCCCGTTCTCTTCATTTAGATCAAAACTAGAAAAGACTAAACCCGAAGAAGACTTAATGAGTGACTCTGAGGCCTTACAGCGTGGCTCGTGCTGTTCACCATCGTTGTGTTTTACCTCTCCTCTAGCAAGTGGAGGCGATGCAGTGGCTGGACTCGAGGGCTCAAAAAGCCCAAGAATGCTCGAAGTGTCTGGGATACAGTAGCTTTTCTTCAATTCTCTTTGCATGCTCTGCAGTAATTAGCACAGCAGCTAGTGGGTTGTCTGCTTTAATGAGTGTTGGTTCATCAGGGAGGGCAGTAGGTGGTTTTTGGTTGTGTGTATTGTAGAGCAACTCCAGGGAAAAAGGAGGCAGCAGAGTTAATATCATTACTCTGGGGGAGAAACCTGCTGGGTTTTAACCAGACTTGGGCTTCTTCTTTCTTTCTCTTCTGTTTTTCTTGGCAACTCTTTGGGGACTAGCTTTTGGTCACTTTTGCAAAGGAAATTTTAGCAGGAGGCTGCTTACCACAAAAGTGTGCCTGCACATGAAGACTGCTCCCAGCTGCTGCTGAAGAGAAATGAGAAGCATTTTCCTGTGGCTTATCTGGGTGGCTCTGGCAGTGCATGAGGGTTTTAAAAGTCTCTGCTGTGCTTTTTAGGCCTTGAAAGCCGGTGCTGGTGGAGACTCTGTCCACACTGCTCTGAGAGATAAGTGGTAACTTGGTTTCTTCCTTTACTTCACTTTTATTGTAGTGCAGAAAGGAGGGTGAATTCAGTGCCTGTGTCTGGTGTGATGGGTGGAACCTCAGATGACTGGGTGGCAAAGCCACAGTAACTGGTACTAAAATTTAATATATGGGGTTTTCTTTTTGCCTGGGAGCATTAACTGAGGTGTAAGAACTGCAGAAGGAACCTGTGCAAGGCAGGGAGTGCCAGACCCCTGATCTGGGGAGCTGGGGGAGGTATTTTCCTTCTAGGAAACGGGGCTGGCTGGGGAGAACTATGCCAAAAATGAAAGTGTTTATTCATTTTATTACATCCTTTAGTGGTTCCCTAAATTCAGGCCCTCCTGAACAAAGGCATGTGCTCTGTTGTGCTGGCAGCAAATAATCCGTGTGCTGACTGGGCCAAACATCTCTCTTTACAGAGACTGGAGTCAAAACTTTTGCTACAGCAGTCACACAGCACAAACCAGGGTGTTTCTGTGCAGGTCTGTGTGTCTTCTTGTGCTCACCTTTCTGATGCCTTTCACAGAATTGTGAAGTCTCAGGGAGGACTTGTTGGAAGTCCAGGGCTTTGGGAGTTGTGGCTCTGCAGGGCTGGTGGGGTTGGGTCACTGCTGGGGCTTGTTGGAGTTGTCCAGTTTTGTGATTGTGCTCCTCAGATTTGAGCTGGCCAAGTTCTGTGTGAGCCTTTACCTTCCATGGGCTTTTGGGCTGGTATTAATTCAGCTGTGTGTAACCTCTGAGGACTCGTTGGGCAGAATAGAGAAATTTTGGGCCAGAATTGTGAAATACCTGCTGGCAGCAGGTGTGCTGCTCTTCTCCACTGCTGCAGGTGCTCTGACTTGCTTTTCTGTGCTGGCTGATTTTGGAGGTGTAGGAAAAACCAAGTCCATCAAATGGTTCCACTGGACTGTGGAGAGTGACAAGTCCATGCTGGAAACAGGTCCACCATTGTCCAGAAAACTCCCCTGGAGCTTTTAAAAGGCCACTCTGGAGATTTCTGGGCGTTGGAGGGAGACATGGACATGTCCTGGGGAAAGCCTCACTGCACTGCACTGCCATCGTGGAGATGTTATTGATCCCACACAGAAAGAACATTAGATAATGCTGCAATCAGTCCAGAAATGCATTAATCTGGCCTGAGAACCCAGATAAAAGCACACCTTGCTCCTCCCTTTCCCTTCCTCGCTCTCAGTTCTCCTGCAGTCTCTGTTTTCCGAAGCACTCCAGGCTTTTGTGATGTTTACAAACTTCCCTTGATTGTGTCACAAACAGTCCCCATCTCACTCATTAGTGTCACCAGGGCGAGGACCTGACCTGAATGTGCATCGGGCAATTAGAGAGTGCTCTGAGCACCGCACAGCTCTGAGAGAGGAGGCTCCTTCCTCCTCTTCTGATGGGAAAACTGGGATGGAGAAATTTCTGCCCTTCAAACACGAAAGGCAGCGAGGGAGGGCACAACTCAGCCTGGTGGTTGAGGCAGAGTAAACTGGAGTTTGCAGAGCAAACTGGGGAGAAAATCCACTATTGGGGTGAACCTCTGTCTGGAACAGTTCCTGTTTGTTTTGTGTGTACCCAGGGGTGATATTACCATGAAATACTTTGGTATTTTCCCTAGTTCTTGTAGAGTAAACTCACACAACTTTTCAATCTGGACTTTATATAAGGCTAACAGCTATTTTCTTTCCAAGAGGTGGTATTTAATTGTATCTGCCTGAGGTGAAAATTAGCACCAGCAGCAGTGCTGGGTTTGGGAAAGCGCAATCAGCTTCCTCTGTGGGATTGGGAAAGGGCTCAGGTGCTCTACCAGAAAGCTGGGAATGACCATTTGGTCTCTGTTTACTCCATAGATTAAACCTGAAATTGCTTATTAAATTTCTGAATGCTGGTTCAGAGGCTTCTGAAAGATTCTGATTTTTCTTCTGGTGGCAGTCTCCACCAGGCAGAAGGATGTGTAAAACAGGACAAACATTTCTAAAATAGCTGTGCTGCATAATAGCTGGCCTGAGCAAAAATTATATGATAGCTTAGCAGGCAGTGTTGGCTTTGGTGACATCTGTCTTGGGATGTTTTGAATTTCTCACTTTCAGCACTGGTGAGTCATGTGGCCATCCCAAAGTGGAGCCAAGCAGGACATTGAGTGTCCACCTCAGCAGAGAGAGGGATTCATCTGGGCAGACCTGGGATTTGATGCTTTGCAGATTTCCCTGGGATTTTGGGCATCCTTTTTGATTCTTCTGTGTTTCACCTGGTGGGATGTGGGGAGAGCAGCTCTGTCCCTGCTCCTCTGGTCTGCCATGGGACAGGGCTGTGCTTTGTGCCTGCCACAGAGTGATCCTGCCCTGCCTCACCCTGTGGGTGCTGCTGCCATCCAAACACTTCTTGTCCTCGGGGCGTTAATTTGGCTCCATGCGCATGGAAATGGAGCAGAGGTGATGCTCTGCCTTCTCCCTGTGCTGACCTGCACTTCACTGATTCAGGTTCTGCTGGTTGTGCCTCTCCCGGGGGGGAGAGCAGAGTCCCCCCTCTCTCCTCCTTGGGAGGGGAGAGCAGAGTCCCCCCTCTCTCCTCCTTGTGGGGGGAGAGCAGAGTCCCCCCTCTCTCCTCCTTGTGGGGGGAGAGCAGAGTCCCCCCTCTCTCCTCCTTGGGGGGGGAGAGCAGTCCCTCTCCCGGGGGGAGAACAGCCCCTCGGGATGTTTTATCCCCAGATCCTGAGCCTTGGACGGGATGTTTGTGCCGAGCAGACCAGGAAGGGAACGTTGTGCCCTGGCCACGTGTTTGTGGTTATTCGAAGTTTGCCTCTGAGTCACCTGAAGTCAGATCAGTTTGTGACTTGGCTGTGGCCTGAGGACACCCCTCAAAGCCAGTTTCCTGCGAGATAAATGTTAATAATCACACCAGGGCTGGGTCTGGAAGCAGCTGTGACCCTTCCCAGCTGCAATGTTGGCTGTGAGGAGGGAGCTGTGCTGCCCAGGGCTCCATGCCCAGCTACTCAGGTGCCTTTTGCCACCTGTTGCATTGGTCACTGGATGCTCCTCTCCTGGAAAAGTGTCCCCAGGAGCTCATGGCCAGCAGGAGAGGAGGAACACTGGAAAGAGTTCCTGTGAGCAGGAGATTTGTGTTTGATGACTGAGTGCAGCAAGTTTGTTCACTCCGTGAGTGGTGGGTCCTGTTCTGACTCCAGGTCCTGTCAGAGCTCTGGCTGATACCACAGCATGAGCTGCTTATGCCACAGGAAAATCCTGTGTGTGATTAATTTCTGTTTTCCTGGAGGATGTGGCCAATTAGGGATCTGCTGCCCCTTATTTTCAAAGTCAGGGGAAGAAGTGCCTGTTACACCAGAGGATGGAAACGTGTTATGAAAGCTGAGAAATTGATTTGTTATAGAAGAGTGATTTTTAAAATCCTTTTTGCCTCTTCCTCTCTTGAGCCAAATGCAGCTGGACCATGACCACTCTTGGTGACTGGGGACAGGGACAGGCTGCACAGCTCCCTTGGCATTCCCCTCCTCCAGCTCAGTGTCCCAGACATTGGATTTTTTCCTGATATAATATATAAACCACAGGGGAAAGCCTTGCCTTGGTGCTGCCTTGAGGATGAACAAAGTCATAGGCAAAAGCAGAAAGGCTTAAAATTGGGAATGCTGGTAAAACTCTGGGGAATCAACTTCTCTCCTCACTGATCCAGGCCTCAGGCTTGGAGGGAGGCAGAGGGGAAGGGATTTTTTAATGGGCTGGCAGTGATAGAATGGCTTAGTTTGTCAAAGGAAGTTCATCAGGATGGAAGATCCTGCCTGGATTCAAACCTGTGGAGTGTGTGTGTGTGTTCCTGTTAAATCAGGAGGTGCCCTGAGGGGTGACATTCCCACCTCTGCTTTTCTCTGCTTGGAGCTGGAGCAGGGCGGGGTGGGACAAGGGGTCCCTGCAGGACCATCCTGCTGCTGCCCCTGCCCTGAGGAGGGTCTGGGGTGAGCCTGGCCTGGATCCTGGGGCATCCTAGATGTGGCTCCCTTCATCTGTGCTGTTCTGACACATCCCCAGGACACAACTTTGTCACTTTGTTTAGTTTGAGCTCTCCACAGGGCAGATGCTGCTCTGTCTCAAGCCTCATGTCCCCAGCTCTCATGTTCCTGTTTTCCCTCTCCAGCAGATCAGACTTTCTGTTACTGGAGAACACAAACTGTGTTTCTGTTTGTGGTATGTTGATTTCTTGCTGTCTCATGTTTTTTGGACTCGAGGTGGTGTCCAAACTTGCTTGAAGAACAGGTTTGAACTCTCTCAGGTCTCACACTGCAAGAAGCCACATGCAGCAAGTTTCTGAAAGTGGGGAGATGGATTTTACTTAACTCTCGATGATGTTCTGCTTAAAGAGCAATTTTATCTCCAGTTGCTCTCAGGTGTATCTGGGTCTGTGTCCCATCCCTCCCATCCCAGTCCTGCTCTCTCTGCCCCTTTGATCAGCCAGCCCAGCTTCCACAATTCCACTTCCTTTTTATAAAATCCTTTGCCAACCAAAGCCATGAAACCCAAATTCCTCCTGGTCTGAGTATCCCAACCACAAAGTGGGGCTGTTGAATTCTGGGCCTGGGCTATTTATATTGTCAGTGGGAAAGCTTTTCATTGACCGAGCTGCTCCCTCCCTAAAGATACTTTTAATTAAATGTTATTTGACAGATCTGACTTTCTAATTGGCTTAGATTTAACTGGTATAAGTGGGATTTTTTTTTTTTTCCACTGAAAGCTGAAGAAAGTAGGAATAATTTTGTTGGAAGGCTATTTGCATTCAGAGTCACATCCATCTGTTGTTTAATGTAATAAGCTGATAGAGTGGGGAAAGAAAAAGCCAAAAATCCCCCCACAACCAGAAAATCAATATCCCTGCCAGTGCTTGGTGAGGAGAAGGTGAAAGGGACACGGCTGCCTCAGCTCTGGAGCTCTCTAAACAATGCCCAGCAATGTTATGCAACTGCCTAGGGAAGGAAGTGAAAAATTATCATTACAGTGCAGTTTCAAGGGCAATATTAAATGAGCAATTTGCAGCACAGCTCTGTACTTAAGTGACTTAACTCACTTCTCCTGAGATAAAATTAACAGGGCTGGTTAAGGACAATAGCCATGACCTCTGTTCCCTTGGGGAGAGGGGCAGAGAGGCTCTTTTTAGAACTGAATCTGAGGCATGGGACTGACTGAGAGCCTTCAAAGTGGGCAGCCAAGCCCAAAGCAGTGTAATGGCCCTGGAAGTGTCTGAGGGATCCCTGTCCCACTGAAGCCTGACAAAGGGGGGACAGGCATCTGCTGAAGCACCTCGTTGATACCTGTTCCTTTTTTCAGTGAAAGACATAAGATCTTCTGCGAGGCTCTGGACACTGGAGCAGCAACAAACCCCTGAACTAATGATGTGGAAAGCAGTGCTGCTGGCTGTTCAGTACCTTCAGGCTAGGAGTAAATAGCTTCAAAATCTATTCCCACTTTGCTTTCAGCAAGAGGATTTTGCCTGAGGATGCCAGGCACTGGAAGCACAGGCGTTTCTGACTCTGAGATTAGACAGGATCCGTCTAAAGAAGCTTCACCTTCTGCTGTGAATCAGTAGCTCTGTGCAGCTGCCACCCCTGGAGGGATTTTTGAAAGAGGAATATTGGATTGTCTTGGCTCCCCTCAAGCTTTTCTGTTATCCTTTGCTCTTGCACCCTCTGGATCAGCCAGGGGGGCTCCTCCCTGGGAGTTAGGGGCTAATGCAAGAGAAAGACCAAAAAAAAAAAGGACTTAAATGGGGAAAACACTAACAAGATAGCTCAGTGTAAGAGCTATTTCATGTTCCACCTGGGAGCAGATGTTTTTGTCTTGGAAGCTGCTTTTAAAAATGCACGGGCAGGACTGGGAGCTGTCAGTTCTGTCTGCAGCTGGCTCTGGGTGACTGCTGGAGGCAGCTGTGAGCACACAGCGGGTGACAGGGCTCCTTTCCTGCCCTGGGGCTCCTGCTCTGTTTCCCTCACACGTTGTGGCTGCCAGGGAGCAGAGTTGGCTCCTGAGAAGGGAACCCTTTCCTGGGTATTATGGATGTAGGTCCAGCTGCTGATCTGTGGTGGGATTTGGGACAAATTCCTTGATTTGCAGCCTCTCCCTGGGAGGATTGGCTCCTGTTATAGGATTGCAGCAGACTCAGCACAAGGAGATCAGCTTTGCCATAGGGCAACACAAATAATTAATAGTTGTGCTGAACTCCCAGGGCAAGCCCCACTCCACTGCTGGGACAGTGGTCCTTGTGTGGGGTGGAGTTTCTCCATGCCTTGGTTAACAGAACTGCACAAATGTGTATTTACAGGGAGAACAGAGGGCTTTGCTGCACCAAGTTCTGTTCCCAGGACTTTCTTGACACTCCTGTGATTTTGCAGAGCTGTTTTGCTCTGGGGGGATGTCACAGCAGGTGCCATTTGAGTGGTCACCTGTACCTGGTGGTACCTCCCTGGGCATTTTGGTGTGAATTGCTGCATTTTCCTGTGCTCTGCAGCAGCTTCAGCCCAAATTAGTTAGCTGTGGGACAAGTTTCTTCTGTGATCCACGCTGCAGAGTTGAGGTGGCTCTTTGTGCACTCCATCTATAGAATATCCGTTCATGCCTGAGAAGAGCTGGGAAGTGCTGATTAATACCCATCTCTCTGGGGCTATTTGTTAATTACTGTTATTCATGGTTTGTGTGATGGTGCTGAGTGGATCCTGGCAGGGTTGCATCCGTTCCAGGGTTTCAGAGTGCATGGTGAATACCAGTATTTTATTGCAGCTTTTCTGGGAAACATCGTTCCTGTTTTCAAGGGTGGGAAACTGTATCGCCTTCAGGGTGAAAGAGAACAGAGGTGGTAAAACTGGGAGCTCAGTGTCCTGACTCCCACTCCTTTCCTTCAGCACTTCCTTACCCACGTCAGAGTGAGGGTAATTGTGCTAATTGTGAATTGGAGACCTTGGCTTTGTCCTTTGCTGGGCGGTGCAGCACTGGTGTCACACGAAATTACAGCGGCTCTGCTTTTTACAGGGAGCAGAAAGTTGTTTAGGAGGAAGTTACCAGCTGGTGAATTAAATCCCAGTCTCCTCCTCTTTACAAGGTGTGCCTTGCAAATGTGGGAACCCTGCAAACCACAGGAGAAACAGCAGACCTGAGCTCTGGTCACTGTGAAGAGCCCAGTGCCAGGGAGTGGCTTGAAGAAAGCAGAACAGCCCTGAGTGCTCAGGCACCTGTGACTCCATGAGTTCCCTGTCTCTCAGGCTTTGAGAGGAGAGCAGTTAATTTAAAAATGGAAAAAAGAGACACAGAGCAATGCTCCCTGTCAGAAAATCCTGCAAGTTAAATTGTGTGAGTGAGTGGAGCTGCCCTGCCTTGGGGGTGGTTGTCTTTTGGGGTATAGTGGAAGATGAGAGAGAAAAGCAGTTGGGCAGGGAGGATTTGGGATGGGCAGGAGCTGCCAGGGCTTTGAGGAGGGTCCTGTCCTCACTGTCCTTGTGCACTCACCATATCCCAGCTGGTGCTGCAGCAGCACCAGCCCCTTTTTTTAGCAGCTGTCTGCAGAGATTTGTATGGAGGAAATGCTCTGGGGATTGGATCTTGCTGCAAAACACGGAGGCCATCAGATTCAGCTTGTTTATCAGCCAAGCCTTCTGCAGCATGAAGGCAGGAATACAAACCACCAGCCACTAACACATGAAAATATTGAGCTTCCTAAGCCACGAGCATTTCTCCTTTTCCCCTGACAAACAAGCCCTTGTGATTTCCAGCTTGGGAAGCCCACGGGCCAACATCTCACGTTGGTGCTTGAGTGGAGACTTAGAGGCATCAAAGCAGCTGGATGTCCTGGAATTGTGATATCCACGTGTACCTCCAGGCATTTCCTGCCCTCTGAGTTCAGCTGAGAGTCTGAGCTCCTGCATGGGTCTAAATAATAAAACATATGAGTTCACTGCAATGTGCCCAGAATTTTAAGGCTGCAGCCCTTGGCCAGCTCTTGTATGAATTGCTTCCATCAGGGCAATGATCCAGGAAACTACGAGCACGAACTGCTTGGTTGATGGAAATCTGTGGTTTGGTGCCTTCCTGGGTTAAGCAGGGGAGAAAGGAAAGCTGCTGTTTTCTGTGTGTTCCTCCCTTCTGTGTGCCCTGCTGGGAGGGCAGGCAGGGAGAGCTCCAGCAGGTACCACAGGCTCTGGGGAGATCCTGGTCTGTGGGGAGCTTGTGCAGCGTGCTCAGGTGTCTGAGGAGTTAATCATGAAATGACTGAAAATACCCACATTTTCCTCTGCTGTTCTGAAGGAAAGAAGAACTCACTCCGCAAGGTGTTCTCTCCAATGAAACCATCCTTTGGCACCAGTGTTTTTGGCAGAAAGTTGTCACCAGCTGTGCCAGTGAGTGACCACTTTGCAGAGGGGACCAGCAGCAGCTCTGGCACATGAGGATGAGGAGTGAGCAGAGAAAAACGCTGTGTTTGTTCCCTGCACTGAGCCAAGTGATTGTCCTGTGGTGGAAATCCCTTCCTGAATGGCTCTGGGTGAGGCTCCCCCAGTGTGACTCAGGAATTCCCCTCAGGTTTTCTGGGGGCTCCAGCTCTGCTTTGAAGAGCTCCAAGCCCACGTGCTGAGGGCAGAGCTCACCTGCCCAGGGCAGCTGTGTGAGCAGCAGCTTGGGAAGGGAAGGCAGGAGATGCTTTGCAGACCTGGCTCCAGACAGAACTGAGTCATTTGTCGAGGCTGACGCTCTCGGAGCTGCTGCTTGCCTGAGGCTGGCGTGGCTCAGGCAGGAGAGTGAGGATGCAGCCATCCAGATACACACAGAGGAGAGAAAAGTAACAGCTCCCAACATGTGACTGGAATAGAAGTAAAAAAAAAAAACCCATCCCCAATTAAAGCCATGTGTGTTGGTGGATGGAACCACTCCTGAAAGGTTGGTGGAGGCTGTTTGTGCAGCACAAATGCAGCCTCTCTGGAATGCCCTGGATTAGGAGAGGCAGGCTCCTCCAGCACACGAAATCCCTGTGGAAACAGAGCTGTTCCTGATGGCAGCAGCTCCCCCAGCCTGCCACCCTTAGGGGTTAAGGTAAGAGCTGTCTTGTCAGCTGTCTCCTCCTCCCTGTCCCTGCTCCTGAAGCACATTTTCCAGGCAGCCTGGTGCTGTGCCATGTGTTTTTTTCACTGCTGGATGATGATGATGATGTCTCTGTGCAGGAGCAGAGATTTTCTTTTTCTGCAGACATGCATAATTCAGTTGTCAGGATAAATGGGCTCCCTGGGTTTGGGCGTGTGTGTGAGGCTCATGCTGGATCCTCCCTTCTCTCACCAGTGTGAGGCAGGAGGGGAGCAGGGAATCCTCCCAGAGCTCCACAGCAGCAGCATGTGCTCTGTAAACTCACTACAATACCTGTGAGGTTGCAAGAAGGATCTAAATTAAACCCAAAATAGGCCTATGGAGAGGATAATTCTTGCTGTATTTGGAAAGACTTATCAAGAAACATGATCATACAAATTCCTCTTGTGGAAGAGTGGGACCAGAGCCCACTTCACACATAAAGGATGTGATCTACATGACAAACTCTTCTCAAAATACACATTTGCTGCTGTTCACACCTGTGAAGGAACTGCACTAATGCCACAGTGTCAGAGCCAAACTGATGCTGTGAGTGGGGAGGAGCAGGATTTTCCTCCCCGTGCTTAATTTGCACAGAAGCATTTCCAGGGTGGATGTGTTTCCCATGGAGCCACACTGGGACAGAAGTGCTAAAAATCCGGGGAGATGCTGTGGAGGGCTCAGTCCCACGGGGCTGTGGAAGCAGGGAGAACAGCCTGCAGGGTTCCCTGCAGAGGCAGCACACACCCAGCACGGTGCCAGACAGCGGGGCTGCTCTCCCTGGAGGAGCCGAGCGGAATTCTCACCTTGGCGTTCTGGGAATCCTGCCACGCTTGGAGCTGCACATTCCTCTGCTGGGATGCACAGATTTTTTTCCACAGTGCCTTGGAGCACCCTAAAGTACTTCTGGTGCTGGTCTGCTGGGTTTGGGTTTGCACTGAGGAGCTGGAGGAACAGTTTTGGAGGTGCTGGCAAGGGTTGCAGTGGTGGATATTTGAGCTCCTCTTCCCTTGTTTTTCTGACAGATGTGGAATTATCTTTACAAGATCCAGAGGGATGCCCTCTGGCTGTGTAACAGCCAGCAAGAAGGGCAGTGTCCAGTGTGAGCTCTTGTTCTATTGGCTTTTTAAACCCAGAGTGTCTCTGGGCTGATGCCTGATTTTTGGCACCCCTGGAATTTTCAGGGAGAGCACAGCAATGCTTTAAACAGCCCTCTGAGCAGGAGACAGCTGCAGAAAAACAATGTGAAATTGGTGCAATCTGCTGTGCTGCAGCTTTGCCAACAGCAATCTGTCCTGGTGGCTGGCAGAATCTGTCCTTCAGCCCTGGCAGCAGCTCTGCCCATGTGCCCTGTGTGACCTGGGAGAGCCACCTTTGTGAATCCCTCTGCTTTGGGCACTCAGGGCTGTAATCACTGAGGGAGGGACTATCACAGGCTCTCCCTGGTGTGCTCTGGCTTGATTTCACCCTCCTCACAGCCTTCACCAGATGGTCATTTGAAAAAGAAATTGCTTCATGTTTGGCTTTGTCTGGTTCCTGCTATTTGCTCTTCAGTGAGTTCTGCAGGAAGTGCAAGGGGCAGGTTTGTGCTGGCTCTGTCACTGAGGTCCCATCCAAACCCCTTTCAGGTGCAAGTTCTGGTGCTGCAGAGCATCCTGAGCCTTCTCTTGGTGAGCTGGGATTGCTCAGCACTTCCCTGGCTCACAGCCTGCATGGCCCAGGCTCAGGGTGTGAGTTTTCTGATGGATCCCAAAGGCTCCTCTCCCTTGGACTGAAAGCCTTGGCTCGGGGCTGGCGGAAGCAGATGAGACAGGAAGGGAACAGAACCAAATTGGCTGGAGGTTGCTGTGGAGTCAGTGGAAAAAGCTGTGGTGTGAACTCTGTCGTGGTTTCCTTTTCTGCTGCATCACGATGACGAGCCCATGGCCGTGCCCTGGGCATGGCCTGTGGTTTGCAGGGGCTGTGGGCAGGAAAGAGGCAACACATGGGGAGCCTGTGCAGCCTCCAGGAGGTTTGGGATGAGGTGGGACATGGGCAAGAACCTGGTGGCTCCTTTGGCTGGCTGGGCTGTGCTGTCACACAGTCCCTGGTGTTTCTGGGGCTTGGCAGCACCTTTTCCATGCACAGTTGTTTTCCTGCTGCAAGCCCATGCTCTGAGACAGGAGCAGCTTGGCAGGCTGAGAGAGGAAAGAGAAGTGGGGGCTGCAGCTGGAGGGGTTTCCAGGCAGCTTGAATGGAGAATAGACTGGGGCCTGTGGGAAAACAAGCCTTGCTTTCACTTGAGAAGGTTGTGCAGGAAAGGAATCCTCACACAGCCTGTGCAGCTGCCCAGAACAACTGGGATCATTGTGCTGGTGGCACTTGTGGAGCTGAGCTGGACCCTGCCAGCAGCTGGGGGTGGC
Source organism: Argya squamiceps (assembly GCA_037834095.1). NCBI lineage: Eukaryota > Metazoa > Chordata > Aves > Passeriformes > Leiothrichidae > Argya > Argya squamiceps. The sequence goes on from JBBMKD010000049.1 coordinate 1,500,253, forward strand.
AGGAGCCTGGGGCAGGAACTGGGAGAGGCTGGGATGTTGTCAGTCAAAGCTGTCTTGGCTGGGTTGGAGTTCCACTGGGATCCATGAGGGATCATCCCTAGCTCAGGCAGCCCCTTCTGCCATCCCAGGACAGCATCCAGGCTGCTCCCATGGGACCTGGCTGAGCCCCCACTGGGTGTCTGGGGGCAGTTTAGAGAGGAGATCTCTGTACATCTCTCCTTTATGGTTCTTCTGAATTTGGAAAGGACCCCCCAAACCAGGACTTGCCCATTTTCAGTATTCAGTTTGACCTGAATGAGCTCCTCTCTACTGGTGGGTAATAGAAGCTGAGGGGCATAAATAGAATAGGTAACAAATGAATTTATTGTTTTCACTGTGTGGCTGTTGATAAGGCAATTACTGTTTTTTTCTAATGTATATGATAATTGTAATTGGATTCTGCAGCGTGTTTGTTTAAATCACAGCATATATTTTAGTGAGAGGTGTGCTGACCCAATTGCCAGAGTAAGTTTGTAATGAAAAGCCTCTCAGCCTGCGTGTCCTCTGCTGCTCTGGCTTCTGGAAGTGACTGAAGGAAATAGCACTTCAGTGCTGGTGAAATCATCCCCAGAGTGCTGTTTAATGGCAGCCTGATGGATTAACCTCATTAAAGGTGCTGGTGTTGTACAAGAAAGCAAAATACTCCTGCAAAGCTCAGGAAGCTTCCTTCGTTGTGCTGGGTTCATTCCAAGCCTCCTCTGTGACAAAACAGAAATGTCTAAAATCCTGTTTTAATCCTGCTGCAGGTGCTGGTTTGCCTGGTGCTCTGCAGGGCACATTTCAGGGGTCAGGTGCTGCAGGAATGAGACAAAATGCTGGGTTTGTGTTTCTGGGGAGGAAAGAGCATCCTCAGGCATCAGCATCATGACTCCACTTGTGTTTGGCAAGCTGGTGCTCCTGGCCTCTACATTTATTTCTCTTTTTCTCAGATGGCTGCTGGTGGTTGGGTTTGTGCCCTGCTGATGAGCTGTGCAAAGAAATTGTGTTCCAGGCTCATTTCGTTCTCACTCTTCTTCAAAGTGAGCTCTCCTGCACAGTTCTCCTTCAGAGAATGTGATCAGTTCATACACTTGGTGGATTCATAATAATTTTTTTTCTTCCATTTGGGAGTCAGAACATGTTTTAATGAATTAATTTTCAAATTGATATCTCCTTAATCATCACTGCCTCAGACCCTGCAAAGTATTTGCATCTTATAATTTAAGTGCTTTGAAACTGGCTATCAAGTGAAACTGTTAACCAGGCTGAGATGAAATTCACATTTGCACCTTAATCTTGTCTGAGCATTTTCAAGTGCTGGAAGTTAATTACATCCATGGTAGTCCTTTGATACTTGAGTAATTTTGGAGCACAATGACTTAAATTTGTGCTCATTGCCTGTTAGAAATTTCACTCCTCAGCTGACACAGAAAAATTTCCTTTTGCTCCCTGTTCTTCCTGTGGCTGCAGCTGGATTTGTGGGCAGCATTTGGGTCATGGATTCCAGAGAGTTTTTGCCAGTGTATCATTTACTGACAGCCCAAACCTTTCAGGTGTGGATCAGGTTTCTGCAGGTCAAGGATATCTTCAGCTGCTGGAGTTGGGGGATTTTCTTTGGGCATCCTCAGTGCTTGTTTGGCATCGTGCTGAGCTGTGTGAGCATCCCTGCCTGGATGGAAGGTGCTGCACCTCATCCCTGATGGAGCAGCTCCCCTTGGCTCTCCCTAGCCAGAGCTCCTGGGTTCCTTTTCCTTCTCTACACCAGACTCACAGCAAGGCATCATTTGCCCACAGAGCCTCAGCTGCCTTTTTGAAAAATGGGGCAATTTCTGCCCTTGCACCTCTGCAAAATATTTCAGAGTCCTTAGGTTGAAGTTTCTGCACCTACAAACTCAGAATCATAAGCTGCTTCATAAAATGCTCTGAAAACAGCAAATAACTCCCATCTGTCCTGTGCTCTCCCATCCCCACGGATCAAAGCCACAGAGGTTGTGTCAGCAGGGGGATGCTGGATGACTTTTGCTTTCCAGCAGGCAGTGGGGAGTTGGAATTTGGATTTCTGATAGTGATGCAGCTTGTTGGAGCCATTCCCCATTGAAATGGGGTCTTATTCAGCACTGCTAATAAGAGGGTAAAGGCAGCTAAATACAGCTGTCTTCCTCAGTGTCATTTGGGATTTATTAGCAAATATGCAGTGGAATTGAATCCCTTGTAAGTACTCTGCAGCTAATGGTAGATAGCAATTAGCTGAAATGACTACTGTGGAGCACTGATGCTGCATCAGTGAGGGGACAGGAAATCTGGAGCCAGCAGCTTCCAGAACTCCCTGGAGTTTGGATTTTCTGTTTCATGCCCTTAGCAAAAGACTGCAGTGAAAATCGCTGGGTCTGGGTAATCCCTGGAGCTGCAGCTTGAACAAACACTTCCCCAGCAGCACTAAGTGTGTGTGGATATTATTATTTTCAGCTCAGGGGTCATTGAAAGGACTCACTGCAGTGTTCCTACCAGTGGAAGCGTGTGGAGTGGGAACCTCCTCCCCTCCAGATGTGAAGGGATCTGGCCCAGATGTTTGGAACCAGTTCAGAAGTTGGGGAGGACTGGGTGCAGCATTCAGGGTTTCATCTCTGACCTTTTCCTCTCCAAACTCAACAGGATCTTTTGTTTCCTTCCCCTCACTGATGAGGTGAGGTGCAGGTCAGGGTGTCCCAGGGGCTCTGCCCTTTGGCTGGAGGGGAACCAGCTCCTGTGTGCTGACTTCCAGCTTCCAAAAGTGGTTTGAATCAGGCTCATTTCGTGTATATCTTGATTTGCTTGTCACCCTCCCTGCCAGCCTGTGTTTGAGACACAAACCTGCTTGTCAGGAGGGGATTGGTGCTGGGGATGTGACTGGGTGGGGAGTGAGGGGCTGTGCTGGCCACATCCCACCAGATCTGCATTTGGGAGTGAGATCATTGAGTATTTGCATTATTCTCCTGCCGGGTTGCTGCTGGGTGATGATGGAGAGGAGCAGAGTGGATGAGAGGGTCTGAGTGATGGATTGGTGCAGTGCCACAGCAAGGAGAAGGTATTTCAGGGTAGGAAGTTGAAATCACCTGTATTTAGGAGGAAGTAATGGGATTTTCTTAAAGATTGGAGCTCATTTGGGAGCAAGTGAGAGAGAGGCAGGTGTGGATGTGCTGGACCCTGCCTGGGGCAGAATAAACAGGGAAAACTGCCCAAATCCCCTTGGGAGAGTCCCCCAGGCAGAGGAGAGCAGTGGCCTGAGGCTAAATGGGTGTGAATTCACTGTGAATAAACCTCAAGAGGATCTGGGAGCTTTCCTCAGGTAGGGAAACAAAGGAAAACATGGGGACCACTCCCCGTCAGTGAAGGGGACACATCCCCAGGGCTCTGAAGCCACCTGGCCCTGGTGGTTCAGAGCCATCAGCTCCCTCTCAGGTACAGCAGCCGTGCAGGGCTGGGAAAGGAAATTGCTAAAGGGGAATAATTCCCAGCCTGATTGACTGGCAGCACGCCCTTCAAGAAAGTAATTATTTAAATGCACATTTAGTTCGTTAAGGCATTGAATATGCGTTTACACTGAGCACCTGGTAAATCTGATCCTTTTTTGGTTCAGAAGAAATGTTTAATTGCCCATCACCAGTGCTCTGAAATTAGATTTATTTTTGTACAAAACCTAATCAGATTGCAAGTAAGATGCTAAAATCTGTTGCTTCACTAACTCATATCAATAGAAATACTAAGGGGGATACTCTTGGTGGTTTTGATGAGGGTTTTTTTCTGCCTTACCTTCTGTCTAAAAGCTTGGAGTTTTGAACCACACGAGGTCTGATTGGGAATGAGTTTTGCAATCGCCCCCACTAACATGAATCAAATATCTATAAATACCTTTCCTTTTCCCTTTTCTCCTTTTTTTTAAAGGCAGTTTCACCTTGCAGGCAGGAAGAGGTTCTCTTGCCCTGTGATATTTGCAATATTTAAGGCAGCAGACAACTGACCCCAGGCTGTGTCTGGTGGACAGGATAATTTTCTGTGTACCCTGATGGATTTGTTGGCAGCAGTGACAGGTTGCTGTGAGCAAGGCAGCCCTGAGCAGGGTGTTGGGAGGTCTGAGTGTGTGGTGTTCCCACTCTGGAGACCTCTATCATCCCCCAATTATAATATCCTAATTATAGTGTTTGACAGCAGCAGTGATGATGGTTGATAACGGCACTGGTGGCACCTTGTGCTGTTCCTGTTATTTCTCACTTGACAGTGTCCTTGGCTTCCCCAGCACCCCTGGGACTCTCTGCCTTCCCCAAATTGCTGGAAACATTTGATATGTAAGAATCTTTGTATTTTACCTCATCCAAAGGCACATTTTTGCTGTGGAGTTCTTTGAACAGGCTTGCAGCAGGCAAAAAGGCAATCTGTGCTCCAGCTCCTCATTAGCTGCTGCCTGACAGTGATGGGTGACCCTGGGAATTCTTGTTCAAGGCTGCTCCTCCCATTTTTTCTCAGCTTTTTCTGCCTTCACATCAGTTATCCTTTAAAGAAAAACTTGAAGAGGAGGGAGGGGAGGCCCTGCCCATGTTGGATTGGGAAGAGTTTTCCTCCTGCCTGTCACTGCACAGTGGAAGGTCACCCTTTCCTGCTCTGTGAGAAGCAACATCCATTCCTGGCCTGGAGACTGGCAGGTGTCACATTGATGGGGACCAAGTCATCTGCCACCCACTCATTCCCCTGGCAGAATTCTGGGCAGATTGCTGAGTGCGTTTGTGGCCAAACACTGCATTTAAATGTGGCCTCAGCCTCACTGCTTGCTTCTGCCAGTGGCTTTGGAGCTCTGGGTGTATGTTCAGAAAATGCACAGATAACAGAGAGGTAGGGGAGGGCTTGGACCTTGTTATAATGACTATTTTCCCTTTGCTTGTCTGTCAGGGTGGTTCAGGATTGTCCTTTCAGTTCTGTTTTGTGGGCTTTGGAGGCTTTTTGAAGTGGAATTTTAGTGTGCTTGAATTTGTTCCTTGATCTTTAGTTGATTTCTCTGCCCCTGGCATTGTGCTCCTGAGTGCTTTTGAGGCTGAAGTGATTGAACTGCATGCAAAGGTGCTTCCCAAAAGCAGCTCTGAAGGGCAGGTGGGTTTTCCAAGTGGGTTGTGTTTCTGTGAACTGTTGCAATCCTTGCTTGATGTCCAGGCTGGGCAGAGCAGGATGCAGGAAAAGCCTCCTGTCCCTTCCCCCTGTTTGCTCAGGCCCCAGTCCGAGCAGTGATGTTAATTAGATAAGTCAGATACTCTGCAGAGCAGCCTGTTCAAGGACAAACAGATTTTAATTAAGGGCTGTGTGCACTGGAAGGTCATGTCACTGGACAGTTACTATGGGAACACCAGGGAAGCACCCACAGGGTGTGAGTGTGGCACAAAGTGGGTTTGGGGCACAGAATTCACTTTGGGGTATGGCCCATGTGGTCCCACCCCTGCAATGTGTACCTGGCTCGTGTTGCTGTGGGAGTGGGAACCTTCACTTCAAGATCTTAAAATCACCCAAAAGTTCCACGTGAGCTGGTCAGCAATGCCATGAATTTGGGAAATAGGTCTCCACACCAGTTTTTTGGACTGTTTGCAGCTGGTGAATTCAATTTCTCAAAGACAACCTGGATATTGGGAAGAGTTTTGTTTGGTTTGAAATTTGAGCTTGAAGTGGGCTGAAATTCAAGCTCAAGTTAGGTTGAAATTCAAACTCTAGTTAGTTTGCTTCTGTCTCTGTCACCTTCTAACTGGAATCCAGCATTAACTCCAGTGGTAGTGCCTCATTCCTGCATTTCAGGTCCTCTCAAGATTCATCCCCACTAAGCTGCCTGGAGTTAATCCTGCTGATTTGAGTACAAGATGCTTCTTGTCTTCCTTCAGTCCCAAAGCTCCTTTGGGCTGTTTGGGATGTATCAGCAGAGACTTGTCAATACCTGATGATGATGCAGGATTACAAACCATGGATGCACCCTGGGACTGATGAAATTTTCATGGGATCCCCAGGCAGAAACTCATTAATTTTCGTGTGGTCTAGCAATAGGATCAGCAGAGAGAAGTTAAATGTTTTTAATCTTAATATTTTTATTCCTGCTATCAAAGAGAAGCAGTTTTTTTATTTAAATAAAATTGCCACTCCAATATGGGCTTTGCTTTGGAATGAAATGTTTGTGTGGGAGTTTGAGGTGGGAGCTCACAGGAGCTGCTTCACAACCCCCTTCTCCCTCTGGTTACCTGGTGGCTCTGGGGACAAATGAGCAGAGAGGCAGAGCAGCTCACAGGTGTTTTTGGAGAGTTTAAACCCAAGTCTTCTGCTATTTTTCTTTTGTTTGGCCAGTCCTTGTGGTTGTCCTACTTTGGAGGATGCCAAGAGTTGGGTGTTTGGAACCACACGGAGCCGACTCAGCAGGGACACTGCCAGGGAAATGGGCTCGGATTTCAGGCAGTTCCTGAGCTGCTCATGGAGGAGCTGCCTTTGTTTCCTGGCAGCTGAGCAAGCACCATTCTGGCTGCTTGTAGGGAAAACCTGGCAGGGTTGGTATTTCCACCTTGCACCTCCCTGTGTCCTTCTGGTGCTGGTTTGGGATGGCAGGAGATGTGGCAGCACAGGCCTGGAGCAGCAGGAGCTGTGTCCTGGAGCTGGTGTGTGCAGGGCAGGTTGTCCTTGGTCTGCAGAGCCCCTGACTGCAGGGCTGGGGCTGGGCTTGGGCTCCTGGGTGGCTTTGGGGCATCCTCCAGGGCTCATCTTCCAGGGCTCAGCTCCAGGAGGAGTCAGCTGGGCAAGTTGTGCTCTTGGGCTGGGTACCACAAACTTCCTCCAACTGCTGACAACAGACTGGAAACCACCTGTGGGCATTTATTACCTTCTGACAGACCCTTGCTCTTCTGCCTCTGGACAGGGGAGCTGTGTTTTTTTCTCAGCAGATGTCCACCTTTGACCTAGATAGTTTTGACTTTCCCTGCTCAATTTATTTTTAAAAGAGCAAAGAGAAGCATCAGGACAGAGGAGCAGGAACATGCTGTATCCATGTCCCTTGGGAGGGGGCTGGCTTTGCAGCAGGCAGGACATTTCCAGTGAAAGTTTGGGAGCCCTTTTGGAGGATTTGGGATAGGCATGGTCTAACAGGGACAGCTGTGATGTAGAGAGGACTTGGTGGAGCACTCAGGGGAGTGTTTTCCTTTTCTTGAAGCACTGTCACTGCTCACAGTGCTCTTTCTCACAGCATGGAGTGTGCCAGTGCCAAAGGTGTCAGAAAATGCACGGGAGGAAAGCTGGCCTGGAGGCCAGTGAGCTGAGTGCCTGTGGAAAAAGTGACAGCAGGAGAGTTAATGAAAAGCAGACACTGAGCACTGGGAGCTGCTCAGCCAAGGAAATCTGCACAGTCCAGGGTTTTCTCTGGTTTCCAGCAAAAACCTGTTACAATCTGGCTTCCCTCCCTGTTACCCCAGAGAAAATGGGGTATTAATACCTGGATATGTGGCTTCTGCAGCAGCTGGAAGGAAAACAGGTGTTACTCCTGTGATGATTCCATGGCTTGGAGCCAGGAGCCCTGAGCTTCTTGTCCAGATTCCTGTTGGGAGCCCAGGGGCTGCCTTTGGCTGCTTGCAGATGTGGTCTGTGAATCAGAGAATCTCAGAGTGGGTTGGGTTGAAAAGGACCTTAAAGACCATCCCATTCCAAACCCCTCCCTGGGCAGGGACACCTTCCCCTTGAAGGTGGAATCTGGATGCTCCTGTGTTTTGAGTCCAGGGGAAAATTGAAAGGTGTGCAATGAAACAAGCTGTGACCATTGCAGAGCAGAGTGGGAGCACTGCTGCCAAACTCCTCTGGAAACAATTCCCTTGTTTTGGCAGGATGGAGGCATCCTGCCTGGAGCTGGCCCTGGAAGGAGAGCGCTTGTGCAAGGCTGGGGACTTCAAAGCTGGGGCAGCCTTCTTTGAAGCTGCAGTGCAGGTGGGGACAGAGGACCTGAAGACTCTCAGTGCCATCTACAGCCAGCTGGGCAATGCCTATTTCTACCTAAAGGAGTATTCCAAGGCCCTGCTGTACCACAAACACGACCTTACCCTGGCCAGGTGAGTGTGTCAGCACTGCTTCATCCTCGCCAGACACAGCCTGGGGTGAGGGCAGGTTCTGAGGGGTCTGAAACCAGAAATACACATCCACAACTGGCCCTGAGGGTGATTGTCCTGTGGAGAGCATGGGACACACCAAGGATGGGTCAGCTGCCTGCAGAGCAGGGATGTGGGGAAAGGGATGTGGGTGCCTGGAGCAAGGGCAGGGCAGTGTCCACTTCTGTCCCCAGGTACTCCCTGTAGTGACCTGCAGTCATTAGAGCACTTCTGAAACAGCAAATAGGGAACAAGGATCTGCCTTCAGAACTGTGGGAGCCTGTGGGAAGCTCTCCAGCCTGATGTCTGTGCTGGGAAGCTGCAGATAAATCTGCCTCCAGCAGCTGGTGAATGAAACTCTCTGAGCTCTTCAACACCTTCATCTTGTAGAACCATTGGGGACAGAATTGGAGAAGCCAAGGCAAGTGGCAACCTTGGGAACACCCTGAAAATACTGGGGCAGTTTGATGAAGCTGTGGTGTGCTGCCAGAGGCACTTGGACATTTCTCGGGAGCAGGGAGACAAGGTAATGGGGTTCCAACAGGAAATATTTCCTGCCTTTAAAAATAACCTGTCTGCAAGTCAGTAAAAGTGATATGGTGGAGGTGGGCTTTGGGAGGAGCTGCAGGGTGTCTCGTGCTGCTCTGAGGGTGAGGATGGGAAAGGAAAATGGGGGCTTGTGGTTCTGGAAGGTGGGAAAGGAAAATGGGGGCTTGTGGTTCTGGAAGGTGGGAAAGGAAAATGGGGGCTTGTGGTTCTGAAAGGTGGGAAAGGAAAATGGGGGCTTGTGGTTCTGGGAGGTGGGAAAGGAAAATGGGGGCTTGTGGTTCTGACCATCTGTGCCCAGCAGTGGAAATGTCCAGGCTGGGATGTGAAGTGTAATTCCTTGCTGTTGCCTGTTCTTCCTCCCTACAGGTAGGTGAAGCCAGAGCTCTCTATAATATAGGGAATGTTTACCATGCCAAGGGAAAGCACCTATCCTGGAACACAGCCCAGGACCCGGGCTACCTGCCTCAGGAAGTCAAGGACACACTACAGAAAGCTTCAGAATATTATGAGTAAGTATCCAAGCTTGGCCAGCCCCTTCTCCTGCAGGGAACAGGGCCACTGATTGAGAATTTACAGGTTGTAATAGATTAGGAATCTTTCCCTGAGATGCCAAGCTATGTTGGCAAATTAATCCCAAGGAAGGTGAAGAAAGATCTGCTATAAAATCTGAGCTACAATTCCTGCTGGCACTGCCTTTGTAAGACTTGCTGTGGTTTGAATCCATGATCATGCAATGAAGTGCACCAGTCTGCTCCTTCCCAGAGCTGTGTTGGGAACTCCCAGCTCCTGTGGCCCCTGCTGCTCTCTGCTGGCCTCTGTGAGGATGGATCCCTGCTTGTCTCCATCCCTGTCACCCAAGGGAAGAGCCACTTTGAAGTCCTGGTTCTTCTCAAGGAGCTGCACTTTATCTCCTTTGTCACAACCTTCCTTTTCCTAAATCATTTCAAAGATCACTGTCATGTGCCACATGGGAAGGTTGGCACCAGAGTTTGGGCTTGTGTGTTTCTCCTCATACTTCAGAGTTCTGCTTTTGTGATGCAGGTTTTTAAACAGGCTTTTAAAGTGAAGGGAGTGATAAGATCTCCTATCCCTCCCCTCATATCTGAGGATGTGATAGTCACTATAAATAGCTCACCACCCTTTTTCCAAGGAGTGGTGCATGCAGCATAGCCAGGGGGTAGATTTGTGCCAGTGTTGAGTGCTGCACCATTCTCTGTGTGCTGTGTGTGTGTAAAGGGGGTGAAAACAAGATACAGAAGTGCCAGGAAGCTCCCAGAGCAGAGCCCTGGCATGGGACTGTGGATCTTGGCTCTCTCCCTGGAGCAGGACAGGGAAATCTCCTTGTGCCCCTGGTCCTGCAGCCATTTCTGATTGAATGTGGGATGGATCAGAGCAGGTGTGTGAGCACAGGTGTGATTCCTGCACGGAGCCACCCAATGCCTGAGGGGACAGAGCAGCAGGACCTGCCCCCCTGGCCTGGCACCAGCTCCCAGGGGTGTCCAACACAGGCCACCAGCCTGTCACATGTCCCCAAGTGCTTGGGAGGGAAATGCCTTCTCCAGGGCTGCCTCTCCTTCCTTTCTGTGCAAGTTTCCACACTGTGCTCCCTGCAGGGCTGTGGCTCATGGATGTTCTGCCTTGGTTTCTTTCAGGAGGAACCTGTCCCTGGTGAAGGAGCTGGGGGACAGAGCTGCCCAGGGCCGGGCTTATGGCAACCTGGGCAACACCCAGTACTTACTGGGTAACTTCAGTGAGGCCATTGCCTTCCACAAGGAGGTAAGAGCCACCTCTGCTTCCTTTCTTTCCTTCCCTTCTCACCACAGCCCAGCAGGCACAGGGAGGTGTTCCCCCAGCTGTTTTCCTCCCTCCTGTGTGAACCCCAGGGTGTGTGTCCTGTTGTACCAACTCACACTGAGTAAATCTTCCTCCAGTCCCCATCAGCACCTCGTGAGCAGCTTGAGGGAAGGGTGCTGTTGGCTTGGAAACCAAAGGAGGTATCCAAGGGCACGTTGCAGCTGGGTCTGGCAAGGGTTTTTTTTGGTTTTTTTTCTGCTCTTAATTTGTCTCAGTCTAGATTTTAATAAATGCAAGCCATGAATTTAATTAAGCTGCTGAAAGAGCTGTTGATCAAGAATAAATGCTGCTTGTAGAACATAATAACTTTCTGCAAAGCTTTACAGGGAGGTGAGGTGACAAAGTCCCTGCCCCAATTCAAGTGCAATTTAGCTTCTGTTGCAGTGTGTGTGTGTCAGTTCCCTTGCAGTGGAAGGTGGAAATTCACTGCTCCTCTGGTTTTTAAATGCTGGAGGGACAGCAGTGGGATGCAACATCACTCCCACTTTTCCAAGAGCCTTTTCTGATGCTGAATTGCAGAAGAGGGAGAGGTTTCCTGCTGCTCCCACCCCTGTGCAGCCTGTGGGAAATCAAGGCACAGAACATCCTCAAAACCCTGTACAGGTTGGCCCAAATATCAAAATGAAGACAGGGTTCAACTTGAGACCTTGGAAAAGGTTTCCAGCTTTAGAGACCTGAAGCAAGAATGTGAGTTTGTAATATAGGCAGAGACATGTTAAGCTAGCTAGTGGGAAGTTTTAAGGTTTAAAGTTAAGATGTGGAAGAAGTTACAAAGGTAATAAGAAGTTTTAATGTGTAGTTCTGTGTGTGTCTCTCTATGACTGGATAAAGAAAGCCCACATTGCAGGAGGACCTGTGACACAGTTTAATTAGCCATTGGTGTGAAAGTTAAAACAATCTGTGTGGCAGTAGATTATTGGCTAATAAACCTTCAAACCCTCTTGTAACCTGTGGTCTTGTGACCACTGACCACGAAGATGTTCTAACCCCTTGACCCTGAGGCAATAAATCACATTTTAAGACATCTCCCAGTGGCCCCAATATTCATTCATTCAGCAGCCCCAAAAGCTGAGCCCCAGGGGAGCTGCTGAGGGGCCAGCAAGGTGTCCCTGTGCTGACTGAGCTGTGTCTGCTGCAGCGCCTGGCCATTGCCAAGGAGTTTGGGGACAAGGCAGCCGAGCGCCGAGCCTACAGCAACCTGGGCAACGCCCACATCTTCCTGGGCAGGTTTGACATCTCTGCTGAGTACTACAAGTGAGTGAGGGGCTTTCCCTGCAAATCCTGGGTTGTCCCAGCCAATCCCTCAGCTCCAGGGGCTGTGACAAGGCACCTGGAGTGACAGGGGTGCTGTGGTGGGCGGTGCAGGGTGTTACTCCAAGGGGTGGGTGACTTCCCTGTGGGCTGGCACTGACCAGGGCTCTTCATTCCCACCTGTTCCCTGCAGGAGAACACTCCAGCTCTCCAGACAGCTCAGAGATCAAGCAGTAGAAGCCCAAGCTTGTTACAGCCTGGGGAACACGTGCACACTTCTTCAAGACTATGAAAAAGCCATCGAGTACCACCTGAGGCACCTGGTGATAGCACAGGAGCTGGGAGACAGGTAAGGACACTGAACACCCCTGACCCTTCTCTGACTTACTGTTCTCCCTCGTTGGAGTTAAGTACCAGTGATGTGTGTGCTTAAAAGTTATTAGAAATCTCTGGGCAGCCAGTCTTTTGTCCAATCATCTGTCAAAACCATGACACGATTCACCTTTCTCACGTCATTCAAACCTGAGAGGAGATTGTGCCCTCAGTGCTGTGCCTGTGTGGGCTGAGTGAGATTTCTAATGAGAGGTACTTCAAGAAAATGCATTGTGCTCAGTGCTTTGCCAGTGGCTGCTGCTGTGTTATCCCAGGAGGGCCTCTGGAGTGCTCCCTTATGTTCATAAAAGTTGTATTTTCCTTAAAAGCTCTGTGTTAGAGTACACAAAATACTTCACTTTGCCCTGTTGCTCTGGGTTGATGCTGGAAACCTCCATGTACGAATGATGTTGCATAGAGAACATGGAGATCATGTATCTTGTTTCTTGGTCTTGCTCCTCATTATTTCAGAGGCTCAGCCTTTTAATTTTTCTTAAATTTTCAAATTTTTTGAGAGGTTGGTTCCTTTTTCCTGGATGATCCTGAGCCCTCTTGCAGCTGGAGTGACTTTGCAGCCAGCTCGTTGAGCTGAATTGCCTTGGAGGCTGGGTGTCCTCCACTAGATGGAGCAGGGACATCAGGATGGGAGAGCTGTGCCACCACCCGGGCAGCTCTGCTCAGGGCAGGCACAATCCCACCCCAGGGTGAATCATGCTGTGGGGGTGCGGGCCTGTGGGCTCCTGCATTTCTGGGAACACACACCCTTGTGAGCAGAAGGTATTGAACAGGGTGACAAGAAAAACGTTGAAATGCTGATCAACCCGCCCAAACCTCTGAAAAGGGAGTTGCAGTCATGCTGAACCTCCCCCTGCGCCCCCAGGTGCTTTTTTTATCTCTTCTCCCCCCACATCTGCTCGTTTGCAGAGCTGAGCAGGCTCTGGGGAGCAGGAGGCTCTGCCTGCTCCTGCAAACAGCTGCTGGAGCTCCGGGGAGCCAGGCTGGGGGTCTGGGCTACACAGGGCAGGCTCCACATCCCCCTGCTTTCCCTGGCTCCTGAAAACCAGCAGCAGTGCCCTGGAGACCTCATGGAAATCTGTCCCTGTCCTCTCTTGGGTGCAGTTTCATGCTCTGTGCTCACTCTGGTGATGCAGTGCTGGGGCTCAGCTGGAGCTGTTGCTGCAATGTTCTTTCCTTGCCATTTGCTGGTTTAGCTCTGGGCTGCTGATGAACCAGAGCTGGATGTTGAATTCTCTCTGTGCAGCTCTGGAGAGGAGCCCTGGTTGTGTGAGGTGGCAGCTGGGCAGGAGCTCTGGCTTCTCCTCTCGGGCTGGTGCTCACCAGGGAAGCCAAACCATCCTGGCCCTTGCTGCAGTGCTTGAATTTTGTCCCTGTGGGTTCAGTGCTGCTTCCCAGGCTGTTGTTCATCCCCAGCTCTTGCTGAGCTCAGTGTAAGAAGAGTTGAAGATGCCCAGCACACTTCATTTTCCAGTGTAGAGCCTTTGTGGAGGTGGAAGCAGAGCTGGGAGCCTGGCTGCCAGTGCTCTCCAAAAGGCCCTGCTGGGCTTTGCCCAGCATTTCTGTGGTTTGACATTTCCTGTTCTGCAGGGTGGGAGAAGGAAGAGCCTGCTGGAGCCTTGGCAATGCCTACGTGTCCCTGGGGAGCCATGAACAGGCTTTGCACTTTGCAAGGAAACATCTGGAAATCTCCCAAGAGGTAAGAGAAGCTGGTGCAGATCAGAGGGAACCTGTGACCCCTGGTGAGGGCAAGCCTGTTTCATTCCAATAAGTTATATTAATGCAGTCACCTTGCTCTCAGTGCTCTGGAGAGCCCTTCCCTCTGTGCTGTTTCAGTGGTGTTCTTAGGAACTGCAGAGCTTGGCTGGAAAACACTTTTGATGGGAGGCTCCCAGCCTTCCCCTTAATTACAGCAAATGTATGAGCTGTTCTTTGCTCTTAACCAATGTTCTGGGTGAGAAAGAACCTGGGGACTGTTGTGTTGTGCACCCAGCAGGTGTCAAGGCACTTAGGTGGTCTCCAGTCTGTAAAATCCCACTCTCCTGAGCACAGGGAGGTTCCACCTGAGCTGGACCTGCAGTGTCCTGGTGCAGTGGCTGCTGTCCCTGGATGCACACAGCCTGCAGCCAGCCCTGAGCCACTGCCACCCCCTTTGGGGTGCTGTGTGTGCAGCTGCTCTGCTTTCCCCTTGGCCTTGCCCAGCTCTCTGCAGCTTTCCTGCTGTTTCCAGGTGGCTCAGAAGTGCAGAAAGCCAGAATTCCATTGTTTGCTCTTTTCAGTGTGTTGAGAAAATCGGCTGTGGCCTCTTTAGTCTTCCCCAGATGAAGAAATTGCCCTCTTGAAGCACTAATTGAAATCACCATCTGTAAGTGTGCTGGATGTTCTCCTGCCTGTCTATTAGGTTGGCTAAATCTCCGAGTAGGGCTGACACAGCAGCCTAATTACAGATTTAATTATACTTATCAGACACACAGAAGAAATACTCATCTTTGGCCCTGTACATTTTAGGACAGATGAACTTACCCAGTTCTGCACAGGCTGAGGCTGAGCCCTCAGAGCTGAGGGGCCATGGGAGGATCAGCACTGGTGGTCCTGGGGCCTTTGGGGTGCAGGGGAGACCCAGCAGGGTGGGGGTTCCCAGTGTTGTCATTCCAGCTGTGTCAGGAGTGGGTTCCTCATGGCAGGTGGCTGATGAAGTCCCCCCATCATGAATTATGGAGCAGTGCAGAGACAGTCCTTTTGACAAGCTCCAGGATTTTGGGGATTTTGGCCAGGAGGAACCTTGTGGAATTCAACCTTTTCATGCTGATGTTCATAACTCACTTCCAATCACCTTCTTCCCAACAAAAATCTAATGGTGGCATTGGAATCCAAATGAAACCAGCTCAGGATAACCACACTGGAAGCTGCTGCAGGTTGATCAGAGGTTACTCACAAAATCCCACTGGAATAAAGGACAATGTACATAAAAACCTTGGAAGCTGCCCCAGCTCAAGGACACTGCTCTGGAGTGCTTTTGTCATCTCAGAGTGCAGCTCCTGGGAGGCTGAGGGCAGAAAACAGGGCTGGGCTGTGCTGTGTGTGGCAGGTCCTGCCCAGGGTCATTGTCCTGCCCGTCTGTTCTGGCTTGTTAACAGGGCTTTGGAGATGATCTGAAATGAGTGGAAGTCAGGGAGGCACTTCATAATTGAGCATCAAGGACTGTAAGACCTAACATGGACATAGTAATTTCTCTGGAGATGATGTCAACAGCAAATCCCCTGTAATTGGCAGGGGGATTTATGCCTGGTGATAAGCCCTTTGATCTGCCTCCCTTTACTGGTGCCTGGGGCTTTGTCATAAATAATGTGGGGATTTATGGTTTTGTTCCATGCTGCAGTCTGTGGCAGGGGACACAAAAGAACTGTTGCCAGGCATTTAACAGGAGCCAGGCCCCTCCAGAGGAACAGCCAAGGTCTTCCTCTGTCACACAGGCTCCTCTTCCTCTGAAGATCAGAGGCTGTTTCTGGGTGACCTCTCTGTGTCCGCTGGTGATGTGCCTCACAGTTTGGTTAAACTTTGAGGAGGACCCAGAGTTGTGCCCTAAAACACCTCATTTTAACTAGCAGGAGCTGTTGGACAGATCTCTTCCCAAACATGTAACATCAGCCTCCTTGGCCTCAGGCCAACGAGAGGTGGGAATTGGGAAAAATGTGGACTTTAAAAAGATTTTTTTTTTTTGGGACTTGTGTGGGTGGATCACTAGGAACAACTCGAAGTTGTATGGCTCTGAGCCAGGAGAGAAGGGCTTTCAGGGCCCTGGTGTGACACTGCCCACGTGGCTGATGGCAGCGTGGTGTCTGGAGCTCAGTAACTATGGAAATTCTTGAGGAAGGGGGCTGGGAGCTCCAGGGCTCTCTGCCAAGCCATGTGTGGCTGCAGGACAGCCCAGACATGCACGTTCAGGCTCAGTTCTGTGCCAGTGGGCGAGCTGAGCCTTCTCAGCTCCTTGCACTGAGCTGTGTTTTGAGGTGCAGCACAGTGAGCACGGACCCTCTCCCAAATTATCACTGGGGCACAGTTTTGGAGAGCTGTGTGGCCTCTCAGGTGTCTCCAAGCTCTCTTTTGGCTGTCCCTGTGTTTGATTTTGGGCTGGGGGCTGTTTGCCTGGAGCACCCCATGGCTTTAACCTCTGCCCTGTTGGTTTTCCTGCTGCAGATCGGGGACAGGAGCGGGGAGCTGGCGGCCCAGGTGAACATGGCCCAGCTCAGGGCAGCCCTTGGCTTGGGCCCTGGGGATGAGGACGTGGCTGCAGCTCATCCCTGCTCTGGCTATGAGGCACAAGGTGAGTTCCTGGCATTTTGGTGGCGGTGGGGAACCTCAGGAATTACATACTGTGGGGAGGGGAAGGTGTTTGCAGGGCAGGAAACATAACTGCTGGAGCAGAATAACATCATAGGGTGCCTTCACCACAAAGGGGGCTGGGATGTGTTTGCTCTGTGCTTTCCACAAGCTGCACAGGCAGGGGAAGGATCCCCAAAAAAGGGCAGAGAAGGGGTTAATGGAATTAATCCGCATTGGGAGTGAAGTTCCACGTGCCATGCAGCAAACCAGCTTTTGTGTCTTTTAAAGCTCTGCAGGGCTCTTTTCACTGATTTGACTGATACCAGAGGCTTTCAGGAGTGACTGACAGGGATTTTCAGCTGCTCTTGTTCTGATTAGCACCCAGTAACAAGCCCAGGACATGAGCTGGAGGCAGACTGGGACCATCATCACCCACTGGGTGACATCTCACCCTTGGAGCACCTGCAGCAGTGCTGAGCATGGAAACAAGGTGTGGCAACACTTGGTCACAGCAGCCAGAGAGGCTTTACTGGGCCCTGGGTCACTGTGCCTGTGCTGCCAGGGAGCAGGGTGGCACAGAGGGGTCACCACAGTGCTGCCAGCCTGGCTTGGGGACTGTCCTGGAAGTGCCCACTGCAGGCACAGGTGGGTGCCTGGCATGGGCACTTCCAGCTGGCAGCGCCATGCAGGGGCAGACTCATTAATTCACACAAACTGCAGCCCAGGAGGTGTCCACTGATTAAATATGACCTTGTTGGCACAGGCACATTCCCCTGTTGGCAGCAGTGACGTGGAGGGGATGATGCTGGGGCTGAGGCACCGTGCCCTGGGAGGAGAAGGAGAGGCTGGCTGTGCGTGTGTGCTCCTGTATTGATCTCCCAGGCATAACCTGCTAGGTCAGGGCTGGAGCTTTTCCTGGGAAATGGGATTGTGCTGAGGGAGCCAGCGTGTCCTGCCGTGCCCCACTGGAGCTGAGCTGTCACCTCAAAGTGCTGTGGGGGCCACAGCAGCTTCCCCAGCCTCCCTTTGCACGTCATCTCTACTTTGTAGCTCCTGCAGAACTCATTCCTGGCATCTCCTCAGGGGCTTCCTTTGGCAGGTCACTTTGTTGTGATGGGGGAAGAGGAAATGAGCCTCAACGCTTCTGCTGTGTCTGGGTCAGAGGGAAGTGTGTGGATGTGGCCCACAGGCTGCTCAGTGCCCTCTGGAGATCCAGATGTGCTGTGCTAACATCTGGAGCCAGTAGTGGTGTTTCTGTAGTGTGGCAGAGCCAGAGCCATGCAGGTCTGTGTGTGTGTGATCCCTGGAGGATGGGAAGGGGCTGAGCAGCTGCAGTCAGAGTTCTGGAGGTTGCAGTGACCCTGTTAATCCCTGGTGCCCTTGCTCACGTTCCCAAGGCTGGGGCTGTTTGTTGAGAGAAGGACAAAGTGTTCTTGGGAGGAGCACCAGCAAACAACTGGGATTTGCAGTGCAGGGAGAGAAGGATCTTGGAGGGCAGGATTTCCCCTCTCCACCTCCCTGCTGGGGAGGTAAAAATCAGCTCTGTGTTGGTGGGCTGGGGCCACAGGGAGGGAGTGTGAGCTCACACCTGGCTGAGCTCTCAGTGCTTTCCAGGTGGGGAAGGTGCTGGCCCTGCCACAGGGGGATGTGCAGAGGGCACAGCCTGTGCAGAGGAGCCTGACTCCTTGATTTCTCCTTAGCTTTTATCCCAGCTTCAGCTCTCTTATTCCCAACTTCAGTGGAGGATGAGAGGCCACCAATATGTCTGTGAGCCCTTGAGGGAAGGGAGATGTATTTAATGACAGCCAGAAATTTTGGTACCATCCTGTGCACCTATTAAATGATTAGAAGAGCATAATTATTTATATTATTAATAGCAGCAATTTGCAGCCAGGGGAACATCTGTTTCTGTAATAGAAAGCAGGTGAGAGAGTTGAGATTCAGGTTGGCTTCTGAACCAGCCTTGCCTTTTGATGTTGATAAATCTCATGGCAAGGAGAGCTTTCCATTTTTTTTTTCCAGTTCAGATTCTTTTTCCTGCTTAAGGTTACAAAATGGCTGCATATTCCTAAGGATGCTAAAATCCTCTGATTAGGCAAATGTGATAAAACACATCATGTTTCATCAAGCAGGTACAGTAAAGCCTCGTAGCAAAGGCTGAGCCAGATTTTCACTGTGATGTCCTTCACAGGCTACTGCTGCTTTTGGGGCTTGTGCATTGCCCTTCCCTGGGCTCTGGGGATGGAAGGAGGGCCTGATGTTCCCCTCTGCTGTTCTGGCTGCCCTTGCTGAGCTCTTCGTGATTTTAATTAATATTCTGAGGGTATTTGGATGTCAGAAGACAAGGCTGGAGGCCGGGGAAGTGGGGCAGGGCTGCAGAAGTCTTGTGAAAGCAGCGACCTTGTTGAGAAAGGCAAACACAGAGAGCTTAAAGCAACAAACTGAAGGAAGCTGGAGAGGAGCTGGAACACGAAGTAAATAAACAGGGGCTGGGTTTGCTTCTCCAAACAACCAAAAACGTGGCCCTGAATAAATCTCCTTCTCTTACACACACTGCAAGCTAAGAGTCGAGTGCTGGTAGGCTTTGCCTTTGGAGAGAAGTGAAGGACTTTCCTGTGGCTCCACGGGGTTGTTTTTAGGGGTGAAGGCAACCAGGGTGAGAAGCAGCAGTGTGAGATGTCCTGGGGTGCACAGGCAGCACTGGTGCCCTTTTGCAGAGGAGTTACTTTGGGCTGAAGCTGCAGCATCTGCTCAATGAGGAGCTGCCTGTTCCCAGCGTGGATTGGGAGCCCCAAGCTGACCCTCCCTGCCCCTGGATGGGGGAATCAGGTCTGGGGATGCTGCCTTGATCCTCTGGGGGATCCTGCCAGCTGGGAGGGCAGCACAGGGACAGGGATCACCCCTGGGATGGAGGCAGAGAGGAGCCCTGGCCACCCTCTGTGCCTCTCCACAGTGAGAACTGACTGTGAGCTGCTTTTCTTCTGCTTTCAGCAGCTTGTCAGCCTCAGCCTTCACCTGCTGGCAGCAGCAGTGTCAGGAGACACGAAGCAACCTCTGCTGGCAGCTGGGAGTGGGTGGGGAGGGCTGCAGGTGTTCCAGGAGGCGTTGGCATGGGGATGCTGCCAGAGCTGCCTCCTGGTGTGGTTTCTGGGCTGTTTGCAGAGCACAGACACCACTGCCCTGCTGTGCTCAGCTCTGGGGGCAGGGAAGGACTGAGCCCTGAGCCTGCCTGGGAGCAAACCCAGTGCAAGAAGTTGCAATCCTGGAGTACCAGGTGGTCTTACAACTCTGAGTGATTGCTGGGATGTTGGGCACGTTTTTGATTTCAGTTTCCCCCCATATCTGCAATGGGCATCAGCTTTTCCCTAACCAAGGCTGGAATAAGCTTCTTTGCAAATAAATCACTGGCAGTTTGGGTGAAAGAATGAGCCTGGCTTCCCCCTTCTGCTCATCTCCTGCTGAGGAATGGTAGGCACAAGGCTGCTCTGCTTGTTTGGTGTTCCAGGGGCTCCATGCTGGGAATGCTCATCCCTGTGTGAGGCAGCCCCACTTCAGGCTGTGTTCTGCAGTGGGCAAAACCCCCACTCCTTCCTGAGCACTGCTCAGCTCTGTGGGGCTTTGACTGTGGGGCTCTGCATCCTCCATGCAGCTTTGAGCTCATCTCTTCACAGGAATCTTTGAACCCTTGGATCAATCAGACTGGAATAGAAGAAATCTGCTTTTATGTTTTCCAGCTTGTTTGCTTTTGTTTGTTTGTTTGCTTTAAATATCTTTGAAGTAGCTAAAAAGTGTTTAGGGCTGATAAAGCAGGCAGGATTGACCATCCCTCTGCTGATGCAAGCAGGGAGGTGGTGGTGGTGATGCTGCTCCCCCTGCCAGCCTGTGCCTGGGGCTGGGATGCTGCCCAGGGACAGGGATGCTCCTTCCCTGAGGTTTGCTCAATCTTCCTGCAGAAAACTGTCAGCTGAGAGATGTGGCCGTGTGAGAGCAGCATCTTGCTGACAGTGGGCCAGCCCTGCTCCCTCAGGCTGTGATTTCACTGTCTGGGAAGCATTTTCCTTCCCTGGGGCAGAGTCAGGGTCATATCCCCGGCATGGAACCTGCCCCATCCTTACCAGTCACACTGAGGAAGTGCAGCAATTGAGAGTGCTTAATGTTAAATATCCTCAGCTCGATTTGATTTTTCCCAGGAGCTGATGGGCTGCAGCTCAGCCTTGTTTTTCATTGTGAAAACGAAAGCCTGAGGCTGAGCTGGTTAATTGTACCTGCTGACGCAGGGGGGTGATGGATGAGGTGCTGGAGAAGCTGAGTGGCTTTTGGCCCGGTAAAAGGAAGGGCTGGTGGCTTTGGTGTGCTCCAGCAGGTGCTCAGAGGGAGATCAGGGGTGAATATTCCCATGTGCCTGCAGGAGGGTGTCCCAAAGACCTGTCTGTGGTGGCCCTTCAAGGAGCAGGGCAGGAAGGACAGGAGAGCTGCTCCCACAGGGGAATTCTGGAGTGAAGATTCAGGACTTCTCAAAGATGCCTCTTCTTTATAATGAGTTTGTTCTAAATCCTCTGCTGTTACAGCTGTTAAATCATTCCAGCAGCACTGATGGGGGGGATGAACCTCTGAGTCATTTGGATTTTAAACTCAGTAATTTAGCACTCACTTCAGACTGCCCCAGTATCGGCTTTAGGAAGTTTTAAAATACTCCTCCCAAGTATTTAATGTTCCCCTCTCATCTTGCTGTGTATGTGAGCCTCCTTCCCAGCACTGGTGTAAAATACAGCAGGAGTTCTTGGCTCCCAGCAGAGGAAATGCTCCAGGACTGGAGAAGATGATGTTGTGCTACTGAAATTTGTTTTATCTTTTTGCCAAGAGAGATGGCAAGTGCTGGAAAAGAGGATGAGGAACAGGCCAATTCTTGAAGCCTGTGGCAGAGAAGGCACAACGTGGCTTGTGGCAAAGGCATCCATTCAATCAAGATTAAATCTCTTGTTGTGGAGAGGGGGAGTTTTTGGGCAATCATTGGTGCTGGGAAGGCTGAAGTTCCCTTTGGCTGCAGTTGCAGACTCCAGCAGCCCTCCCAGCTCTGCTAGGCTGTTTCCTGAGTGCACCTTCCCCAGACTGTTTCCCTTGGTAGCTGCTGTGTAGGAAATGCCATGGCTGTGATGCTGCTCTGTCCAACAGCACAGCTCTGCCTTCAGAGACAGATTCCTCTGCTTGCTGTACCTTTTATGCAGCACAGAGCAAGAAAAGAGAAGGAAGTTCTCTTTCTTGCCCAGCTGGAATTTCCTTTTCTCTCTTAAAACTTTTCTGTATGGATGGTCACAGACTGCTTTGGCATTTCTCTGAGCAGGGCAGGACCAGACCCTCAGCAGAGTCCCTGTAATCTCCTGAGTGACCTCAGGACCATCCTCCTTCCCTGTCTCCCCTTAGACAGCCAACCTTGGCTTAGCAAAAACCCCTGACACAGCTCAGGATCCCAGTCCAGCGTGGGCAGCGTGTTCCAGGAGCTGCTGTGAGCTGCTGGCTGAGCACAGCAGCACCCAGGAGGAGGGATCAAGTACATTCCCCCTCTTTTTTAGAGGATTTGACTGTGGGTGTTTGATGGCTGCTAAGCTGGCACGTGGTTGCTCCTTCTCTGCCCTCCCTGAGTCAGTCTGGAGGACAAAATCGTGTCCTTGGGCTTGTCTGGCTGCTGGAGATGTTTCCCCTGTTAATTATTGCGTGTCACTTTCTGGCTAAACTCTGATTTTGATCTCTGCTGGTTCAACAGGAGCTGATAATGGATGGTGGGAGGTCATGAGACTCTGCTGTGTCCTGGCAGGGAAAATCCCGCCCTTAGAAGCCAGCCAGGTGTTGCTGCCAAGTCCATCACACTTGTCTTGAGTTAGCCTGGGGTTATGAGCCTCCTCCCAGCCTGCTCCACCCAGTTCAGTTTATCTCCCAAAAGATCCTTCTGTCCCCACAACTGTTCCTCCCTGAGGCAGACGATTGCCTGGGGGGGTTATGGTTACACAAGGCTGTGCCTGGCATGGCCCAACCTTCCCACAGCCTCCAAGGCTTGGATTTGTCAAGTGTTTCAGGGTTGGGTGCTCAGCGTTTTCTGCAAATACCTCTCCTAAATATTTCATTCTTTGACCCAAATTGCCGATGTTCTATTTGGTTGGAGAAAAGCTAATACCTGTGGCATGTCTGGGGGAAAACTGAAATCAAAGATATACCCAACACCACAGCAATTCCTCAGAGTTGTAAGGCTACAGATAATATCCCCTTGTACTCTGAGACTGCAGCTTTCCTACACTGAGTTTACTCCTACAGGGGAAAATAAATAACAAGTAAAAAATGTAGCTCACTTCTACCTGCAAGGAGGACTCTTTTTCCAGGTTTTACCTCTGGATGTGAGGGCTCTTTGGCCAGTGATCAGAGTATCTCCTGTGCCAGCTGCTCACCCTGAGTGCAGTCAGCAAACCCCCCAGGGCCCTGGGTGCCGTGTGGATGTGCAGCCTCGCTGTTATTTCTGTTATTTTCAGCCCTGTTGCTCAGCTGTCAGACTGGATTGTGGAGATGCAAAACTCGGGTGACACGAACACAGAGCATCTTCTGCCACATCAGCCAGACGAGCAGCTTGATGCAAAGGGAGCTTCTCTTTTTTGCCACAGATTGTGTGCAGCTTTTTTAAAGGAGCAGAGGAGGAGAAAACAGCAGGATTCGTGTTCTGGAGCAGGGGTTTGTTGTGCTCAGTGCCTGCTGGGACATTTAAATTTGCTTGTGTTCTGGATACAGCTCATCAGTGCCTCCCAGGAGCACATTCCTGGCCTTGTGGTGCCCAATTCTGTATCCTCAGACACAGAAGGACCCAGAGCTGTTGGGATTCCCTGGCCCTTCCCTGCCTGTGGGGTGAAGCAGATGGTCCTGCCCGTGGATGGGCACACAACAGCTTGGCGCCAGCATTTTATGGCCCAGTCATCGTAAATAACTGATATTATTTGCTTTCTCTATTTAGAGAAAAGTATTGTTCTACCCGAGTAGCAACTGGGAAAACAAATGCCACCATTTATCAGGAGAGTGCTGACAATAATAGAGGTCAAGTGGATTTATAGTGCCAGAACCCATTATGTGTTTGAAGACTAATTAAAGCCTTAAATGAGATGCTTGTCCTACTGCAGGCTGCTTTTTTTTTCTTTCTTTCTTCTTTCTTTTCCTGCTGCTGTGCTTGTTTTCCCCCTCCCCCTTCCCTCTTTAAGAGCTTTGCTGTAATAATGGAGCACGAGGCTGACAGAGCTCCCCTGATTAGATGTCAGCAGTGTATGATTTGGGATGCTCAGTGAGCACTGGACCGTATCTCCACTGTCACTTCAGAGCTGGGAAGGGTTTCCAGACCAGCATCCCACCCCAAACAACTGGCTTGGCTGCTCTGACTTAATTATCTCCAGCAATATTTACAGTTGTCTGCCAGAATCAAGGTTTGGGTCTGTACAGAGGGGGGGAGACACTGTCCAGGGCTGTGAGAACTCACCCAAAAGCAAAGTCAATATCTTGGTTAATGCAGGTACAGGGGGAAATGACCTTTTCATGAGAACACAGCAAGTCCTGATGCTGGATTTGTTGTGATATTTGGGGTGCCCAGCCTGTGCTGTGTGGGGAACATGAGGCTGCTCACCCGGGAGTGCTGCAGGCAGCGGGGGCTGATGTTGGCCCCACAACCTTTCCCTGATGGTTTTCCATGCAGTGCCCTGTCAGGTTGAATTCTCTCTGCTCTGGCACAGCCCCCCAGAGGGATCCAGCTGCAAATATAGAACTGGTGCTGTGTCTGGGGTGGGGGCCCTGCTCTGCTCTGGCTGGAAGCAGGAGGGAGGCGGCAGCTCCCGGAGCTGGGGGAGAGGGGGCAGAGCTGGGGCTTATCAAAGCACATGTCAGCTTGATAAGAGCTCCTGCCAGGGCTCCCTGAGTCGCTGCTACACATGTTCAGCTCAATCTTGTCAACTGCAATCTCTTGGAGATGGAGCCTGTCCTTGGAGGAGCAAAGCTCTGTCTGCCCAGCTTTTGCCCTAGTGCTGCTTTCCATGAGATGATCCCATCACCATCCTTGATAAAACTTCCTTGTGTTCTCCGTGGCTGCAGATTAAAGACAAGAATGTGAGAACCGTTAAAACTCACCTCAGCAACCAAATTGCAAGAGCAAAAAATTGAAAAAAAAATTTAAAAATCCCTTTGGTTCACGGTGCTGTTGAGATCATAGATGGGGAGGAGGAAGAGATTTTGAAAAAAAATATTTAAAAAAGGAACAACACCCCTGAGCAGTGAAAAGAGCAACATCCCAGGAGCTCCAGGAAAACAGGGCATGAATGCAGCCAGTCAGGAGCATTGCTCAGCTGATGTTCACAAGAAGGTTTCAACTTGCTCTCTTTGAGACCTCAGTAAACCTCTGAGACAGAGAGAGCATTTAGAAAGGCCCCTGAGGTTTTCCATTACTGTGCAGCAGGCTTGGTAAACATGCCAATAAATGCTGGAGAGAGAGAGAGAGAGGGGAAAAAAAAACCTTCAAGAGGAACAGACCTGGGGTTTCAGCTGCTCAATCCTTCTCATCCCTGGCTGCTGCTGTGGATCAGCACTGGGGAGAAGGAGGCAGAGCTCAACTTTGGCTGAGCAGTAAGTGGTGCTGCAGGTATTTCTGGGAAAAATAAGTTGGGAGAGGCTGAAAGTTACATCTGGAGCCATCTGAGGGAATGGAGACAGAAAATTAGCAGGACTCCTCCTGTCATGGGACACTTGTGAGTATGGAAAGCTCTGCTCTCCTGGAAGGTGGATGAGGACGTGTGGGATGAGAAGGGGAGAAGCTCCCACACATCTGGTGGGAGTTGCTGCTGGTGTGGATCCAGTTTCTTGTAGCCCTGAGTGATAGGGACCCTCTGAATGCTGCTTGCTTTAGTGGTGGTGAGTGGGAACAGTGTTTGGCCCCAGCACTGGCTGGGATTTCTGGAAGAAACAGCTGAGTTGGATGAAGTTTTTTGTAATTCTGAG
The DNA here is from genome assembly GCA_037834095.1 of Argya squamiceps. Lineage (NCBI taxonomy): Eukaryota > Metazoa > Chordata > Aves > Passeriformes > Leiothrichidae > Argya > Argya squamiceps. Next base: position 1,525,764 of record JBBMKD010000049.1, read on the forward strand.
CTTCTTCCTCTCTCAGCTCAAGTGTGCATAAACCCCACACAGTCACAGACAGCCACCAGCACCAGCACAAGAGAAGGAGATGAGTTGTTCTGCTGTGTCTATTAAATTAACACCGGGCAGGTTTTCTCTGCTCGGAGATTAATGGCTGCTGGCCAGCGGTTCAGTGCTCTGGGAACACACAAAAGCACCTGAGGATGGAGGTGTGTAATTAATGAGTCTTTAGACAGCTGGAAATGGTGTGTGTTTATCTAACTGGGCACACTTTGCTGCTTTCTTGCTTTCCTGGAAGTGGCTGTTAAATGAAGCCCTGACGCACACTCACTCCCGGGGACTGGACTCACCTCTGAAACCCAAATGTGCCTCTGATTTGGTGTTTGTGGGTGACTTTTACTGCAGACCCCCCTTGCTGCTGGAGGTTATTCTGAGGGGAGCCACCAGCAGCTGTAGCAGTGTCCAGAGCGTTTAACTGGGAGCCACTGGGAACAACCCGGCGCTGCCTTCCCCTTGCTGAGCTCCTGCCTGAGCCACGTGGCAGCACCCAAAAGTCCTCACCCATCCCACAGCCATCTCCTCCATGCTGAGGGTGGTGGGAATGTGATGGAGCAAAAGGAGTTTTCTTCAGGGATGGAGTTGTTGGGCATTACAAGGGGCTGCCCAGACTGTCACCACCCCTGGAGGTGTTCAAGGAACGACTGGACATGGCACTTGGTGCTCTGATCTGGTTGATAAGGTGGGAATTCATTGAATTTGAGATCTTTGAGGCCTTTTCCAACATGAATATTGTGAGCTGGTGGCAGGTGGGCCCCTGGCTTTGTGTGGAAGGGGGAGAGTGTGGTGGGAATGCTGACTGCTGCTGGTGACGTGTGTTCCCTGCTCTCCTGTGTGCTCAGTGTCTGTTCTCCACCTCCAACCCTGATGTCAGTCCCCCTGAACTCAAAGCCTGGCAATGAATCACCTGAAAACAAAGCTGGTGCTAATGTGCTTTTTGGAGTAGAGAGGCAGAAATGTTTTGCTGATTGGAATCTTTAGGGCTGCAAGCAGTAAATCCCTTCAGGGTGCTGAGGGGCACAGACATTAAACTTCAGGTCACTTATGTCTGAGCTGTGATGTGTGTTCATGACCCTTGGTGAGGTCCCAGCTGATCTGAGCTTGTATCTTGTGAAGCTGAGCTTTTCAAAGCAGTGCTGTCCTTGGAGTTGGTGCAGTTTGGATACAGCTGTGCTGGCATCTGGAGCCCTGGCTGAGCTGCTGCAGGAATCCCTGGAGCCTTTTCCCATTTAATCCCCACACTCTGCTTTCAGCCAGCCTTGATTTGTGAATTTTCTCCCTTCTCTCTCTCTCAAGTTTGCCCAGTGGGCAGCTCTGTGACCCCCTGAGCTCAGAGGGACAACAAGCACTGGTGCTGCTGGGTTGGGGGCAGCTGAGGGAAGTTTGGGGAGTTTGCTGCTGCAGGAACCACACAAACCTCCGTGGTTTCCATTCTCAGGGCTCAGCACAGGGCTCATTCCTCCCCCAGGATTTCCCTTTGAGCCTGGAAGGTGTCACAGGACCTTGAGTGGAGAGTTTTGGGCTCTGCCCTGGGTGGTGTGGCTGGAGCAGGGTGTCACGTGGGGATCAGCTAAAATGAGCCTTTAGGAACCATCAGGGGAGGGCAGAAGCTTTCCCAGGTGTGGTGAAAGCATCCCAGGGCTGTTTTATACTCCCTGGATGTTTGTCAGTGAGGCAAGAGCAGCTGGAAGCAGATTGAAGGCAGACTGTGGAGGTAAAGAGGGTTTAGAAACCAGGAGTTAGAGCTGAACTGTGTTTCACCCACTCTGTTGTTGTTGGAATCAAGCATCAAAATCTTAAGAAATCTCAAATAAATATCATAAATCCTGCCAAGTTTTGATTCCTCTTTCAGGTTCAAGGCAAGATTTTGTTCCCCTTAAGGCTGGGCCTATGATAGTTAGAAAATATTTGCTCCTTCACTTAGTTTTTCAGCCTTTATGACTATAGAGAAAAGCTCAAAGTTGAGTCCCAGAAACATTCTTTCAGTTAAAAACATGATGATAAAGCAGAAAATCCACAGATGTATTAAATTGTCTATTTGTTATGTTTTTTCTCAATGCCAGTCCCATGATTTTTGTGGTTTAGGGGGAGGTTTATAACTCCTGAATTCCAGAGAGCTTGTCTGAGATCAGGGTCGTGGTGTGACCTGGCTGCTGCTGGATAGCCAAAGCCTCACACAGCCCTGTGACAGGCTTTAAAAAGACCCAAAACAATAGGAAAAAATCCCATATTTCAATCTCAAGGCCAGCACAGCTGCATCATCCCATCCCTTTGACTTTTACTTAACCAGAGCAGAGGATCTGCCGTGGTTTGGGTCCTCTCTGTGTGACATTTGTGCTGTTGCTGACACCCCCCTGATGTGAGAGTGTTGTTTTGCAGGAGCCAGGCCAAAGAGACTCCAGAGGAGCAGCATGGACAGCTTAGACCTCCTCAAATTCCCTTCTGAGAAGGTAAGTAAAGATGTCTGGCCTCAAAGACTGTCAGTGGGAATCTGTACACAGATTCCAATTGGTTTGTTGTTGCCTGGCTTCATTTGCAGGGAAATATGCAATTAGCAGATATCACTGGAGTCAATGGGATTAACCAAAGAGGGTTTCTAGAGAGCTTGGAGGGGAGGAACAGCTGGTCTGACTAAAAAGGCACTTAACACTCAAAGCTGAAAAGTCACTTCTGGGCTTTTTTTTTGAAAAAGCAACCCTTTATTGGGAGGATCATGGTGAGCCCCTGAGTGGCTGCCAGTGCCTGTCACCCCAGTGCAGGGACAGAGAGGGCAGACTCAGGAGAGGGAGCACTGCAGGAGGCACAGGGTTTGTTCCTGGGGCTCCAAGGATTGCTTTGCTCCTGGGAATGTCACATCCCAGCAGATCAGTGTTTCCTCTGTGTCCCCAGGGCTGTTCCTGCAGCAGCTGGGAGGAACTGAGCCCTTCCAGCCACAGGGACTTCAGCCTCTCAGAAAGTCCTGCTGGTGCTGCCCAGGGCTCAGCCCTGCCTGTTCCCAGGGGAGGTGGCCAGGCCTGCAGCCATTCAGCCTTTTTGGGATGTTTTTGGCACAAATCATCCACATTCACCCAGTGCTTTCCAGGCACAGCTCTCCTGAGTGTCCCAGGGAGCATTTTCCTTTTACAGAACTGTCACAGAGAGGAAAAGCTCACCCAAACTGCAGGTGGGTGCAGATGGTCATCAGGGAAACAACCTCAGGCTTGAGAAACCATTTAGGTACCTAAAACTCCCAGTGAGCACTGGGAAGGCCAGAAAAAAAACTCCTCCCTCAATTAACTCTCTTTGGAAAATAAATTCCAAATGTCCTGTTGTATTTTTATCAATTCTCCCAGTGCCCCTTGGCTGTTTTGGCTCTTGCCTGCTCTCACCAACGTGACTCCATCTCTGGGGTGTCGATGGCAGGGACAGCAGTGCCCAAGGTCAGGGGACATTGGCTGGTGTCCCCATCAGAGCAGCACAGCCCCGAGGGCTGGCCAGGGGCTGTGCTGTTGGTTTCCTGCTCTTTGCTGTAAAAGCTGAGCACCACTCGATAGTTCAGGCAGGGTTATGGATTTCAGGGGTTCCATGGGGAGGGTGGAAGAAGCAGGAGCTGTGGGCTCAGGTGTGAGCTCTCCTGTTCCCTCTGCAATGTCCTTGGGAGAGTGTGAGTTCACCTCTCCTTCAGAGAGTGCTCTGGATGTAATTCCTCTGCTCTGTGGCTCACGGGAGGGGTTACAGCCCTGGGAAAGGCTCCTCTGCTTTGTGCTGTGCTGGGAGTGAGAAGGAGTAAGGAGTAAACCCATGGAGAGAACTGTGACATCTCCAGAATCCTCTCGGTGTTGTCTCTGCCAGAAATGCCTTCTCTTCCCTGCCAGAGATGTTTTCAAAGCCAGCAAAGCCCCCCTGTTACCACGTTCCAGGAGCTGCTGTGCAGTGCCTGTGCCCAGAGCTGTGCTGGGGCACAGGGAACACCCACCTTGGTCCTGAAGCTCCAGCACACTGCAGGAACGCTGCTCCCTGCTCCCTCCAGTGTGTCTCTTCATTTGATCTCCTCTGATTTTATCTCCCAGCCTCTTGTTTATTCCTTTGTGTACCAGACTAAAATCTCTTTCTCACATGCTGGCTTTCACCCTGAAGGTGCTTACGTGCTGTAATTGAGTCATCTCTCCTGTTGTCATGCACTGAGCACCGTGAGGGCTCCAACCCAGGCACTTTCTAGTTCTGATTTATATTCCTGTGGCAGCTTTTTAAGATGTGGACACTGGCCTGGCTGTGATGATGCCATCAACGTGGCAATGAATCTCTCCTTTCTTGTTCTCACTATCCCTGTTTGGGATCTCTGTCACCTCCATGTCACCACACCTGGGGTGACAATCCTGTATTTCTGTGTCAGCACTGGGCACATTACCTGTGCTCCTGTGTCTCTCCTGCTCTGTGGGTGGGAGCCAACAGAGCTCCTGAGGCAGGCACTCACTGCAGTGACTGTTTCTTGCTTTCCCAAGGACCAGAATGGGGACAGCCACCACGTGGGAGAGCTGAAGATCTCAGGAAAAGAGTTCTTGTCGTTACCTGCCAGAACGAAGAAATACCGGGAGCACCAACCCAGCTCAGAGAGGAAACCCCAGGGGTCGAGTTCATCCCCTCTGGAGGCTGGGGAAGTCCCAGTCCAGGTGCCACAGTCGGTAGGAAAATGATTTTAATCTCCAGTGCTGATCTGGGAGTTCATCTTGTTTGTTTTTACCTCATTTCCAGCCAGGTGTGGGGTGGCAGTGGGGACTTTGGGCTGGAAAACAGAGTCTGTAGCTGTGCTCTGTTTGCTGGCAAATCCTTTTGCTTTTTTGAGGCTCAGCATCACTGTCCTTTTGGCACTGCAGTGGTACCAGTCTCCATCACTGGTCACTGAGGAATTGGCCCTCAGTGGTGACATTTATAACCTTCTCTTGAGGGACAGGAGTCTAGAGCTGAGCTTAGCTGAGTTTAGGATTGTCAGGATGTGATGCCTTGAGTTCCAGAAAAACACAGCAGTTTGGGAGCTTTATGGTGCTTGAATTGATCAGCTCCTGGGGTTCATGAGGTGTGGAATTGGTGCCTTCAAAACCCAGAGCCCTTCCCAGGTCTTTGGAGTGACCAGAAGTGCTGGTTGCCTTTGCCAAATGTGGGACTGTAGATGTTCTACCTTGTGTTCTGATCACACTGATGGTCAATGTGTAGAGTGATCTCTTGGAATTCGTCAGAGGTGGTAGAAATCATCACCCAGGAGCTTTCCTTTGGAAGCAGCACAGACAGAGCTCATTTCCTCAAGAGCTGGCCCTGATGTTGGTGATTTCCAGGTTACTGGTGCTGTGTGGGGAGCTCAGATCAGTCTGTGCTTGGCTCCCTGGAGGGTGGTGAGGATCCATGTCTTGGGAAGCTCCCCAGATGCCTTTTCTGCTGTTTTTAACCTGACAATCCTTCTGCTTTGGGGCCGTTCCCTTCCGCTGGTGTCGATGTTTGTTGTGACACATGGCAAACACAAATCCTGGGCAGCTTTCCTGCAGCTGTGCTGGGTTTGTTCCCAGCCCTGCAAACAGGGCTCACACCCACAACGATGGCACGTTTCTGCATCGTGGGAGGGGGCTTGGAGGTGTTTGAACCCAGTGATCTCAAGTGAGAAAACCCCAAATCCTCAGCTCGTTGCCAGGAGAGACGAAGCGTAACGAGAAAGATCAATGATCTCATGGGTGCTTGGAAGTATTTAGGTTTTTGCTTTACATTGAGTCTCTAACACACTATCACAGCTCTGTGATCATGCAGTGACTCCAGATGGAGTAAATCCAAGCCAGAAAAGATAGGCCTATTTTTTTTTTTCCCTTGGCATTTAAGGAAAAAGCGAAATTAAATATTTTCATGGTGGCTAAGAAAGAGTCAGAGCTGCAGAGCTGGGGATGAATCCTTGATGCTTGAAGGTGTTTCTGGCTCTGAGTCCTTTGTTCCTCATTTGTGGATCATGGGGAGAACATATCCTGCTGTGCCTGTGTGCATGAGTGTGTGGACACATCCCTTTTTTACCACAGACATTTCTGATTTTCAGTTCTCTGGCCATTGGAGACCAAATTTTTACACCAACTGGGTTTTTTAGACTTCTCTGAGCTCATTCTTCACTCCCAACAGTGCTTGTGGAAATGGTCTGCTGGGAAAAACATTTCCTGCAGCTCACCGGTGCAAACATGACCACTGAGAAGGAAAACAAAGCTCATCTGAGCCAGAGAGGAGACAGCAGCATGGGGGCACACAAGGCAATACAGAGAGAGAGAAAAAAAAACACTTCTGCCAGAAATAGCCTTGTATTTTTAACTCAGACATTCAGCCAGAGACCAAACAAAAGCCACGCTCCATCAAGAGCTGGGAAAAGCATTCCTTAAGAGTGTAGCTGTGGATCCATGGGCTGTGTGTGAAAAAAGGGCCCTGGGGCTTTGCCAACCACTTGGTGACCCCTTGGCAGTGCATGTGGGGTTTGGGGACAGCCCAGAGGGCTCTGTGGTGGCTCTGGGGGACACAGCAGGGTCACTTCAGGGGAGCTTTGCTGTGTTGGTGCTCCCAGCTGACAGCTCTGCCAGGCTGGCAGCACGGGCCAGACCTCAGGATGTTTAAAGTCAGCATTGTCCTGTGAGTTTTGCCATGAGCAAAGCAGCCCCACCGTGTTCTGCTGTCACAGGGGAGTTGAAAAGCTGCAGTTCCATCCATGGGAGTCTTTGTAATCAAAGGCAGCAAACCCCACCTGAATGGGAGAGAGGAGCTTTTCCTGGTCAAGCTGTTCAGACAGCAACTCCCCCAGATTCCTCATTTTGCAAGGAAAAAGCAAAAATTCCCTTTAATCCATTGGTAAACTGTGAGTCCTTAGTTAGAGGTGATCTCTAAAGGTTGATCTGAGGTGTTTTTCTGGGGTGCCACAATCCTGCTGTCCCACGGCAGAGGAGAACAGGTGAAAAACTCATCCCAGGTCCAGCAATGTGAGCTCTGGATGAGTCCCGCTGTCAGCACAACCCCTGACCTCCACCCCAAGGGGCTCCAGCAGCCGGGGAGATCCAGGCTGGGGAGGTGCTGGGGGTGTGAGGTGCCTGACTCAGAGCTCCTGGATTCACCACCCATCCCCTGCCTGTTGTTTACCTCCCTCCTCCCCATGGTGTGATGGGGTAATGCCGCTCTCCTGCCTCCCCCGGGGGGGTTACAGAGGCGTGATGATGGCTGTAAAGTTGTTTGAGCTTCGGATGGCAGGAGCCCGTGGTGGTTGTTATTAGCATTGGTGATGATGCTGCTAATTACCGAGCTGCTGGGAAACTCCCCATGGGAGGAGGCGGCGGAGGGGAGGGGAGGCAGGGAAAAAGTGAAGTGAGCAGGGGATGGAGAGGAGCCTGGCCCTTCTGGCAGCTCTGTCTGGCCCTGAAAGGAGGGGAAAGCCGTGGGGATGCTGGGATGGATGGGAGAAGCCATGGCCCAGGTGCTGCGGAAGGTGGGAGAGCCTGGCAGGTCCCCCCTGTGCCTCACGGCTGTGCAAGAGGCTGCTGGTGAATGTGATGCTCGTGCAGGAGGGTCCTGACCCTGCTGGGGCAGAGAGGGGCTTCCTTACCCTTCCCAGGACCCCCTGCATGGGGGAATTTCCCAGCTGTGGCTGGTGGTCTCTAAGAGGAGAAGGAGCAGCCCTGCCAGGGCATGGGGATGAGCAAGGACAGGGTGCTGCTCACCTGTGAGCCCAGGTGTGCACACCTCCCACGATGACACTCTGAGTGCCTGGCTCCTTCAGCAAAGGAGGATTTGGTCTGGGAGAAGCTGATCAGGGTGAGGTACTTTTGGTCATGTTTTTGCTCTGTTGCAGCAGAGCCCTGAGCAAAAGTGGCTGCATTAAAGCCTTGTCCCTGCAATTGTGGGCAGCCAAGTCCCTCCAAATCCCTCCCTGGGACTCGTGCAGTGCACACCTTCTGAGTTTCCTCTCTTTTAAAAGGAACATCAAAGCAGAGGTTTTGTACTGCATGAAACTTGCAGACATCAAAGGCTTGCTTGTAAATTTAACCCCTCTCTCCAGTGTGGTGAAGGTCAGAATGCTCCAGCTTGAGTTTGACTTGGGAGCAGATGTGTTTTAGGGCGTTATTAGAAGGTTACTGGAAGGATTGGATTTTTCTAACTCTTCAAAAATATCAGATTTTGTCCCTCACCTCCTCTGTGCAAAAAGGAGAGGGTCCATGGAAGAAAGGAGCTGTGTATTCTGGAAAAGGCTTCCTGGGAACCTGCCCCAGTTCTGGGCCTGTGTTTAAGGTCTTTGAGGTTGATGGGGCTGAGCATGAGCCAGAGTTCAAGGGCTAAAACACTTTATTGTGTCAAGGTCCAAGAGCTGGAGCAAAACCCATGGAGGGAGGTAAGGATCAAACCCACCCCTCTCTGGATCTGTGCTCTGGAGATGCTCCTGATCCTCTGGACTCTCCCAGGGAGTGATTCCTCCCTCTCCAGACCTGTCCCCCACCCTGTCCCCAGCCAAGCCCATTTATAGTCAAGGGAAAGAGGAGCTGTGTTTGATTGCAGTGACGACTTGCAGGGATGGGGTTGCTGATGTATTTGAACACTGAATGATTTTCAAGCACTCTGCATGACCAAACATTCCCTGGGACAAATGTTTTCATAAGGCCTTTTTTACGACTACAGCGAGAAGCAACCATAAAAGAAAGGAATTTTTTTGTAGGTCACGCATCCCCGCCCCAGGGGCAGCTTGCCAGAGTTCTTTTGATGGTTTTCTGTCTCAGGATTTATCTCGGGGGTTGTTGGGTTGCAGGGTGCTCGTGGTTGACCCTCTGAGGGTCAGCCCTGGGGGCAGTGGCAGGGAGCAGATCTGGAGGATCCTGCTTGTCCCTGCTGGTTGTCCAGGCAGCTCTTGGCTGTCAGGTGTCCCCATCCATCCCCTGTGACTTCACTGGGAACTGCACAATGGGCTGGATGGAGGCTGGGGTGCAGGGATGTGTCAGCCCTGGGGGCTTCTGGCCTCACAGCATCATTTCCTTGGTTGCCTTCTCTTGTTTGAGGGGAGATTGAGACTTCCCCAATTCCCTGTGGAGCTGGAACATGGATTTTACACCAGGCAGCCTTTCTGTGGTTCCTGTGCATCTTCCCTCTGTTTTAACATCAGGTTGGTCCCTCCTTCATCTCCCTGATGTGTGGATCCCACAACAAGGGGCAGTGCAGATCACACCCTCCTTCATCCCACAGCCTCCACGTTTGCTCAGCTGCAGGGGTATAATTATGCCATTAGTGCTGGTCAGGCTTTCTGCTGTAAACGTGCTCTGAGAGCCAGGGAGTGCAGAGGAAGGGAGAAGCCAGAGCCAGGGAGAGAGGAAAGGCAGCTGCTGCTAAATTTAAGACTGTTCCTATGACACCTGGAGGCTGCTGTGGTGGTGTCAGTCCTCTTGGAAGTGAGCAGGTAAACACGGAGCTGTGGCTTGTTCTTGGAATGTTTTATCTTCCTGTTCAGCTGGTGGGACCTTCCACAGTGCTCGGGGCAGGGAGGCTGGGCTGTTTCCGAGCTGGAGGCAGGATGTGCAGGAAAACCTGGAGCCTGACAGCTCTGGGGAGGCTCTTCAGGGATTTGGGCTGTCAGGGATGTCTCCCCAGAGTCATCTTAAATTGTCTGACCTGTCTTTCTCTCTTTGAGTCTCTTTGTTAAGCTGCAGGGTCCTTCTTTATCTCCTGTTCTCAGGCTCAGGTGAGCTCCTTGCACAGGTGCTGCACAAGCCAGGAGAGGTGCAAGAGCTGCTCTGCCAAACCTGGAGGTGCAGCAAACCCAGAGTCAAGGCTCTCAGGAGTTCTGCAGAGCCCTGGCAGCAATTCTTCAGTGGGACTTTGCTCATGGGAGGCAGGGAAATGAAGGTGGGGATAGAAAACCTCTGCAAAAAGTGGCTGCACGGGGAAGGTGGGGGGAGGCAGCAGCGTTTTCTGGCTTGTGCTGCCTCTGCTGCATTCGTTGCCTCAGAGGCAAATTATCAGTTTCTTCCTTGAATATTAACAGCTGCCAGGTAATGAATTCCCCCTCTCTGTTTTATAATGGCATTAAAATTGGGATTTGCCTTGGTTTTTCTCTGTAATTATCCAATGAGCCTGTGTGAGTGAGAGGGAGGCAGGGCAGAGCTGGCTCTGCTGCAGGCGAGTGTCGTGCCTGGGGGATTGAACTTGGCAGTGACCCTTCCTGAGGGGCAGATCCAAGGGATTGAACCCAGGATTGACCCTTCCTGAGAAGGCAGGAAACTTCCATGTGCTCCCTGGGGCAGGGCTGGTGTTGGCAGGGCAGTGTCTGTAAGGGCTGCAGGGTTCAGTGTCCCTGATCTCCTTGTCTTTGGGATATTTCTGTTGCTTGCACACCCTGTTTCTGTGTTTTCCCTGGTTTTCCCTCCTCCCAGGCTGAGGTCAGGCTGTGGATCAAAGCTGAGCTGTGTGGAAGGATTTGTACAAGCCTGTGCCTGTGCATCAGCCACACACAGGGGAAAGAACCCACGGGCTGTGCCATGTGCAGGAGGGTGTCCAAGCCCTGACATCTGCAGGGGTGACACCAAGGACACCCGGGGGCTGGATGTTTCTCTGACTCCTCAGGTTGAGGAGCAGGGGCTTCATATTGCATCCTTCACTGGTTACATGTGGAGGCCAGATCTGGAGCTAGGAAATGGTAAGAAAAAGCCTCTCACCAGGGGAATCTGCTCTAGGAAGGAGGTAAAAACTGAGCTGGTTGTCCAAGGTCACCAGCAGACTGGTGTTGGAGGTCTGAAGGTCAATGACCCAGGCTGGAGGTGACAAACCAAGCTCCCCAAATCCATTCTTCTCCCCTTGACTCATTGTGAGTTTGCAGTTACTGGCACTTTGAAGCCATAATTGAGGTCTGCTTTCCTCCTTGCACAACCTTTTCTCCCGGCAAACTGTCAGCCATCAAGTGGGATGAGACAGTAAAAGAGATGTTACACTCACCATTTCCTAGAAACTGTCACTTTAAAGAGAACAGCACTGAAAGAGAAAAGGATGAATTGAAGCCAAACCCAGAGTGATAAACCTCCAAATGTTTGATTTCCCTCAAAATCTAGAACTTTTCATTCCTTTCTCGGGTCTCTGCCGTGCCTGGGGCACTTTGTACCTTCACAGTTCTGGCCTCTGGCATTTATTAAGCTTCACTTGGCAGAAGAGCTTAAAAAATATCATAGCCCAGGTTCTGTTTGGATGTAAATCAGCCTAACTGGGCTTAAACCCCTGGAGCTGGGGTGGCACCAGATGACAAGGGGGCCTCTGGTGTCTCAGTGCTTGGTTTGATTTTCTTGCCAGCCATCTCTGTGGCTGCTGGGATCTGGCATGGATGGATCCAGCAGGTCCCTGTGCTGGGAAGGGATCATGTTCTAGCTGTGCTTGCTGGGGCTACCTAAAGAATCCTTTCTGTACCAATAACTAGTGTTTCTCGTTATGTAAATTATATTTAAAACCAGGAAATGCATGCTGATATTGTGTTTTCTGGGTTTCACTGAAGGACAGAGCTGTGTAACCAGAGCAGTTCTGCCTGAGCCTTATCTTTGATGGTGGCTGTTTTCAGCTGCTGGGCACAGCTGGAGGCTCCCCCAGGGGACACAAACACAGCACAGCCTTGGGGCAGGTTTGGGTTTTGTCTGTTATTGCCCAGCTTTGGGGAGGCCAAATCCCCCCCAGAGAGCAGCCACTGGAGCATCCTGCCCAGAGGCCACCCTGCTGCTTTCACTGGCACCCGGCAGCTCCATCCCTGCAGTTTGTGGGCAGGGAGGAGGGTTCAAGGAGGCAGTGACAGGCAGTGACCTCCTCAGGGGACAGGTTGTTCCTTAAATCACTGCTTTTGGATAAATCCCATTTATGCAATCCTCTCCTCTGGATTTAGGGTGGCCTTGGGGCAAGGAGAGGCTTTAGGGTCTCCCTGAGCTATCCTTGCAGCTATACTTAGAGTGCAGGAAACTGAGGCTCCCTGGGGGAGGGTCCTCCATGGCTGCAGGAAAAGGATGGGAATCTGTAAATCACAGGAAGGTTTGGGGCTGTTTCTTGCAGCTCTCCTGATAAAACCTGCCGTGGCAGCAGGAAGGTTCCCCCTCTGTGTGAAGGTTCCCAGCTGAGGGAGGGGCAGAATTAGAGGTGCAGGCAGCAATTCCCAGCTGGACAGAAGGAGTCCTTGGACACAAGGAGTCCCTGGTTTTGGCCCTGGCTGCAGGCTGGGCACAGCCTGTGTCAGGTTAACGTGGCCTCTGCTCACACATCACCTTCAGCATCCACGTTTCCCATTAGCGGTGCTATTTTTAAGCCTCCCTAGGCAGTTAACACCAATTAATCTACCAAAGCCCAAATAATGGTTTTTCAGAGCCCCCATTCCCTGTGTGGCCCCAGAAGCCCTGGCAGAGCCCAGCCCAGTGAAGTGCTCTGAGTGCAGGGACAGCTGGAGAGGCTCCCCTGGGGAGATGTGCAATTAGAGCAGGGCCCCAAACCATCCCATGGATCCAACTTTTCCATGCTGGATGGTGCTGTTTGTGCCCCAGGGGAAGTTCCAGCCCCCTGCAGTGCTCATTGAAGAGCAATCGATGCAGCCCTGTCTGGAGAGCCAGCAGAGCCAGGCACTGCCTGTGCCTTGGGTGCAGGAGGTGCAGGAAAGTCCCAGCAGGATTTTTTGTCTGTATCTAAAGCCACCTGAATCCCAGTGTTCCCTGGGCACTGTCACATGGAGCAAACCCCAAACTGGGTGTAGTTCCATCCTGCTCTTTGCAGGTACCAGAGTAGGAGATGCTTCTGGCTGATAGGAGAAGCTATTCCTGCCTTTGCATGTGATTTTTGTCTTGCCTGTTTCAACTCTCTCTGAGCAGGTCAGACAGATGGTGGCTGCAGTGGCAAACCCACAGGTAGCAGCCCCAGGAACCCTCCCTGCCCCAGCAGGGCCAGGATTTCATGTTTTGTGGGGTGCCTTGCACAACAAGGCCTTGATCTTCAGGCATTACTGGGCTGTGAGTAAATAATAATTAAGATCTGGGCGTTTGCTGAGCCAGGGGTGTTTATGTGCAGGCTGGATGTGTTGTGGGTGCTGGTGTGGATGGGTGTGCACAGCTCCACCACCAACTTCCCCCCATCCCCAGCACCCCTGAGGAAGGTGCTGCATCTGCACAGCTCCCTCTTCAAACCTCGCTGTGCTCAGAGCAAGTAGGTGTCTAAATAAAAGTCTGATTGAAGAAAGCAGCACAATTTTGGCAATCCAGAGACGAGCAGGCTTTTTTTTGCAAAACGTTTTCAAAGCAAACTGTCAGGAGGTTCCAATGTGAGGAGCAGGGAGTGCAGGGGATGGGGAGAGCAGGGCATCTCTGCAGCTGGAGCACTGGGTTGTCTCCATCACCAGAGAGGAGCTCACCTGCCCTGCTCTGTGGGGCTTGCAGTGGGGAGGTGGATAGAGAAAGTGCTCTATATATTAACCTTGTGCTAATTAATCAGGAATATGGGTTATACCCTTTCAAGCAATGGAGTTATTTCAGTTTAGCAAATTAGTGCTGCTCAGCTGAGACTCCATGGCTGAGCATGGTCCTGGTTCCACCCCTCTCCAAGTGCAGGGTCAATCACTGCAATGACTTGTAGCCAAAACCCAGTGTTTTGCTGCTTGGGTGTGTGTTGGTGTGCACAGCCAGGTACCACAGCCCTGGGGGAGGGCTACACCCCAAAAACTTACTGCTTGTTGTCATCCACCTCCAACCTCTTGTTCCAAGCAGTAGTTCAGGTTCACTCCCAGTTTTGGTGTTTAGGGATCCCCCAGATTTTGTTGGGCCAGAGTGGCCTCTGTAGCCACTCATCTTCTCCAGAGACTGACCTGGAGTGAGAATGTTCTACCTTGTGTCCTTGGTGAGTAAAACAAGCTCCAAGTGCTAAATCCAGGCTGGTGTGTTTCTGTTAAATAGTGCCAGGGAAACCCAGCCTGGCATGGTAAATGCTGTCAAAATCCACGTGGAAAAGTTGTTACATTAACTGCAGAGGACTGTTGGAATACACAGAAGGGAATCCAGGAATTCCCACTGGTCTCAGCAGTGAGGGCTGGACTGACCTGTGATTTCTGTTGTGTAGCTGAGGTAAAAGTGTAAATCCTGTATTAATGGGTTTGTGGCACAAAGTGGCCCAATCTGCTCATGGTGACAGTCAAATCAGCACTGTGAGCAGCAGAGGTGTCAGTAACACTTCAGCCAGACACTCCAGGGCTCCCTCCAAATGCAATCAGAAATGATACTGTCACCTGCTGCTGAGCCACAGGCCTGTGTTGGAGCCCTGTGTGGCAGCAGGGCACGGTCCCAACAGGTCAGCACTTAGTGTATTTTGGAAGGAGGGAGTGTGGGTGAGTTATTTAGATTTTGTTTGGAACAATAAAACCCGAGTTATTTGAAATCTCAACAACAGAACCAGCTTTTAGCACCGGCGTTTATAGGGATGAGTGGGCGAGTTGTTTAAAGGGAAAAAAAAATCTTTGAAAACAGTCCAAGTGAGGGTGATAATTTCATGCTCCGAGGGATGCGTGTGCACGTCCTGGGCCTGGGCAGGGTGTGGATGGGCTGTGCCAGGGGCTGGGCACAGCACAGTGCAGGGCACACGTGTGCCCAGGGCAGGCTCAGCTCCCTGAGCTCCAACCTGACGTTGTAGGTTGTGTCTCTGCAGATCACAGATGTCTCACTCATTATTCTTTGCTGCATCCTAAACTCGGAGGGAAAATGTCATTTCCTCATGTTGTTCCAAGCGCCGACCTCCTGTGTGTGGGCTCTGCCCCTCTGTTACACCCATTTTCTGCATTTCCCCCTGTGCCAGCTGCAGATTCCCCCTTTCAGAGCTCTCCAAACGTGTCTCAGCTCTTCACATCAGGGGCAGAGTCCCTGTCTTGGTTCATTCCCCTGTTGTTGCCCCTTTCTATCCACGGGATCCCCTGATCTCAGCCCCAGTGGGGAGGGGGCTGCAGCAGCAGCACTGAGGTCACAGGAGCTGTGGCTGTGCCCTGCCCTCCCTCACCCCTTCTTTTCCTCCTCAGCCAGGGATAGGTACCGAGCCAGGAGTCCTGATCTCAGGTCCCACACAGTTTTCATCTTGCTCTGGAAATTACTGTGTGACTCCTGGAGATGAATTTACTGGTGTGGAATAGCATGGACAGTTCCCCAAAGCTGCATTTTTTGTTCAGGTTAAAGAGATTTCCTACTTTTGCAGTGAAAAATGAGAGTGAAGGACAAGAGTGGACAGAGAGCTGAGAGTGCCAGTGGGGCTCTCTCCCCATCTTTGCCCCTTTGGAAAAAGTGCTTTTCTTCCCAATGCCCCATTTCACTGTCAGTAATTCCCGTTTCACAAACGTGAGGTAAGAACAGCTCTTTGGCTGCTGCCTGGCATTTCCATCTTTCCCTGTTTAAAACCCTGTTGCAATTAGAAATTTCCCTCTGTCGAGCAGCGTTACATTTAAATTGAGATGCTTATGGCTGAGGCAGCCTCGGCTCTTGCAATAGGACAAAAAAACCACACATATCTAATAATACAAGGAGCAGGAGGACTATCAGGAGCTAAAAATGGTCCTTCAGTATTTTGGTGCTTTAAATCCAAACGATCAGAGTGTGTCTGGGTGTGCACAGAGCGTTTGCTGCCGCGGTGCCTGTGCCTGCGGAGCCGAGCGTGTTTGCAGATGTAGTTTGGGAGAATCGATCCCAATCTATTTTTAAGGTGAAGTGAGTGTGGCGGGTGGGAGGTGAGGAGGTGGAAGGAAAGCTAAATATTCACGTAGCTGCACTGTGTGTTTAAGAGCATCATCTAATAACGGGAGGATCGTGGCAGCGAGGTGAGGGAGAGAGGAGCCCTTCTCTGGAGCCCCCCCCACCTCACATCGTGCCAGGGCACGGAGCGGCTCCGGGAGGAGGTGACAGCGGGGCTGTCGCTTTAAGCCTCAGCCCTCACCCAGCGGGTCACTGGGAGCCGCCGACGTTCTTCACATCGCTCCGCACAAACCCCGCTCCGCACGAATCCCACCCGGCGGGGCTGGGAGAGCCTCGGGCAGCTGGAGCATCCAGCGCCGGCAGCGCTCCTCCTGCCCGCGGACATGTGAGAGCCGGAGCCCGGGGAAGAGCTGGCTGCTGAGGTCAGTGAGGGAAACTCGGGGGTTTGTTTGTGTTTCCTTCTTTCTCTGAAATGAGAGGCTGGATCGGGAGGAGCAGGAGGAGGAGGAGGTGGATGCGGAGACACAGAGGATTCACTCAGGCCGGGATGTGCCGTGTGTGCTCGGGGGTTTAAAGTTTTCAGGTAGCTCCGGTGTGAACTTTTTATTATTAATATTGTAGCGGCTGCAGCGGTGCTCGGGCTGCTCCGGGTGTGCTGTGTCTCACAGCAAAGGGTGGCCGGTGGGTCTGGCCGTGCTCAGCGTGGGGACACGGGGTGTCTGTCACCTGCCCTGTCTCGGGGGGAAGCGTGGCAGCAGCGCCCAGGGATTGGCACGGAAAGGGAAGTGGTGTCCTGAGCACAGACCGAGCGAGTTTTACAGCTCTGCTGCCTCTGGAGCTGACGAGGAGTGGAGATTCCAGCCGAGGAGCTGGTGGCTGGGGACAGGGACAGCCTCACTCCGGAGGAACAGGGACGATTCTCCAGACAATTCACCTCCTGGTAAAACAGGCTGTGGATTTCAGCCAGGGATTTCCTTCCACTCCTCTCCTCCAGCCCCCGCTTGCCTCTCTGCAAACCTCGGTTCCTTTCTCCAGGTGAGGTTGGGAAGTTCAGTGCCTGATCTTTTTGGGGTTTGAGGTTGTGGCCGTGCCAGAGGTGCAGCCCCCACAGTGAGTTCACTGGGGTGAGTGTGGGGTGGTGCAGGATAAAGAAAAGCTGCGTGCAGGGGACTGACAGACAGCCCTGCATAAGGTGCTCTCTGCACTGGGGGTCACCAGCAGCACCAGCCCTGCTCCTGCCTGCAGATTTTGAGGTTGGCTACCTTGAAAACAGCAGAGGTAAGGAGCAATGGCATGTCTGGTTCATAGGGCAGGGGGCACAGATGTGTGGGGGTGGGTAACTGCCACACCTGGGGCAGGTAAGTGCCTGCCTTGGGCAAAGGCACAGCTCTCCAAGGACTGTCCACAGGGGAGAACTTGGTCCTGGGGACTGCTGGGTCCTGTCCAGCTCTGTTACCGTGGGACGTGGTCAGGTCACTTCATCCCCAGGTTGTGTCCTTCCTGAAATAAGGTGGAATTGTGGTGGACACGTTTAAATGCCGAGGCAGTGTGCTCTGAGGGGGTGACAGTGACAACTGCTGTGTTACCCCTGAACCTGCCACTGTCCTCGCTCATCCCTGACCTGGGAACTCACCAGACACCTTCAGGCAGCAGCTCCTGAGCTGGATCTGCTGTACCAGACCCACCAGGGTCCATCCACCCGTGGGTCCTGCTTGCAGGTCCCGTTGGCTGTCCCCTGGGAGGGCTGGACAAAGCCAGAGTGAGAGCCCTTGATCCTGCATTGGGTCAGGTCTGCAAGAAGCTGAGCCTGGAGGAGAGGAGGGGAACCAAAGGCAGGTCACTGCCCTGGGGACACCAGAGAGAAGCTATGTGACAGAGGGACAAGGTTTGGCCCTTTGGGTGGCTCTTGGGCTGTCTGTGGTTTAGTTTGGTGGGTGAAGCTCCCTTTCAAGGGGACGTTCCACCCACATTTGGGTGACCATGGAATCGCTGAGGGATGTGCCATGACTTGGCCAGCACAGAAATACCTGCTGTGGTGCTTGGGGACCTCTGGGGCTCCATCCCAGAGTGGATCTGACAGGCTTTGGTGGGGCTCAGCAGTGCTGTGGGAAGAGCTGCATCCCGAGCTGCTGTGGGGGCAGCAGGAAGCTGTGGGAGAAGCCACCACCAGAGCGTTGGGTTGAGGGGATCTCTCAGCAGATGTTGGTGTAGTGGGGGGCACAGCTGGGGCTGCCTGGGGGTTGTTCAGGTGCCACAGAGAGGTTGGAACAGGGTGCTGATCCCAGGATGGGGCTTGGCAGTGGGAATGTGTCTGAAAAAGGTTCTCTACAGGGTCCCAGGTGGGCAGCAGGTCCAAGGTGGAAGCCCTGCAGGGCATCTGTGGGCTGTGGCTTCAGGTGTTGGGAGCTGGAAGTGGTTTAGTTCTTGCAGTGAGGCTTTCTGCCTTTGTTTAATGGCTGTCCTGAATCTGAGTGAAAATGGGCAAGGGGGGGTGAGGCTCAGGAGTCAGTTCTGACTTTGTTTTGCCTTGTCTAGGATTGCTCCAGCCTTGGCCTCACCTGCACATTTTGGAGTGGTCAGACTGAGGGATTTCCACAGGAGCTGCTGCTCCGTGTCCTGCACCTCTGGGGCAGAGCTGGGCAGCCCAGGACCTTCTCAGCCCAAAATTCTGACATTTTATTTAGTGTGAGTTTATCAGAGATGAAAATGAGTGGATTTGTGTTTCTCCATGGGGTGTGATGACCTTGGCTTGGGGGTCCTGAGGAGCTGGTGGTCCCAGCCTGCAGGGATAGGGGACAGTGTGGCAGAGCAGGCTCCTGTCACTCTCTGCAGCTGCATTTTGCTGCCTTTTCAACACCTTGGCTGTGGTTTTACACATCCTGAATCCACCCAGGCAGGTTAAACAGCCTGTTCCTCCACCAGCAAGGGAATGTGTGCAAAAGCCTGGATGCCTTCCAGTGGGCTGTGTGAGGAGAGAGAATCCTGTTCCCTTCCACTCTCAGAAAACGTGAACAAAGCTCTGACCCCCATGAGTGGGACCTCCACCTGCTTGGGATGGTGCCATCCCTGTCCTGCCCAAGGTCAGGGAGCAGGAGCAGAGGCTCCACACTTGTCCTTGTCCCTGTGTGGGCAGAGGTGGGAGTGTCTCTGTGCCCATGCCAAGGGCAAGTGTGTTTGCAGCCAAATCTGCCCCAGGGTGATGTCTGCAGTGCCAGCAGCCCCCGGCTCCCTCTGCCCCGTGCAGATGGGGTTGGTTTAACTCTTTGTGACGGTGTGTGGCTGCCACAGGAAGGTGACAGTTGGCAGAATTTGGGCAGTTGCAGTGCTGGAGGCAGAGGATGGGGGGTGAGGACAGACAGGGACACCAGCCATGAGGTGAGAAGTGGTCTTGGGGCTGGAAACCGAATCTGGTGCCCAGGAGCCATTTGGGGATGTGGCTGTGCTGTGGCAGGGCTGTTGCTCAGCCCCATGAGGGGATGCCCTGGCTCCTGGGAAGCCTCCTGACCCTGGCTGTGCCAAGGTGCTCGGGAGCAGATGGCAGCCCCAGGGTGTGATCACACCTCCATCTGCCCTCGCAGCTCCTGCCTCGGGGCTGGGAGCAGCCTGGCAGGGAAGGAGCCCAGCACTCCGTGCCTTGTCACATTTGGGCATTTTAATTAGAGAGGTTCAGCCTGGGGCAGGGTTTGGCTGGAGGGAGCCGGGTGCCCTGGGGCTGTCCATGGGCCATCCCAGGCTGGCACAGCCCTGTCAGCACTAACACGGCCCATGGGCACTGACCTCCTGCCCCTCAGGTGCCACTGGGAGATGGCACACAGCCAGCCCCATCCCACACCTCCATGCTCTGACTGCTCTTCCTACTGATTCAGAGCATCCTTTTCTCTGCCAGGTGCACTGGGAGGAGGATCCTGACACCCCAAACTGCAGGGTCTCTGCAGGATGTGCCATGGGGGGATCTGGTCTCTGTGGAGGGGGAGCTCTGAGCTAGGGGCTCTGGCCATGCACTGCCAGGCTGCTCCTGCAGGCTGGAACTTCTCCCTGGATCCAGGATCCAGGACTGCTCTGATTTACTCCATGCAGTCGTGGAACAGCGGGAGGGAGGCTCAGTGTGAATGAACCTGTTTCCTCCTCTACCCTGAAATTTGGGTCACACAACCCAACATAGCAGAGCTGTGAGAGATGTAGTTCATCCTCAGTTCAAGCTCAAGCCGGCTTTGATTTCTCAGATGCAACTGCTGGTGGTTCAGAGGGTCCATTGGAGCTGTGGCTCCATTAGTGAGTGGATCAGCACGTGGCAGGCAGGAGGTGAGAGGGGTTTTTCCCCTCCCTGATCAGCTCCCACATTGCCAATGTTCCTCTCTGGCCCGCTGCTAATTTTGACGCTGCCCTAAATAGAAGCTGAGTGCATCTCATCTGCTTCGCTTAGCATACAGGAAAATTGTTTTCCTTCATTTACCCAATCCAACTTGTGGCTTTAACCCTGTCAGCACAAGTCTCTCCCCACTGCAGAGCTCCTATGGAGAGCTTTGCCTGCCCCTGCCGTGGGGAAGAGCTCTGCTGGGAGCAGCACCGTGTGTGGTGGGACTGGGAGGGCTCCCAGGCTGCCCAGATGGCCACCAGCAGAGCTGGGAGAGGGACTTTGCTTCAGCAGCAGCCAAGGGAACCCCTTGTTTTGCTGGAAAGTCTGGCTGTGCCCTCTCCATCTCTCTGGTGGAATGTGCAGCCCCTCAGGAGGGACCCAGTGCCCTTTCTCAGGCTGGTCTCTGCCAGAAAATAGCTCAGATAGACCCAGTTCTAAGAGGTTTTTGTTGCTTTCTGTTGTGGCTTTTTTCTCAGCAACTGGTGGGACCAGCTCAGTGTGTAGGGAATATTCCCAAGCTTGGCAGATGCCCCTCTTATCACTGGCTAATTTTATCTCCAATTCTAAGTGACTCCTTGGAAGGATCTGTTGTTCCTGCTGCTCTGTCTGCTCCAGATCAGGACACACAGCCCCTCTCCCTGCTGGCAGAGGCTTGGAGAGGCTGCCTCCAACGCCAGCTTCCTGCAGCACAGCTTAAATATATCCCTGTCCAGTGCAAGGTGCTCATTTGGGGCTCTTGTGCAAGAACTGTTGTCCTGAAAATCTGTAATTTTGTGGCATTTACAGCTGGGTGACTGCTACAAGTGCCGTGCTGAGGACACAGGGGAAGCGTTGGGGTGTGAGGGGCAGTGGCCTGGAAAGGTTGGATTTAGCTGGTGGAAAAAGCAAACCCTGAGCTTGGGCTGAGCTCTGGCTGGGCACAGAGCAGCACTTCAGCTGTGGTGCCTGCACAGTTCCCCTCATCCTGCTCTGAGCCCAGCCCTTTCCAGCCCAGAAGCTCCCTCGGAGCAGTGCCAGGGTGAATGAATGCTGTCTCCTTTTCCCTCTTTGCCATTCAGCCTCCAGGTTCCTCTGGCTGCTCTGCAGTGACACGAGGCTCATCCATGCTCTGGGTTTGGGCTGTGGCAGTGCCTGGAGCCTGTGGGATCAGAGGGAGCAAGGAGCAGAGACCCCAGCAGGCTCCAGACTGTGGGGCTTGGCATGACGGGGGCACAGCCCCTGAACAGACCAGGGAGGGCACGGCTGTACCCAAGGCTGCACCGTACGGAGCAATTTGATTCAGGGACTCGTTTGGGCTGTTCTGACTCCGACTCTCCCCTCCCTTCCCAGAAAATCAACCGGACTCCTTCGGACGAGGAATGCTTCTTTGACCTGTTGAGCAAGTTCCAGAGCAACCGGATGGATGATCAGCGCTGCCCGTTGGAGGAGTGCCCAGCCGAGGCTGCCGAGGCAGCTGCCACGCGGGTCCCTGCCCTGGGAGAGCGGATATGTGAGCACTGATGCGTTCCCAAATCCCCCGTTCCTGTGGGAGTGACGCTGCTCCCGCGGCGTGCCCAGCTGTTGTGGTTTGCCGTGTGCATCCCGTGATGTTTTCCCTGAGCCTCCTCAGCTTCTCTGAACTTTAGCGGCTCCTTGGCAATCGCTGTCAGTGTTTAAGGAAGGAAGAGACATTCTTATGTAAATGGTTGTCGAGGGAAAGGCTGGAGAATGTGAGCTAAAGGTTTGGGGAGTAAATTAGCGAGAGAAGTGCAACGTACACTTGGATTTTTTTCAGTGTGCGTCTTTAGGTCTTGGATTTTTTCAGTGTGGGTCTTTAGGTCTTGGATTTGAACAGGGAAGCTGGCACAAGGATTTTTCTAGTACCTCCAGAAGGAGGATGGTGATGGTCATTGCTGAGGGAGCTTTGTGAGAACCTGGGGTCTGGGACCTGCAGGGGCCGGGTCAGGTTTTCTCAGGCAGGTTAAAATATTGCCATTTTTTGTAACGGCGTTGCCATGGAGGAAAAACTTCTGGATTTTGTACTGTTTTTGGATGTGGTGGTGATAGGTGCTGTGTGAGGACAGAGGAGCCAGAAGGATGGATAAACAGTGGGAAGCTGCTCAGGCAAACAACTCAGCCGTAGGAAGGACACGAATAAATTGAGGAAGGCGCCTGACAAATAGGGCAGGCAGGGCTGTGTTTGCACTTGGGTTTCGTGGCTTTTTCAGCATTCAGGGCCTTTGTTTAACCCAAGCTGGGGAGAAGCTCCAAAATGCACGGATCAGCCTCACACGCTTAATCACCAGCACAAAGGGCTCAAACCAGTTATTTAACCTGATGGATTTGTTCATCATCAGTTTCCAAGTGAATACAAAGTGCAAATGGGAGAGGAGACCCTGACGCTGCTCCCAGAGCTGCAGCACAAGGAGCATGTGCCAGGGCAGGGGCTGAAGCAGAGAAGGTCAGGCTGTGGCAGGAAGGCAGGTTGGCTGTGAGGTGAGAGGGTTTTTATCGTCTAAAAATAAGGTGGAAAGGAGCATTGCTTTGTCAAGAGATGCATTTCTGACACACAAATGCATTTGGCTGTAACAGCTGTGTAATTTAGGAGATGGGGTTGAAAATGTGAAGCTTTATAAAGAATGCACGAGCAGCCCCACGTTGGGTTCTGCTCCTTTGGGCTCTGAGCCTTTTGGACGTGTTATTTTTGAGGATTCTTTGTGAGCTGAAGGGGAGGAAACTCATCCCTGCGTCAGCACTGAGATTTTCTTCTGTTTCTGCAGCTCCATGAGCTGTGGGCTCCAAGGACTTGTGTTGGGAGGCTCGGAGTGGGCTCTGCTCCAGTGCTTTGTGCTCAGGGAAAGTAACACCCCTTGGGCTGGATTTCTGTTTGCCTTTGCTGGTCCCTGTCCGAGTGCAGTGTCTGTTTGGGAGCCTTTCCCTCTCTACCAGGAGCCAACAGGTTCCTTCCAGGGAGCACTGCCCTGAGGCATTTCCAAAGGGTCAGTGCTGGATAGATGACATGTACTGGTTCTGGACTGGGACCCCCAGCAGCAGCACAGCTCTGTGAGATGAGAAGAAGCAGAGCCCAGGAGTGTTTTGCTGCTCCTGCAGTCCGTGACAGCCAGACTCACCTTGGCAGTGCCTCTCCGTGAGCAAACAGCCTGGATTTCTGGGGGGCCTGGGAAGGTGCTGCCAGGTGAGAGGCTCAGCCAGGTCTGGACTTTGCTGATAGCCTGTCTGCAAGAATTCCCAGCTTTTGGGACTGTGTGGGTGCCTGTCACAGCCACAGGGGCCACCAGGAACTCTGTGCTCACCTGTGAATACCCAGCTCTGCCTGTGCCTCTTGGTGCAGGTGGAAACCAGAGTGGAAGAGGCAGAGATCACACACAGGCAGTGGTTCAGCCCAGGGGCACTGGGTCTCCTGGGCTGAGGTGGCACCTTTGGTGGCCTCCAGGAGCTGGCTGAGCCCCACAGGGTCCCAGATGTGCAATGTGGGTGTGTGAAGTTCTGCTTTATTGAGGCACCTGATTCCCCCTGCTGCCTGCTGGGTTTGTGTGGAGTGGAGAGGAGTCTGGGGAGGGGAGTTTGAGCTCTGCAGCTCAGGCAGAGCAGTGACCCTGCCCTGTGCTCCACTCCCCAGCACAGTCCACCCTGATGGCATCTCCACAGACAGAGGAGTTCTTTGACCTCATTGCCAGCTCCCAGAGCAGGCGCCTGGATGACCAACGAGCCAACGTGGGCAACCTGCCCGGCCTGAGGATAACCCACAACAACCTGGGCCACCTGCGTGTGGAGGGGGACGCCCAGGAGCCCGGGGACGAGTTCTTCAACATGCTCATGAAGTGTCAGGTACAGCCACAGGGCTGGGGGAGCTCTGACACCTCTGCTCCAGCCCCTTTCCTCCCTTTCCTAATGCCCCTCTCTCCCCTGCAGTCCTCCAGGATTGATAGGGGAGCTCTGACACCTCTGCTCCAGCCCTTTCCTCCCTTTCCTAACGCCCCTCTCTCCCCTGCAGTCCTCCAGGATCGATGACCAGCGCTGTGCCCCCCCAGACTCCATCCCCCGTGGCCCCACCATGCCTGATGAAGACTTTTTCAGCCTCATCCAGCGTGTCCAGGCCAAACGCATGGACGAGCAGCGTGTGGATTTGGCCTCGGGCCAGGAGGAGGCCGAGGAGGAGCAGCAGAGACCTGGTTCCAGCTAAGAACGGGCTTTGGTCTGGGGGGGTTGTTTCAGCTTTATTTTGTTTTTTAAAAAGGAAAAACAGAGTGGGTGGTTTCAAGCCCGAGTGCTCCTGTGCTCCCAGTTTTGTCCCAGGAGCTGCACCTCCATCGTGTTCCTACAGGAGAGCCCAGCAGATGGGGACAGTTTTTAAATAAGGGGTTTTTTTAGGACACTGGGCCACTGTAACACTGGGCACAGCACCTGGAAGACTTTAGCAGCCCCTTGCTGATCACCTAAAACCCCAGGAACTCAGAGGAGCCAACAGGGGGTAGTTAACTCCAGCCTCAATGTCTTTTATTTCCACAACACTTTTATTTAAACAGGGAAAGGGAAGAACACCTTTTCCATTTTGAAGTCCTCCTGTCTTCCCTGACACAAATGATTCTGGATTCTTCTCTGGAACATCTTGTTCAGCTTTGTTCCTTCTACAGGAGAAAAAGAGCCTGAGTCCTTTAAACTAAGGTTTAAACTCCATCCCAGCTGCATCGTGGTCCCACACACCTGAGTGTATTTTAGGTTTGCTGAGGACTCTCTGGAGAGCCCTGGACATTCTCTGCTTCCAGCTGCAGCCCTGCAGGACTTCCTGAGCAGGGGCAAAGCCTTGCTCACCCTGAGCTTTAGTGGGATTTGTTACCTCTGGAGCCCACTGCAGCCCATGGCAGGGGGAAGGAGGAGAAGTCTCTGCCCAAGTGTCCAGCCCATGGCAAACAGGGACAGCTCCTGGTGCCACTGAGCCAATGTGAGGGTGTCCAGGACAGAACCTGTGTGTGACAGGGCCCTGCTTCAACAGCCAGCAAAGCTTCCTGCCCATGGCTCATCCCTCCTTCCATCTGTGTCCAACAGCAGCTCAGGCCAATGGCCCTTCCCTCCTCTTGTTCCTCCCCAAACCAGCACTGAGCTGCTCCCACTGAGGGACTCTGGTTCTGTCCACGTCTCTCCAGCCACTGGAGCCTCAGGAGAGCCCCAGCCTGGGGGGGCTGGCTGGGAACTCACATTTACCCTCATTCCTTCCCCTTCTGGAGCAGCTGGAAAAGCTGGAGGAGGAGAGCAGAGAGCTGACTTGAGGAGGTGAAGTATTTTTATTTTTCCTTTGCTTGACCAGAGACTCTGCTGGACTTCAGAAACTGCAGCGCCGAGTTGTGCCGAAGCAGAGAATAAATCAGCACTTTTGACTGGAAATGTGTTTGATGGAAACATCCCCAACCAGCAGGGAGGTATTTTCAGACCAGTGCTGCTGCTCATGGGGCATTTACCCTGCCTGCACTGACCATGTGGAGTGGTAGCTGCAGTTTACCTGAGAGCACTCACCTGCTGCTTGGCTGGGCCTCCCTCCTGGGGCTGGGCAGAGCTCTGGCGAGGGGAGAGCAGGAGCTGCTCACCCCCCACCTCCCAGCCAAGCTGGCATTTGTAAAAGAGGAAAACATTGATGATGATGACCTGACCAGCTGCAGGCTCAGGCCTGTGCAGCTCTTAGCCAGGTGGTGAACTGGAACCTGACCATTAAGCTTTCAGAGGTATTATTTGCCATATACTTGAATGTATGAGCTTATTTATTTTTTACATGTGCATTTGCTAATGTCATTTTAATGGGGAATTTCCAACCCACAGGTACTTGTTTTTTTTCTAAAAAATAATCTGCCAAATGGATTAATATATTAGAAATGAATACAGCTCAAGGGGGAAGGGGTGGGGGGAATTGTGCTTAATAAATATTTGTGTCTAAGCTTCAGTGCAAATACTCATTTCCATTATTTCCTGGCCCTTTGGAATAGGGATGGGGGGAGTGAAAGGGGGTTTCTGGTAACAGACCATCACATGTGCTAAGAAAAGCACTGTGCACCCACCTCCACATCACTTCACACTATGAGCACACAGGTCTGGACAGCCACCACCATCCCAGCTCTGCCTGCCCTGCCAGCATGGATGTGGCTGTGGAGGGAAGGCACAAAGCCCTGAGAATTCCCTGCCCAGAAGTTTCCAGGACACCAGGGCAGAGAGGGCAGCCCTGCATGGCTGGGAAAAGGCCACTAGAAAAGGCTGAGGAGAGGCTGAGCTGTTCCTTTCAGGCCCTGCCTGGTGCCGCCCCGGCGCCTGGCCCAAGGCTGGGCTGTTCCCAGAGCCAGGGGACAAGGGCAGGGAGTGCTGGGCACAGCCCTGGCACCAGCCCTTGGAGGAGACACAAAGCAGCAGCTCTTTCCAGCACAGCAGCCAGGAGCAGGCTGGTGGACTGGGCTGGAAGGCGGCCTGGCAGCAGCAGTTTGGATCCTGAGCCCTGTGAGGATAAATCCAAGTCACAGCTGGGCTTCCCATGCCTGGCTCATTTGTGCTGGCCACTGCCAGCCTTGAGCAGAGATTAATAAAGAGCCACCAGCTTGTTCTCACACCTCTGGGTGCCTGGGCACAGCAGCTGTGTGTGTGACCTGGGCACAGAACTGTGCCCTCAGGTGTGCAGTGATGCCCAGGAGCAGGTGATCCCTGGCAGTGAGTGATGGTGTCACCTCCTGTCCCTCACCCTGAGCAGCACAGGCTCGTTGTGAGCTCAAGGCGCTGCTCCCATCGAGTCTCCAGGGCAGCTGCAGTGGCAGCAGCTGTGCTGTGCTGCATCCTGCTCTCCCCCACGCTGCCGGGCTGGTTCCCGTGTCGGGAAGAGCTCTCTGATGGTGACATCCGCTGGAGAGCCGCGGCATTGCCGGCCCGGGAGTGGGCTGGGAGTTACTGGAGCAGGGCAGGGCAGGTCCTCTGGATGAAGAGCCCTAAAAATCCAGCAGAAACACGAGATCCTGCCCTCTCCTACCCAGCTGTACACAAGCATTCAGAGGCATTTGCAAGACAGGGCTGGTGTCAGGGCACTCAGGAGAAAGGCTGCTTCTCCTCACTCCCTGCCTTTGAATGAAGTCCATGTGCTCACCCATGTCCCCTTTCCAGAGCAACCCCACTGCCCCATGACACGACACCTTTCAGAAAAAAACAGCCTCAAAAGGGAGCAAAAAATTCGGTTTTTTACCTGCAATCTCTCAGCAGCAGCAAGAACTGCCACCCTCCATGCTCAGAGCTGCAGAGGCAGCCCCAGGGCACAAGGAGCTGTCTCAGTCCTGCCCTCAGAGAGCATCTGGTGACAGAGGGCACTGGGACGAGGAAACATTAAAATCTAGGAACAGCCAATATAGATTTTGCTACATTTTGCTACTTTTTTTACTGTAACACAGCAAAACTTGGCACCACCTTCCTGTAGCTGGGACCCAGTGACAGGTAAGAAAGGTAAGGAAAACAGTATTAAAAAAACTAGATTGTAAATGAGTTGTTTCCAAGGCAACACAGATCCTGCAACAGCTGCTCTGTTCCACCCCATCAAAGGTATCAGCAGAATGCTGATTTTCAGATTAAAGGTAATAAAACAAACATTTTGCCAGCAGTGCTAAGAGGTGCCAGCAGCCCAGCTCAGGGGGAGAACTCAGCAGTGCTGAGGTGCAGGATCCTGTCTGTCAGTCCTGGCTGTGGTAGGGAGAGCTGGATCTCAGCAGGATCTGGGCACACATGAGCTGGCTGATGAAGTTCCTGCCCCTGTTTCATCACTCTGCACTAACACACCAACAGGAACAGGACAACTTTCCTGGTGCTCTGACCCAACACTTAAAATGCAACACTAATAAAATAGTTATGAGCACTCCAGATGAAGGAAACTCATTAATGCCCTCACTGAATCCTTGGCTGATGAAGCACCACAAACACCTGGAGATGCCTGGCTGAGAAAACTGGGTTTGCTCAGCCCAAGACACAAAGGCTGAGAGAGGTTTTACTGCTTTCTGTGGCTCAGTGATGAGGGGGATCCATAGAGGCTGTGGGATCTCCACCCTTAGAGATATTCTCAAGATCCTGAATATCCTCCTCTGACAAGCACATTGGACTGGAACGTTCCAAAAGGCTCTTCCAAACTGAGTAAGCCTTTGATTGCAACCTCAAAACTCTTAGAAAGCAGCTGCTCCACTGTGCAGAGGAAATAAGCCCTAACAAAGCACAACATGATCAGTGCCTGATCCACCACTACCCGAGAGCTGCGTGCTGACAAACTCCTACATCTGTCATTTACTGCTTGTTAAATTTCCACCTAATCTTAACATACTGCAGTAGCACTAATCAGCCCCTCAATATCTGCCAAGACAACTTTCCAGGTCCTCTACTGCTCTCCACAACTATTAATTTTGCCTTCACACCCACAAGGAGTTGTAAAACCCCCATGCTGGAGCTCAAGTGGGATCAAAATACAAAACTTCAGCCCTGGAACAAAACTCTGGAAGATGTCAAAAGAACAGATAAAAGCAGCATTTTACTGCATTAAGAGCAGGGAATGACTCCTGCAGGGTCATTTTTGCTTTGGATTGGGTCCCATCTCCTCAGGTGATATCAATTGCTCCCTCTCCTCAGTGGCCACACCTGAGCATCCTTAAAACCTCCAGCTCCAGCTGCACCTTGCTAGGTCAAACACACACAGACAAAGAATTTCTGGCTGCCTTCTCAGCAGGGAACAAAGGCAGGCAGGGGATATTGCTGGGGCACTGAAAATTGCCTGAAAGTCAGCAAAACAAATACCAGGAAAAATACCAACAGCATCCCTAAAGACATCAGCTTGATCAAAGGCAAAACTACACAAGGCAAAGACACACAACACAGAAAACCCAACACCCCAGTTTATTTTAAAAACAGATCATTGAAACCAGGGAATGAAGGTGAAGAGTCTCTTGCCACAAGCACAGTGACCCAAATCCCACGTGGCAGCTCTGTCCAACAGGTCACAGTGTCACATCTGTCCCACAGGCCACCATCGCTGGTGTCAGGTGTGTCCCTTGGTGCCAGGATCTGGGGGGGCTTCCCCGCTGTCCCCCTCTGCCAGCTGACCTGGTGGGCCAGGCTCTGCTGAGCTCTCCAGCAGCACTTCCAGGGCTTCCTCCCCAGCCACACGTGTCACCTTCTCCCCTCTGGCTGCCAGGATCTCCTCGATGTTCCTGGACAGTGGTTTGAGAACCAACAGTGACACCACAGCCAAGGCCCACACAGGCTCTGACACTACACAAGGAATCACAGGTGCATCAAGCATGAAAACCACCCAAAATTAACCACAGAAAACCATCCAAACCTTCTGGGACTACTTTTCATCCACTAAGATCAATAATTTAGCAATTACAGCTAAACAGAGGCTTTTAAAGGAAGTTAGAAATCACTGGAACTCCACAGCAGATCGATTTACACACTTGAAACATCCAAGGAAACCCAGCAGTGAAGTGATAAAGCCTGAGGGGGACAGCAAATCACCTGCTGGCACCACTAAGGATCCAGCATTCAGAGGCCACTGTGAGAAATGTGTTGATCATTATTTTATCCATCATTTGTCCCTGCTCCCCACGTTGTCAGTATCATGGCACTTCACACCAGACTCTATTTTGGTGAAACTCCTTTTGTGGTGACCAGGTGTTACAATATACATTTTTGAACTGAGCAAGGTATAATAATAATAATAATAATAATAATAATAATAATAGCCTTTTTGGATCAGTGCTGTTTAGTTTTAGTGAAAAATCTCCCATCTCAATGAATGAAAAGATCATTTAGATCTTCCAAGAGAGCAAAACAGAATGGACCACCCTCTCAAGAACTCTACTGGATCCCACAGCTTCACAGCAATTTATTTGGATCCTGGACAGCGGCAGTCAAATTACAGTGACTGAAAACGGAATCGGTGTGTTATAATGAACTGGATGAAACTTTGTTTTTAGAACGAGCTACATTTAAAAAGAAAATCACTGAAACAAGGTATCAGCTCCGGACGCTGCGCCTGGGAGCAGGGTTGAGGAGGACGCTGCTGGCACACTCACCTCTTTCCCTGCAGGTCGGAGAACCAGCCCAGGTTATCGGCGATGACGTGATGGTTCCCGCAGCCGGGACATGTCACGATCACCACCCCGCGGTGGTAGGCGGCCTTAGAGATCGATTTGGCCGAGCGGGTCTGGCACACCTGAAAAACAAAGTGGATTTTCTTGAGCACGGTAAGTGCAGCTCCTGGGATTTTAAGAGAAAAAAAACCCCAAACTTTTGGCATTTAAAGCGTTTTACCTCCCTCACCTCTAACTATACCAAGTCAGCTCCATCACGTTAGGATGTTGTGAATTCAGCCCGAGACACAAAGGCTGAGAGAGGTTTTACTGCTTTCTGTGGATCCCTAATGAAGATCCACAGAAGCTGTGGGATCTCCACCCTCAGAGATACTCATAAGATCCCGAACATCCTTCTCCAACACGGAGCTTAGACTTGAAACCTCCAGAGGGCTCTTCCACTCTGAATTAATCTTTGCAAGTTGAAAACGAAAAAAAAAAAAAAAAAAAAAGCTACACCGGGAGTCCCCGGGCCACCCCAGCGACGGTGCCCTCAGAGCCCCCGGCCCCAGGCCCACCTTGCAGGTGTACACCAGGCGATAGTGCTTGGCCGCCGGCGGCTCCGGGGCGGTGCAGAGCGGGCGGGCCGGGCTCCAGAGCTTTCCATGGACGGTGCAGGCTGGGCGGCCCGGGTTCCAGAGCTGTCC
>JBBMKD010000049.1:1561667-1577091 GCA_037834095.1 Argya squamiceps
GAGGGGATGCAGCGCCCGGTACCGACCGTGAGGGTAGGTGCCGCTGGGGCGCTCGGCCTCCCTGACGGAACTCCCGCTGTCCCGCAGGTGCGGGCTGGCGGCCGGCCGGAGCTACAGCGGCGGCGGCGCTTACCCCAGCGTGTCGCTGACGTGCCCGCTGCCCGGCGTGCCCAAGGCCGTGTTCGCGGCGGCCGAGAGCCGGGAGCGCTTCGAGACGCGGGTGACGGTGCTGGAGAACGGGCTCCGCGTCGCTTCCCAGAACAAATTCGGGCAGTTCTGCACCGTGGGCAGTGAGTACCCGGCGGGGCTGGGGGCGGCCGGTGTCACCTCAGCATCCCCCCGAGCCACGGGTGTGGGTGTGAGGACCGGGGGTGTAAAAGTCACGCTGGTTTATTCTCTTTTTTGCATCAGTTCTGGTGAATTCGGGATCAAGACACGAAGCGAAATACCTCAGTGGCATCTCCCACTTCTTGGAAAAACTGGCGTTCTCTGTGAGTACTGCCCTGCACTGTCCCCAAATCTGCACGGGGCAGGGAGGGAGAGCAGCCTGACCCGCAGAGTTTTCTGCTCTTGAGCTGTTAAAACAGCAGTGACAGCTTTGATAGAGTCACAGAATCTTAATTGTTTATTAATTATCTTGAATGTAATTATATTTTGGAAGTCTTTGTGGTTTCACCTCCAAGGCTGGAGAATGTATTTAACTCCATTTAACTGAAATAATGTAGAAGATGTCCTTATAAACAGTTATAAAGGGTTATAAACAGTTGATGCTTTACCAATTAATAATGCTGGTATCTTGTTCCTTAGTCCACAGCTCAGTTTGGCAGCAAAGATGAAATTCTCCTCACCTTGGAGAAGCATGGAGGCATCTGTGACTGCCAGGCATCCAGGTGGGGTTCTCCTGCTCTTTCCTGGGTGTTGTGGCACTGACAGCACTTTGGATCTTTTTCTGGTGTGGGGCAGCAAAAGCCACTTTTTGTTCCCAAGCAGCAGAAATCTGTTTGTTTGGGCTGCTGAGAAGCTACAAAAGTGAGCCTGAAAGGGTTATAAAACTCAGATTCATTTCATTTCAGAAGCATTTAATGATTCAAACAGCTCCATCTGTGATTTCCTGATACTGAGATGACACTGAGTGACCCCAGAAGTGACTTCTCAGTGCAGAACCTGTTTTTTTGTGCTGCAGGGACACCATCATGTATGCAGTGTCTGCTGATGCCAGAGGCCTGGACACCGTGGTCAACTTGCTGGCTGATGTCACACTCCAGCCCAGGTTATCAGGTCTGGCAACACAACCCTCTGCCTCAAAAATAAACCCCAAACATTTCCAACACATGGCTTGCTCTTAATTGCTCAGAATTCTCTCAGGAGTGACCTTGCAGCAGCTGGCTGTTCTGTTTGAGGGTTGCTATGTCTTGTTTTGTTTTCTTGCAGATGAAGAAATTGAGATGACCCGAATGGCAATAAGGTTTGAGCTGGAGGATCTGAACATGAGACCTGACCCAGAGCCTCTCCTGACAGAAATGATCCACGCGGTAACACGCTGGGAATTCCACCCTGCCTGCAGCCTCCTGCTGCATTCCCTTCCTCGTGCTTTTTTGGCAGCTTCAGGGTTTATTTCAGACTGTTCTAAAAGCAGATTTTTTGGTGATTCAGTTTCTGTGATGAGAGAATTCTGTGATGGGAGAATTTGGCTGTCCCTTTCACTCTGAAATCCAGCATTCTCCACACGTGCAAGATCCTAACCCAAACTAAAAAATAAAAACCCTATAATGCTCAGCTTTTCCTCTCTCAGACATGGGCTTAATTCCAAAGCAAAAAGAGGTTCAGGGAGGGGTTCAGGGAAAAATGAAGTGATGTTTGTGACTTTAATGTGTCTGTTCCCTTTTAGGCAGCCTTCAGAGACAACACAGTGGGACTGAACAGGTTCTGCCCCGTGGAAAACACGGACAAGATCACCCGGGACGTGCTGCACTCGTACCTGAGCAGTTACTACACCCCAGACAGGATGGTCCTGGCTGGGGTGGGGATTGAGCACGAGCACCTGGTGGAGTGTGCCAGGAAATACCTGCTGGGGGTGCAGCCCGTGTGGGGCTCTGGGCAGGGCAGGGCTGTGGACAGGTCCGTGGCTCAGTACACCGGAGGCATCATCAAGGTACGTGGTGGAGGTGGCATCCAGCACCTTTGCTGGTTTCTCCCCAGGCTTTTGGGTTTTTTAAGTTACATTTCATGAGTGTGAGCCCAAATTGGCCATGACAGCTGTTAATTGGGTGGTATGGTAATTATTGGGAATGTATCAAACTGGGTATGACAGCTGTGAGAATTGGTGTTAATATTCCATCTGCCCTTCCCACAGGTTGAAAAGGACATGTCAGATGTGAGTCTGGGCCCTACTCCTATCCCAGAGCTCACCCACATCATGATTGGGTTAGAAAGCTGCTCATTTTTAGTAAGTATTGACCTAAAATCCTTCATTTTGCATGCCCTATCCTCGGAGAATCCCAGGAACACTGATTCATCACACAAACATTGACACTTTTGCTGCTGCACATAAAAACACGCAGCATTTCCCATGACAATTTGCTGAAGGCCTTGACCTTCACAATTGTCTTGTGCTGGCTTTTTTTTCTCCCCTTTACTCCCCCCAGACCCTTGAGAGCTCTGCCATTACCTGAGTGTTTTTGTTCCAATCCAGGAGGACGATTTCATTCCTTTTGCGGTGCTAAACATGATGATGGGAGGTGGTGGCTCATTTTCAGCTGGAGGGCCTGGCAAGGGCATGTTCACCCGGCTGTACCTCAATGTGCTCAACAGGTTGGTTGGTCTTGCTCTTTAAGGGGTGGCAGAAACAATCCTGGAGCAGGTTTACATGGCAAAAAAAAAAAAAAGCAAACCCCACCAGGTTTTCCATCAGTTTGTTCTGCTTGGAACGTGGGACTGGTGTGGCAGTTGGCATTTTGAGAGGGTGAAAGTAAAGGGCAGAAGTGACCAGGAATTCTGTTTTCTTCCACTGGTCCTGTCCATGCTTTAGTAAGGGAATGTTAACAGGATTGGCTCTGTATTGTCCTGTGTTTGGTCTCAGGGATTCAAGTGGAGAGAAGGGAGGGAAGGCAGGGATTGCATTGCTGAGAATCCTGAAAATGCCCTAGGAGTCAAAATGCTCACTGTCTGTGTTTAATTTTTACATGGAAATTTAAATTTAAATTTTAAAATACTGTTTGTATACTCACAGGCACCACTGGATGTACAATGCCACCTCTTACCACCACAGCTATGAGGACACAGGTCTCCTGTGTATCCATGCCAGTGCAGATCCAAAACAGGTACAGAGTCCTGTACTCAAAGACAGGAGTCCTTAAACAGTAACCACATCTCTCAGTGCCAGAGAGTTCTGTGGGCACAAGCAGCAGTGTTCTGATCTTCCTTCCGTGATCTGTTTTCCCCAGGTTCGAGAGATGGTGGAAATCATCACCAGGGAATTCATCCTCATGGCAGGAGCAGTGGGAGAGGTGAGCAGCACATTGGAGTTTGCAGATGGTCTTTGAGCTGAAATAATCCCTGGAAATATCCAAGGCCAGGCTGGACAGGGCTTGGAGCAACTTGGGACAGTGGAAGGTGTCCCTGCCCATGGCAGGGGGTGGAAGTGGATGGGATTTAAGGTCCTTTCCAACCCAAACCAGTCTGAGATTCTGTGAATGCATTGCATTGACTGTGCTAGAATGGATTTTTAAAGATAATTTTGTTACATATTTCTGTAAAAGGATACAGCAGCATTAACAATGCATCCACAAAGAGAAAGGGCTGTCTGCACAACTCTTCTTACCTTGTACTACAGAGCAGCAACCAGAATTTTTTTTTGTTTCCTGCTCATTCACAGGTAGAACTTGAGAGAGCAAAGACACAGCTCAAATCCATGCTCATGATGAACCTGGAGTCTCGGCCAGTGATCTTTGAAGACGTGGGGAGGCAGGTTTTGGCAACAAACACAAGGAAGCTACCTCATGAGCTCTGTGCCCTCATCAGTGAGTAGACAATGCTTTGCCTTGCCTTGAGGGAACTGTAGGTACAGTTAAAGTATTTTTGTAGTACTGATGTAAGCCTGGGGTGATAAATAATGCAGAAATACATTTCAAACTGAGCTTATTTCAAGCTAACACAGGGCTTGTTTTAGTAAGGGGAAAGGAAAGAAGGGAGGGAAAATGAGAATCATGGTGGAGAAGATAAGGAGTTGGTTTCCTGAACATCGGCCTAAAGCTGCTTTGTGCTGCTCATAGTGGAAGTGTCACAGCTCTGCCTTTTTCCTCTCTGCAGGTCAGGTGAAACCCGCTGATATCAAGAGGGTGGTGACTAAGATGCTGCACAAGAAGCCAGCAGTGGCTGCCCTGGGTGACCTGACAGACCTGCCCAGCTATGAGCACATCCAGGCCGCCCTCTCCAGCAAGGATGGGCGGCTGCCGCGGCTCTACCGCCTCTTCCGATAGAGCAGCCCCTCCTGCCTGGCCTCTAAATCCTTCTTTTTTAATGGTTTTTTTTTTGATTCTCATGTTGCTGTACCACCCTCCCTCCCCCCTCAATGCTCCCAGGCATTCTGTGCAGCCATGGAGCTGAGCAAAGCTGCGTCAGAGCCCTGGACTGTGAAGAGCTCCTGTAAGGAGCCAGCCCTGGCTCTGGAGGAGGAGTTTGACCCTCTGAGTAGGTTACAGGACAAGATGGATGTTTACACCCTTTCTCTTGGCTTTGGGGAGAACAGAGCAAGCCAAAATATTCATTACTACAATGAAAGCACATCTCTGAGCAGTCAGTCACTGCCTCTTCATCACCCCAGCAGTGGAAGTGGGGCTGTCACACCCACTGTGCCCTTCCTGAGGAATGTGTGGCACCTTAAACACCTTGAACTCAAAAAATATTTATAATTGTTACCAAGGTGAACAAAGACTTGGTCAAACTGAATTAGGAAAGTAATAGTTACTGTCCCTGTGAAGTTAGACAAAAAGTTTCCTGCAAAATCCAGATTTTGTTACAAATCATGGATCCATTTCATCAGTGTAATTCACCATCTGACAAGGAGTCACTCACCTGGGAATAACTTCATCACCTTGCTAGAGCTCCAAGGAAAGCAGACCAATGACAGAACCAATTTTCTGTGGAGTTCCTCTGCAGAAGGACTGTACATAATGGACACTTGAGAATGAGATTGGTCCTATTTCTTTAGGTTTTTCACTTGGACATGAACTGTGCTAAAGAATAAAAGTTCTTTCCCTCCAGAGTTGCTGTACAAACAGTTATTAAAGGAGTTGCTGATGTTTCACCTTAAACTTGTGCCTCATTTCCTCAGTGTCACCCAGATGGACTTAAGGCATTACAAAATGAAGACACAATCAGTCTCACAGCAGAGATGTGGCTCAGCTGGAAGTCAAGATAACAAAATCACAACATTTAGGAACAGGATCTTGACTGACACCACATCACACAAAGCCAAGTGCCACACGTGTGACATGCTGAAGAAATGGAGACTCAAAAGGAATAAAACACTGGATTTATATAATCCCCCAATACATGGGTTTAAAAATACAAGACAGCTGCATTGCAGCTCTTCACTGCTGGATGTGCATGGTGAGGAGCAATCCAGCTGGGAGCAGAGCACTGTGAGGCTGCTGTTACCTGCTTTACCCCATCCTTTCCTCGTGCAACTCAAAGAAAACATTGCATTGCTTCCTGCAGAGCCCACAGCGTGGAAGTCCTGTTCAGTTGTTGTGTATGCTTGTGAGGAAATAAAAAGACCTCTGAACAACTGGAGCAAGTAGTAAGAGTTCTGAAATTCATCTGCCAAGGGTTTCCTGAAGTAGCAAGCAGAGCATGCTTTGTTCAATGCAAACAATTACAGAGAAATCTGTCCCACCCCTCCAGCAGAAGAGAAATGGCCCAGGTCACCCAAACACACACCATGCAAAGAACTCTGGTTTCTGACAATAATAAAAGCTGGTTCTCAGTTAAGGTATTGCATTAATTTATTTTTATTCCTTTAAAAAGAAAGGAAATCCAAATACCTGATGGCTACAGACAGGTCAGTGCCATAAATGTACCGCAGAGCAGAAGCCTGTCTTGGACAGGTTGCATAGTCAGCAGCACTTCCTCCAAGGTGTTTGCATGTTTTAGGTCCTAAGGTGATTAATGATCCCATCTGTGCCCATGAGGAGTTCTTAAATTATTAGCTGTACTTAACATTTCACCAGTGCCATACTGGTCCTTGTAGGATATATAGCCTTAAGACAACACTACTTCAAAAATAGCAAGTTATTCACAGTTTACTGATCTGGAAAAATAAAACCAAAAGGAATTGACTGTGACTGGAGGTAATGGAGCTGTGTGGAGCTGAGTGGCTGCAGTTGCTCTGCAATCCTCCCTGGTGCACTCACTAGGCATCACTTTGGTGAAGCATCACACAGTGCCTGTTCTCAGCTAAATGCCAACTGCTGCTGCTGAAGGCAGGTAGTGTTTAATCAGCCCTGGGGAGGACGAGTGAGTTCAGGAAGGGATTGCTTCAAGCAGTCTCAGCAGACAAATACATGGCCTGAGAGTTTGGTATTTTACCCCCTTAGTAACAGAAGGCCTATAGAATGATTATTGAAAGGCAATGTTTCTACACTTCAATGTACAGGAGTACATTCACACACCATTTGCTGTAGAGGACCCAAAAAGTCCAACACAGGAGCACCATCCATACACAGAACTGCCAGGAACTGGTCCCTGTTACTCCTTGCACAGAATACCCAACACTTGGCTACAGAGAAGGAGCAAACCCAACCCCACACTGGATGGAAGTTAATCTGACCAAACCAAAGAGACAAACAAAGAATTCACCTTTCTGCAAGCTTTTCTTAGGTCCCCTGCCCTGGGTGATGCCAGTTCCAGCAGCTGTGCCCCTGCATGGAGGGGAACCAAGGGTCTGCACCCAGTGGCTTCCTAAGTCTGGTTAAAAATAAAACAATTACACCAGTTGGGTTGGATGTCTGAAATGAGTGACTCCTTTTCTTCGGCAGAAGCACTTGAGCTACATGGATTAGCTCATGCAAATGAATCCAGGATGAGGTTTAAGACATTCTTCACAAACCACAGCAACTGCCAGAGGTGCTTATGCAGACAATTCCCTGCAGAGTTTGCCATGGCCTGAAATCCTTTTTTGGGGCACCTCTACCACAAACACTGCAGAGCTCTCAGCTCAGGAAATGCTACAAATGCTGCTGGATCTTTGGTCCTTTTGTTCGCGGCGTTTCAGGAGTTCCCTCGTAGCCCTCCTCCTTATTCCAATTAAATAGAGATCTCTGTCAAACAGCCCTGCAGCCAGGGGGATGCTGCAACAGGAACACAAGCCAGCAGGTCAGGCCATAAATACCTTCTTGTTAGCCCAGCATTTCCCTACTGCTTCATACAACAAAGGCCACCAACCTGATTTTTACTTTCTTAAGGCATTCGGCTACTGCTGTGGGAGAAATGAGTTGTTCTTCCACAACAACAAGTTAATGTTTTTCACAGTACTTTAAAATGCTGATTGTAAAAGGGAAATGTACCTTCAATTTTGGCATGAACTCACCTTTCACATATAGAGGACTTTCTTAATTACTCTAAACTAAAACTCACTCATTTGAAAAGCTAAACCAGGTTACTGCTCACTTGGTGTACTCACTGGTGTGGTTCATCTCAACAATCCTTACCTTGGTGTATTTTAGAGAGGTCAGGGGAAACCTGATCAGCCCATCACACACTGCTACTTAATGGGTATTTTAATACCCAGAAACAAAAATTCCCATTGTAATTGCACTGCTGATCAAGTACTTTGAGAAATCACTTTTCTAGATATCCAGGTCTTGAAATCACTGACCACGTTACTCACAAAAAAGAGAATAATTCCAAACCAAATTTTATAAGGAGTTCTACAAATACAACAGCCTAGAGCAAGACATTAAGAATTTGGAAGATCTCAAAATACTCCACTGACATCCAGCTGTGCTGAACTGCAGCCACCACTGGGGAGGGAAAACAGAACTGATCCTAAAGAGAGAAAGAGGAAGAGAAGAGGAAAGCTGCCCATGCTGATAGGGGAAAACAAAGAGCTGCATCTCAGATAAAACACAGATTCCTATTCAATTCCAGTGGGCTCTGTTTATCCCCCTCAGAAGGATTAAGGGAGCTGGCAGCAGGGATTTCAGCTGTCAGTGCAAGGTTTAAGCTCTTACTGCTCTGACCACCAGCATGTACTGGCTAAAACCCAAACAAGGCTGCAGGGATAGACACAGGAAAATATCCTCGGGATCACTGGAGGAATCCTGTGGAGCTGCAGGAGGTACTCACTTGTCTCTGCCAGGCCTGACTTTGACACGAAACAAGGCAAACACAGGCCGGTGGTCCGAGGTTTTGATGACAGGACAAGAGGAATATTTGACAGCCTGGATGTCGTCCTTGTAGCGGCTGCGGAACACGACCCGGTCCTGGGGGGAGAGAGGGGACAGTGATGGGGACTCCCTCTGCACATCATCCACCCTGGAAAGGAGCACTGGCTCACAGGAGACAAATCCATTCATTCATCAGGCTCCACTTAATGAAATTAATGTGTCCTTGGGTGGGGATCCATTCATTAAGTGTTTGACCCCAAAAGTTGTTGGGTGCCAGCTCTGAGCACGGGAAGAGCCCCCCCAGACAGGATGGGAAAATGAGGTTAACAGCCTGGGCCCAACTCTCCCTGTGCTCACAAATTCAACAGTCCTTCCTTCCAGAAGTCCCAGCTGCCCTTAAGCAACAAATCTCAGCACAACTGAATCCCCTTTGACCTCTGAAATCACCCCTTACCGTGTAGGAAGGAGTCCTTTGTTTGGAAGTGGTGTCGTAGCTGTCCTTCCCTATGTCAAACTTGTAGGAAGGACGGAAATGGATATCAGCTTCTTGGAATCCTTTGAAAATAGACCCTGTGAGGGAAGGAGAGAACAGCATGAACAAACTCCTCCTTCCTGAGAACTGGGCAGTGTGTCTACTAATGCTGGCTAGAAACAACAGCCATGTACATCCCAGAAAAAACTGGGCTTGGGCTCCAGAAAGGGAGCAAGCTGACATGGAGAGGATTAAAAATAGCCAGTGGCTGTTTATTCAGTGGTCAATTAAACAACGAAGATCTGGTCCATGCACTTCCCCTTCCACTGAAAGCTTGTGCTGTTTTACAAATGCTGTTCAAATCTAAATTCCCTGGACACTGGGACAGAATGATGCCCAGGTTATAGAGGAGTCAGATGAAACAGCAGCAGATGGCTTGGGAGGTTACATTAAAAAGAGCAAACTGCTACAGCAAAAGGTCCCTTGACACGCTGCCACTGAATTTGACAACTGCTGAGTCCTGTTTTTAGGAAACTTAACCAGAGAAAGCAGGAAAGGTCTCCAGGAAACGGGGACTGGGCTGACATGACTCCTGTGTGTAGGTACCTTTGCTTCTGGAGAGGAGGGAGATAAAGAGCTGCCCCTTACCCCGACTCATCTCACTGGTCAGCTGGTCATACACCAGGAGCTTGGACACGTCCGTGTCCGGGTTCTGCCTCAGGATGGAATCCACCGTCTCCCGATCCTTGTTCAGGCGGAAGTTGAAGTCACCAAACCAGAAAACTTCATCGAACCGAGTTGTGACATCACCTGCAAATCCACACCACAAGTGTTTGAGGACAGGAAGAAATTCTTTCTTTTTGCTACCTGGAGATGTGATACTGAGTATGTTTTCTATCTGTGATCACCACTGAATATGAGGATTAACAACCCAGGGGAAAACAGAACAGAGATGTTACAAACCACAGAAAAAGCTGAAAAGAGACCAAACTATCTATAGGACCTAATATCAAAGGGAACACAAAAAGCTGATGCTACACTGCAGATAAAGAGTATATTCAATTTCATAGTAAAAGGAATTAATTTATTAATTATAATTAATTTAATTTAAACTAATTTTTTATGTAAGTATCAAGTTGTCAGCACAGTATCAGGAAACAATAATGGACTTGGGCAAACTTTGGCAAATGCTCTACATGAAAAGTGAGATAATTGTCTTAAATTTTGAAAGAAAGTAATTCCTAATTGTTCTAGAAAACACTTGGAAAGTGAAGCACATCTGTAATATTCATAATAATTAAACCCAAATTATCATATTGCTAAAAAAATACATCATGTAAAAATTCCCTTCAGAATTTTCTCTCTCCCATTTCAATTTTTTTCTCAAATTCCCAATTTCAAGAAATAAAATAAACCATGGGAGTAATAACCAACCTCAGACAAAAAGACCTGCAGTCTGTTTTTACACAGTCTCAAATTACCCCTCTTCTTGTCTCTTTCTCAGTGCAGACTGAGAGACAATGCACAGACTCTGCAGTGGGCTCCCCCACGCTCATGGTTTCACTTACTAGCACTGGATCGATATGGATTCGTGTCTGGAACATTCTTGGGAAGTGTAAGGGCTTGAATGGTTTTATTGTAGTCCAGTTTCCTCTCATTCACTTTACTGTCCCCAGCTGCAAGACAAACCGCATTACTGTCAACAATGAATCATTTTCATTCAATGACCACTTCTGATTATACCAGGAGCTTCCAAAAGGGTATCAGACATTTTCCACATGTAAAATGTGACACTCTGGGAGTGTCTGCACTGAATAATGATGGCAGCAAGAGTGGAAAAAGGGATACAATGGTGCAGAGTTCATTTCTGTTTCCATAAACACAGTTCTTTTGTAAGTTTGTTATGAAACAAAACTCCCCCCTTATCCTCAGCTCAGCAATCCTGAGCTTTGGCTTCAGCCTGTCCTGCTTTTTTCACCTCTGTACAGCTCCCTCCCCTCCTCCCTCCACTTGTAGTAAGATTGCACATGTCTCACATGTGAAGTGGGAGGTGATGAAGAGAAAGGAGGTCCCAAAAAAGGTGAAGCTGATTCCCAGAGCTCCCTTGGTTTTGATCTGAGACACGATTCGCGTTGTCACCGTGGCATACTCCACTTCTGGAAGGACAAAAAGAAAATGCTGTTACTGAAACGCTTCTGATAGTGAGCAGGGGGGTTAGAGGAGGGAGAAAAGGGCTGGGCACAGGCTGGCAGCAGCAGCCTCAGCTCCCCACACACCCGAGCAGAACCAGATGAGGTCCCTGCGGATGAAGACCGACATGTAGAGCACGCCGTGGGCGGCCGAGTGCAGCAGGACGTAGTGCGGGCCCAGCGTCTCCTGCAGCCGGATCTCCCACTCCCTCCTGCAGGAGAGAACAACAGACATCACACAGGCAGCACAGGAGACAACAGCCAGGACAGCAGGTCAGTGTAGGGCACACACAGCAACTCCTCTCACACAGAAAGAGTCATAAGGAAAACCTCCCTGCACTGAACTGGCTGCTGAGGTGTCACAGAAATCAGCAGAGCTTGGCTGTCAGGATGAAATTCTGTGTGCCCAGAAAAGCTGTTCCATCCCTGGAAGTGTCCAAGGCCAGGCTGGACAGGGCTTGGAGCACCCTGGTCTAGTGGAAGGTGTCCCTGCCCATGGCAGGGGGTGGCACTGGATGGGCTTTAATGTCCCCTCCAACCCAAACTATTCTGGGATTGTATGATTTACAGATCTCTGTGACTTTTTCCTCTGGTGCTCATGCAGTAGAATTCAGTCTTGTTAAATGGGTTGATTATTGAAAATATTAGGAATATAATGGAGACTATTTCTAGTCTAATTCAAAGCAAAATGATTAGTTAACAATAGAAGAAGATGGTTCATTACATTGTTTTTGCTACCTGTCTGGACAGCCTTCTTGAACCCCAATGACATACATGTCCTGGGCAAAGTCTGGATCTGTTGGCAATAAGAAGTCATCCAGATTTGCTGGAAGTTCCTATTACACAAGAAATTTAAAACAAAAAGAAAGAAAAGAAAAGCAGTATTAGTTATGCAAAGATTTACTAGAAAAATACCTTGTAATTTGACAAAGATGATGGCTCAGGAACAAAGTCATGAACAGAAAAACATCACCCCAGTCCTCTCAGTAGAGCTGGGGTAACTTCACTGCTGCCAAAGTGAAGACCTGTGTGCACTCACCTTCTGCCCCTGCATGTTCCAGGTGGCCACAAAGATTCCCATATTCCTGTTAGGGAAATATCTGCTGAGTTCTTCTGCTCCCATTAAGGCACCACTTGCCAGAAGGCTGCCTTCCAAATAGCTCCTGTGGACACAAGACCCAAAAAAGAGCATCTAAGGAAAGGGAATGGCAGCTGGGATATTGATGTTGTAATGTTTGGATCTTGAAGTAATCAAGAATATACCTTTAAGAAGAATGAATTTAATATTTATAAATTGTTCTGCTTGCCTAAAGTTCCTTCCAAAGCCCCAGGACATGAGGGTGATGGTGAGGCTGATGCTGCTCAAGTTCTGTGATGAGAAGGCTGAAGCCATCCAAAGTCTTCAGCCCACTAATACTCATCCAGACACAGAGCAAAGAAATTGGTTTGACAACTCCAGGTCACCCAGAGAAGCTGTGGCTGCCCCTGGAAGTGTCCCAGGCCAGGCTGGATGGGGCCTGGAACACCCTGGGACAGTGGAAGGTGTCCCTGCCATGGCAGGGGTGGGACTGGATGAGCTCTGAGGTCCCTCTCACCCAAAGCATTCCGTGATTCTGTGATTCCATTACATCTGAGCACCTTGAAGCAGCTCAGTTTACTTCAAACATAAAAACAGCTCCACCATTCCCAGTGCTCTGGCATCAGGTTTCTCCTAACCAAAACCTCAAACTCACATCCTTCTTTCAATTCAGCTCATCAAATCAGCTTCAAGAAAATAATTTACTGAGCCTGAGGTCTCAAAACACCCCCTTTGGGAAGGACAGAAGCATCCCACAGCACCTGCCTCTCTGAAGGACATGCTTACAGAGCTGAGGGATGCTGGCACAGGCACTGCATGTTGAATAAGCATTTTTAATCTTGCTTAAGCTCTGCAAATCATGATAAGAGAATAATGTCAGGGTGTTCTGGGCAACCCAACACTGCCCACCTGGCTCCAGCTGCTTTAGGAGGGAAAGAAAACCCTCATGGCAAACAATCTCTCTTTGTGGCTTTTTTACCAGCTAGTAACACTTTAATTTGTCTCACAATTACTTCCCCTCTACTACTGACTCCCACGCTTTGGATCAATGATTAGATTTTTCCCTCCTGGAGAAGCTGGGGCAGAGGAGCTCCTGTGGGATACTGGAGTAGTTCCCAGCACATAATTTGATCCTGCCAGAAAGCAAACAATTGCAACATCTGCTCAGCACCTCACAGGACTGAGATAATGCTGCGTGACGATCTCAATTTAAAATATCTGGTGTCATTTTTTTTCTGAAATTTATCCTTTCAGTTCAAGCCCAATATACTTTCAGATTTTTCTAAAAAAGTTTTCCCAGCTGCTGGCATGCACAGCCATCA
This sequence comes from Argya squamiceps, assembly GCA_037834095.1. Lineage (NCBI taxonomy): Eukaryota > Metazoa > Chordata > Aves > Passeriformes > Leiothrichidae > Argya > Argya squamiceps. The sequence goes on from JBBMKD010000049.1 coordinate 1,575,116, forward strand.
CTTCTTAATTCTCAAACCAGATTAATGTTAATATTACAAGCAAACTGACAGCAAACCAGACTGATATTTATGAAAACACTCAGCTAAAAGGAGCAAATGCAGAGTATTTGCACTGATCTCTTCAGCTTCCAACTCTCTCCACAGCAGGTTAAATAACACAGAACAGCTTTTGTGCTTTACCAGGAGCTCAGGAGCTCCCTGCCCCTGCCCAGTGGGATTCTCCTCCCTGCCAACACCCCAAAATCCAGGAGCAGAGCCGGGGGCAGCCCCTACCTGCTGCGGACATCCTTGGCTCGGATGGGAGTGAGCACGCTGAAGGTGGATTTCATGGAGTCCGTGGAGCAGCTGTCATAGAGAGACCCATTGCCCTGCAGCCTGGAGTCGCTGAGGCTGCTGCTCACCCTCCCAAACTTGTGCTGAGAATAATGTCGGTAATCCAGACAATCTGCGTCGATCCTATTAGCTGTCCTCAGCGAGTGGGAGGCCACGTTGAGCTCCATGGGGGGGAGGGGGCGGGCCGGCATGATTTGGGACAGCCGGGGTTTGCCCCCCGCGAACCCCTTCCCCCGCAGGAGCCCCCCAAAGGCACTGGAGATCTCGGAGGCTCGTTTGCCCAGGTCCGAGGCGCCTCCCCTGCTCTTCCCCCCCGGACTGGCTTCCAAGGCGTCTGGTGAAGTGTGCAAGGAATCCTGCTGGCAGCAGGGATTGCAGGGGCTGGCCCTGCCCCTGCTGGGAGGGCTGGGGGACGCTTCCTGCAGGGACCCGTTGGAGGAGCTGGTCTCGTTGGGATCAGTCAGGCTTTCCTGGCTTGTTCTAAATCGTCTCCACTTCCTCCAGCTCTTTTCGTCCAGGGATGCAGCACGTTCCAGCCGGGGCTTCCGAGGGGGCCTTGGAGTGATCGATTTGATTTTCATGTTGGCTTTGAGTTCTTCTGGCAGAAGCTTTAAGGTCTCGCTTATGGGTGTGCCTATCTTCGGAGGTGCCCCATCGCCCCCAGCCTCCTTTTTGGCCGCTTTTCCAGCTTTTTTTGCCTGCAGGTCCTGTACTGCTCCACCCTCCATGCTCCGAGTAAGACACACCCTTGAGTGCTGCGGAAATCCATTTGGAGTACTCATTGTCCCCCCCGGTACCAGCCGTGGATGCTGCTCCAGGTGAAAAGTTCCTCAAAGCATAGTTTCCTTCCCTTTATCACCCTGTGAGCTCACAGGGCTTTACTCAGCCAGCAGAACATGGGAATTGCAGAGAGCTCAGCCTTTAGCTGGGAATGAAGGGCAGGTGAATGTGCAGGCAGATGCATTGTCCGCAAAATTCCAAGATGCTTGGGATACCTGGATTCCCCCAAGAGAAAGATGTAAGAATGAAAAGTTACCGAGCTGTACTCCTCGATCAGAAAGCATCTCCTCGCAGGACCTCCCTCTAGCACAACTCGCACCTTAACGTGACCTTGTTAGAAAATCACTGTTATTTCCCGTTTTTTCCCCCCAAAAGCAGAGCAGACACCTCATTCTTCCTGCAGACATTACGGCTGTGTACACCTTTTTTTAAAGAAAGGCTTTGCGCCCTGTTAGCACGAAAGGAAATTTAAGCTGCACAGCAGCCACAGCTCGTTGTCCTTGCTGTACACACGGCGTCACCAGCACGACCAGCCCGCAGCCCGAGGCCAGGAAATTTCCAGTGATCCCACAGCCGGCAAATCGCTGCCGCCTTTTCTTGCCTTGCACCAACCCCGCTCACACGGAGAAAATCCCCCAGGGGCGGCTTTAGGGTACAGAAAATCCCCCAGGGGCGGCTTTAGGGTACAGAAAAGGGGCTCATCTCGGGTACATCTCTACACGGGGGAAGCACCTCGTCATTCTGCGGTCACCGCGGGCCAGCCTCCCCCGGCCCTGCGAGGGCACCACGCGGTGAACGCAGCCCCGAGCGAGGGTTTGGCACCGAGGGGCCGCCGCCCGCATCCCCCGGCCGGGCGGAAGGGA
>JBBMKD010000049.1:1577364-1604925 GCA_037834095.1 Argya squamiceps
GCCCGGCAGCGGTCGCCGAGAGTCGCGGCTGTCACGACACGGCGTTTAAAAAGCAGCTTAAAGTAAAAGGCTTACGCTTAAAAGAAATTTAAAAGTTGCGTGTATTAAAAGCCTAAAGCTTCAATTTTGAATATTTCAGTACAAAACAGTGATCACAGAATCACAGACCTTGAAGATCACCCAGTTTCCAACCTTCACCGTGGATAGGGACACCTTGCACAGGCTCCAAGCCCTGTCCAGCCTGTCCTTGGACACTTCCAGGGATGGGGCAGCCACAGTTTCTCTGGGCAAACTGTGCCAGAGCCTCTTCACCCTCACAGGGAAGGATTTCTTCCCAAAATCGCATCTAAACCTGCTCCAATTAAGCCCTTCCAACACCAAACACTTCAGGCTGCCTTTCTTCACACAGATCATTCCCAGACAAACAGGAAAGGTTCCTCCACCCAGCTGACTAAAGCAATAACCACAAGAAGAAAGTAAAATGTGAAAGTGCTCCAGAGCGCAAAATATTTTATTTAAGAATTTACAGTGTCAAATCTTACACTTAGGAAAGACAGCCACTCCCAGTTCAGAGGGAGCCTCCTTGAATGAAGTTGTTTGGCAGTCTCTACTGAAAGGAGAAAATAATCAGCAGCCTGGCTGGACTAGAGGAAAGCCAAGTGTCTGATTAGGTTTCAATTATAGAAAAGTAAACCACACTGACTGCTGCTGTCCATGTCTGGAATTGAGAATGGACCAGCACACAAAGGTTTCTAATGCCCCCAAATAGTGTTTTATTTGGGCTGCATACAAACCTTTTGGGACATACATAAGGCTATCACAATCTTAGAAAAGTGGTGTTATTCAGGAAAAGAAAAATAAAACAACAGTTGGGGACAAATACTGGCAATTTCACATTCATATTACTTCTACTCCTGGGCAGAAATTCAAGTAAAATCAAATAGTTTGGTGGCAAGTTCTAAATAAAATATGGCCTAATGATTAAATAAATATTTAAAGTTTATTTCTCTCTTTGCAGATAATTCAGATTCTTCAGTGAATATAAACGCTGCCTACCATGGTTTTCAAGATTTCCTATATTAAAACTAAAGATTTTAAAGTCCATCTGCAGAGGTCTAATCCATCTACTTTTAGGATGAAATTTAGCTGTTAGCTATTTAAGACCGTGGTTATTTTAGTAAGGGAGATTCAAGAACGGATTATTACACTGATTCTGGCACTCCCAAAAGGAAAGAAAATAAACAACTTTCAAGCTGTTACCCCCCAGCTGCAGAGTGCCAGCAGTTTGAGAGAAAGCAAAGTAACCGTATTGCACTTAAACAAACACTCACTCGTCAAGAGAACAGCGTTGGCTATGATACAGAGCTCCTTCCCACTATACACTTGGCTTTACAGGTAGTCTAAAACCACAAACTACATACAGACTAGGAAAGATCCAAATCAAATCAGGATTAGATTACAGTCACAGTTTTCATTCAATATAGGTCGATTTATTTGGATGAGCTGTGGCCCCCTCCCGCCTCCCAAAAAGCAAACCAGCATGAGGCAGCTCCTGGGTGAGCCTCCCTCTGCTTCCACACTCTGGCTGAAAGCATCACGACTGTGCATGGTCCTCTTAAGGCCACAATGTTATCTTACAATGTGGACATGGTTTGTTTGTTTGTTTTTTTAACCCCTGCTGGGAGGGAAGCATCCTTCAGAAATTAAGGAATCCCTGAAACTATGTCTCGGAAGGTCACGCTAGTAAAGGTCTAAAATAAACTTAAGGAATAAATTGCCTATGCAATTTACAAACAGGTTTTGTAACAGACAGCAACTATTTCCTCTCTTGTGTCTATTCTTTATCACAGCAAAGCTATTTCTAGCCAGGTTTTGAAAAGGAAAAGTTACATATATTTCATGTTTGGTAATGGTTTGCGTAGATGAGGTGCAAGCATGAAAGAGATCACCCATCATGAGATTTCTGTCATGTCAACTGCAGCTGATGCCACGTGCCATAAGGCTGAATAGTTCTTTGCATACTCAGAACATGAGTAAGGACTTCAAATACAAAGCCATTGTGTTCTACTTCAATGTTGGATACTTCCTCTGTCCAATTCTTCCCAGTCTTGAACTTCCAGTGGCTGCAGGAGACTAAAAAAAGAACAGGAATAAACGAAACGTTCTGTAAATTGTCATGCTGGAGATGAAATTGAAAAAATCAGGAATAAAGTTTTGAATGGGAACTTGTTAAATTGAACAGGTACCAGACTGATCTTGGTGCACATTTAGCACTCTATGTGCAACAACCCAGATTAAGCCAGTAAAGCACAAAATCACGTTTTTTTCAAAGTATAGAATCAGACTGGTTTGGGTCAGAAGGGACTTGAAAAGACATCAAATTCCACCCCTGCCATGGGCAGGGACACTTTCCACCATTCCAGACTGCTCAGAACCCTGACCAGCCTGGCCTTGGACACTTCCAGGGATGGGGCAGCCACAGCTTCTCTGGGAGATGCTGGATAATAAGGATAAGAAAAAGGAAAGATGAGGCTTTCACTCACTTGTGCAAATTGAGAGGGGTTGTAGAATGGTACTGCTCCTGCTGAAGGTGCCCCCGAGGGTGGAACAGCAGCAGGCTGGGAAGAGAAAACACTGAAATTAGACAAGGGCAGAGAGGCACTCCAGTGCCTCTCAAACGTGGTCTGCTAAGTTATACAGAGCAAATATCCACAGGAATAATGCCAACAACATGGAGAGCGCAGCCTATTGGAACAACTCCAGAGTGCTGGAACAGTTTGCATCCAGATCTAGAACAGGGCTGGCTTAATGTAGGATTTGGCCAAACAATGTCACATGCATCAACTGCAAAGAGCAGCTCCAAAGCATGCAAAATCAACACAGGACACCAGTGCAACTCCACTCAATTAGTACCTTCTGCCTTTGTTAGTACACCTCAGCACTTGCCCCAAAATAAACATTCTACGTCAAGTTTTTCTTGACTAAGAAATATCAGACAGGTTTGTGTCACCCCTTTGTGGTGACCCCACAGGTCTGGAACTTCCAGCAGAGATGAAGCATTCCTTTAATTCCTACAGGGACTTTTGCAGATGGTTTATTACCAATTTGAGACTGGCAGCAGCTGAATGACCAAGTTTTGCTTGTATTGAGTCTTTTTGGAGGTTTGTTTGGTTTTGTTGAAGGATATTTTTTTTTGTTTAAAATCAACTGATTTCTTTAGTATCCCAGCGAAAAGATGATGAAATTATGTGAATCTCTTAGGAACATAAATAAAAAGCATGCTTGGATTACATGCACTCTCATAAATACACAAAAGTGAAGACCCTGTTTGAGTGTAAAAAGGAACACTACATCATGATCTACTTTTAATGATATTTCTGTGAAATGAGGGGGAAATGACTAAAAGTAGCATTAGTATTTGAGCAAATGCAAAATAAGGAGGGGAGGGGGGGAAAGTAAGTAAGTTAACATAAATGAGAATGGCCAGCCACATGTACCTGATTAAAATGCTGGCTTACTTCACGTGATAATGAACTCATTGAACTAGAGCGCGAAAGCTACAAAACAGCAAGAACACACAAATACAAAAAAACACAAATAAAAAAAGTCGTCATGCATGTCACTGCCCCAAGCTTTCAGTTGTTTTTTTTCATTGTCAAAGTCTCACTGCCAAAGGTTAAACCAACTTCAAGTTAAAAAACAAAAACAAAAACAAATGTAAAGCCAGAAGTTAGTTTAAATCAAAAGGACTTCTGAAAGCACGGAATTATGTAGGTATAGAAAACATTTAGTAGGAACAAAGGTCATGTTACTCTGCCTGGCACACAGCAACTTGTTCTTCTTGTGCCTTGCACTTAATATTAGTGAAATTATATGCATGCATGGAGGCAAGGAGAGACCCTTCAACTGCTACTGACATTTTACTCTGAAAAAGGCTTTTAAAAATATTTCTGTAGAAAAAGATCACAGAATGTAGGATATGGAGGCAGAACTTCTCATTTGGGCTTAGAGGTCTTTTCTGTATAATTCTGGAGGCAGTCATATCACATCTTGGCTACTTATCAGCCACTGAATCAGTTACTTGTTGTTTTACAAGGCCCACTGTAAGACCACTACAATTAACTGTAAAAAGTCACTAATTGAATACTTTGCATCAAGCCTTACCTCGCCTGACTGGGAGCCATCAGGGTTAGGAGCATGAAGTCCAGATCCAGGAGGAAGGGCTGCAGGGTTTAAGTACTGAAGAAAAACAAGGCACTTCTGTTTATCATCATTACTACAAGGTTATTCCACATTTTCCTTAGAGATCCCACCAAGGCAGAACAACGTTACAGCACATCAGGCAGGTGTAACATGCAGTGTAAGACTCTTCCCATGTTCTTGGTCCCTTTCCTGCACCCATGGGAGCTGCAGCCCTGCCAAATCAGGAAATGCAACCCCCCCTTTCCATTTTCACTTGCATTTCTCTGCTCCTGTTCTTTCAGGAAAACGTTAAACCACAAACCCCACAAGAACATCATGCTTTATGTACTGTGGCTGTGAAACTGCTGCTCAGAGTTGTGAGGGGGTTTGAATCAGAACTTTGGGTTCTGTCTGCAAGACATTCCTTCAAACCCACCTCTGGTTCCACAGCTGCAGCAGGGTCTGTGTTGGTTTGGTTTGCAGCTGGTATGTGCTCTGCTGCTCCACTCCCTTCCATGGTCTGGGATTCCCCTGGAACTGCAGAGCAAATAGGATTTAGCCAAACACATCCCCCATAAACAGCCATAAAACCTCCCCACAATCCTGTCCACACACCTGAGTTTGGAACAAACACGTTGGCAGGAATGGGCATTGGTGCCAGGGGAGCAAACAGGTCTGATGGTGCAGGAACAGCACCACTTGTCTTGGTTCCTCCTGGATTCAGGACATCCACATAACGGGCTCTGCTCCCAGCTAAACCAGAAACATGCAGAAAAACAGAAATAACCTTTGTGTTTGTCATGCCTGTGTCTACTTTGAACAGTTTGCTGGTTAAAGCATCTTTCAGGATCAGGAATTAACACTCCAAGGATACAAACAGTAAACCCAAGTCATGATACTGTGACAGCAGTGCAGGAGCTGGGCAGGAGCAAAGCCAGCAACAGCCACAGCTCCACTGAGCTTCCAACTGTTCCCAAACAACCCTGGGAAAGTCAGGACTTCTGCATTCTTATTTTATGCAGGGGAAAGTCATCAAATATCAGTGCTGGCTGTTACCTGCTCTCCTGGAGAACACATTGACAGAAGCACCAGGTGGGCCTCCAGGCCCAGGGGGAGCAGCAGCCTGAGGAGCTTTAGGAAATCCTGTTGGAGGTGGTGGAGGAGGTTTACTCTGCAAGGAGACAAAAAAAATCCAATCACATCATTGACTGATGTTGCACATTTTAATCCAAATTCAGTAAAAAGCAGCTCTCTTAAGAGACAGTAACAGACTAAAGAAAATTGTGTGCAAAGTACAGACTTTTGTTTTCCACTTGGAGAAATCATGAGGACTCAGATTTTTACCTCTTCTTCTGGTTCATCCAGATTAACCCAACGTTGCTTCTGCTCATCCCAAACAATCTAAAAGAAAATCACAGTCAAAAACAAAGAGCTCAAAACAAGCTGCTAAAAAAGTTTAAAATAACTGTATCTGTTTTTTTAAAAAGCTGCTCTTAGAATAAGAATAATCTCCAAAGTTTTACAATCATTTGTTTACTCATCAAAACAATGTTCATCTGTCATCCAGGAGAACATAAGGAACAAATTCAAGTGTATAAAGGTTTTTGGGGCCTTACTGATTTATTCTTGTCATCTGGCAGGTGAGCCTCATTCTTCCCTTTTCCCATCAGCCAGCGAAACCAGGTTCCACCAGTCTAAAAACAAATTAAATCTACTCAGTTAATTCTCTCCATCTCAGTTAATTCTTGTCTCACTTTACAGGCAAGTTAAAGAAAACTTTCATGCAACAACACATTTTCTGTTAGGGACTTCAACTCTGAGCCCAGAGTTGCAACTAATAAGTAGAAATGAACAATTTAGTCAGGACTTCTTAAGTACTGTGGACCAGCAGTTACCATATTTACCAACAAATCTCCTCCAGCTGTAGGTACCTTTGTAAGAAAGTTTACCTTTCTAGGTGCTGCCTCCTTTTTTGTTTCTTTCTTAGTCTCTTTCCCTGAAGGAGCAGAGGGAGGAGGAGAGGGTTGTTTGGCTGCAGAGTTGGATCTCTCTCGTCCCACAGAATGAGCAGAGGACTCTGAGGTTGTTCGGGATCTTCGCCCATAGCCCTGGGTGACAAATGCACAAAGTTGTCACTGCTGCAGTGATGGATCACATTTCATCTTGCTAAAAAATCTCCCTCTTTGAAAAATCCGTAATCAGAACAGATCTAAAAGTTCATACAAAATAAACCTAAAAGGTGGATCTTTATCTTTGTGCCTGGTTGGATATAAAGCCAGGACATAAATGCATAACAAGCAGATAAATATCTGATACAGCATTAATTTTTTATCAAGAATTCCCACACAAAGACATTTAATCTGGTTCTTTGGGGACTTCTAAAAACCAAGCTTCAAGTCTTGCTGAAGAGCAATACAGAGCCCCCAAATCCATTTGTGTTTGCATTGTGCTGCAATGCAGCTGAAGAAATGTGTGAAATAACAATACCATGTTAGCCATTCTGCCATAGAAATCATCCTCTCTCTGTTCAGGGAAGGAGTTTTGTGAAGGAGACTCCGGGGCAATTCTCTGCATTCCTTAAAAAAAAAATAGATTATGTTAGCAGGGACACACACCACCAAAAAAACCCAACAATAAACACCAAAGCCCCCAAGCCCCACAACAGTTTTAAGGCAAAAGTTTTCACCAGTTATGAGTTGTGTGCTAGAGAGAACCTGGTCTTTTAAAGAATGAGAGCTGCAATTGCTGTGATTTTTTTTTCTCTTATCTGGGTTTGTGTTTGTTCTAAACACAGGCCAGAGCAGGCTAAGGGATGGAGCAGTTAAAGGTTCCTCACACCTCAAACTCTGCCAAACTTACGTTTCCTTCTCTCCACATATATCAGGCTCTGCTGCCACAGAGCTAAAACTTACCAGGGTCCTAGAAATCATGTCCAGAGGCAGAAATCCCTGATATCCCTTGGAAACAGAACTGCCAATCTCACTGCACTCAGGGATTATCTGTCAAGGTCTAAATCATGATCTGCTGAGTCTGACCTCTCTTTTACAGTAAGCCAAAAAGGCAGGATGAATATTTCAACTTTTATAGATGTTTCTACACCATTACATGGTAGTTTGTAATTTTTTTAAATTACCCAAAACATGACTATTTTTTAAATACTGAGATAGTTTGAATTATTCCCTGGAACACTTCATTCCCCTCCTAAGGAAGGACAGCTGTTTGTTAAGATCCCAGACCTGTTTCCAGATTTTTCTGCTCTTCTGGCTGTGGTTCCACTTCTTGTGGTGGCCCTCCTGGGGGTAGTGTTGACCCTAAGTAGAGTGGGGATGGTTCAGTTCCATAGGGATTTGAAAATCCTTGAGGTGCAAAGCCAGGTCCTGGGCCAAGAGGCTGAGGAGCCACTGGGTAGAAGGGGACACTTCCCTGGTCACCAGGAGGAATCATGGCAGCTGAGCCATCAAGGACAGCCTGAGGTACTGCAGGATTAAAAAAACCAGAGTTAAGAGTTATAATTAAACAGAAATTCCAGTGTGAACCTTTTCTCCTATGAATGATACAATGCAGAAATGAAACCTCCCCGTTCCAAGCAGCCTCTTAAGTGGTTTCTTGTATCAGAAACCCAAAACCTTTGTTTTCTCTCTGTCATAAAGGACATGAAACACCAACCTGAAGGCATCAGCTGCACGCTCTGCATCTGTTGAGCCATATTGGGTAACAAGGATGCCAGCAAGGGATTTTCAGCACCTGGCCCCACGTCACGGCCACCTCCCCCCTCACACTGACTGCCACGGTCCAGTTCCGAGCTGGGAGTGCTGCACTCATAGGGAGGGGGAGTGGACCTATCTGTGGCGTAGGCTATTGCACCCTCCTGCAGGAAAAAACAAGGTATTATTGACTGGTCTGTACCAGACATTCAGTCCATAATCAAGGGAACACAGAGCAAAGGAAATCTTAGGTGTGAAAACAATTTTTTAGTGTTCGGTCAAAAAACCCCATGAGTTGTCAGCCATTTATAAGCCAAGATCAACCTATAATTTAAAGGGTTTATTTATTAATTATAATCATTATTAACTATAATTTATTTGTTAATTACAATTATTTCCACTCTGTTATAATCTAGCAACACCAATCCACACACAAGATATTTTTATGGCAGGTAGATCCCTTGATCACTGCAACCTAATGAGTCTTGCAATTCTCCTTGCTTTATGGTATTGACAAAACCCTGTCTCATATAATTTTAATTTTTCTGTATTGAATCTCAGGGCACTGAAGTGTGGTAAATTCACTTGGTTTACACCATAACAACTGCAATTTAGGACATGAATATATAAAGTCACTTCTCATGTTTCTGTGATTAAACAAAACCATTTTAAATAACTGGGTTTTACACTAATCCTTTCAAGGGAATAATTCATGCTGAAAAGCACACACCATACCTTGATCTGTCCATCCACATGGCGAAGTGTCACTAACCAGGAGGGTTCAATAAAAGATTCCTGTTCTGGTTTTTCTTTTATCTGAGGGTCAAACAGGCGCAGCTGGGATGACATCTGAGGAGAGGAACCATTGCAAAATGTGAGTTCATCAGCTTCCCACCTACAACATCCAGCCACAAACACTTCACTCCTCCTCGTGTTACCTGGATTAGCTGCCCAATCAGCACAGGGGAATAGTAATGTGGATCTTTGAGGACAGTTCTGGAAATCACCTCACAGTAGTGGAAGGCCTGGGCAGCAAGGCCCATCTCAGCCAGTCGACAGGCATAGATGAACTTGAAAACCTGGGGAGGGCAAGCAGGACAAATAAACCAAGTGATCACAACACTCTGGGTGGTAACAAATTAAAGGCAGGCTGACATTTCATCAGACAACTCATCATCACATCTAAAATTAAAGGAAAAAACATTCAATTCTCCTCTTCCACCTAATGCATCGAGTGGAAGTTGTCTATTTATCTAAAGCTAGTGCCAGCAAACTCTGCTGGATTTTTCTTTCAGAATACAGAATTACAATTTATAAAGTTAAAATTCAGAAGGATGTAGAGATGAAAATGAAAATGAAATGACAACAGGTAAATAGCTATAAGGCATTACTATCCATTAATCTTTCATGTTATAACAGAGAAAATATTTGCCACACTGACTACAGCACGAGAGATTAAAAGCATGAAATCTGCCAAAACAGAAACCAAACCAAAACAGAACAGCTCCTCACCTGGAAATTGGGCAAGCAGCCAGGCTGACTTCCTAGGGACTGTGCATATTCATAGGCTTCTGTTCTTTGAATGGCTTCATTTGTGGCAAACTTTAAAAATGGCAAGCTGTTTCAAATAGAAGAAAAATATTATTTGAGATTATTTGAGCTGACAATAAATACAGATCTGTCAATGTCAGACACACAGCTCTATTAGACACAAAATATCAACAACTTCTCAAGGCAGGACATCAAATAGTTACCTCAAAACCAGCTGGTGAGGATTAAGGGGAATAGTGCAATTTAGTGTTTCATTTTTGCATTGAGAAAGCTGTGTTTAAAAAAAAAAAAGCCAAACCTGTGATTTGATCCAATCAGGACAAGCTTTGTTGTCTTCCTTGTGTAAACTCCAAACCCAACTTGGGCCATAAGGTAACAAAAATGAGCAGCATCCAGCAGGCCTTTAGAAGCTGCAGAGAAATAAAGGACAGAGCTCAGGATATTTCAGTGGCACATTCAGTGTCCTGTATTGTTTGGCTTTGCATTCAAATGCCTTCACAATAGAAACAACCCCATATAAAACTGCTCCACTTGATGTTTTATAAAGAAATTGCCTGTTTTCAAAAAAATAGGCTGAGCAATCGAAGCTTTTCCTTCAGTCATCACCCTGTTCATTTCCCCAAGAGTTACCAAGAGTGTCTCCCATGGTAGCAATGGTCCTGGATTCCAAGTCCACATTATTGGTCAAGTTGGATAACACCATTGCTAGATGAGGCCTCCAGTCTCCCCATTTCTCATCTCCACAGCACTAAAATTAGAAGAATTACTAGGTCAAATCAGTGACTGGAGCTCTGCATGGGTAAGTGTTTCAATCTACAAAGGACCAAAACAATTTCTCTGACATTCTGGGAAAGATTTCTGTTGGGAACTCCACTACTCCCTGCAGCTCCCAGTGAATCTTACCGTGGATGCAGCTGGCATCCTTCCAGACATGAGCTGGTAAACAGTCTGCAGAGGGTCATTAATTGGGAGACTGTTGGCAAATCTGCAGAGACATTGCAGAGAAAAACAGAACACAAACGTGGGGTAAGCAGTTAAAATGTACTTCAGCTCTCAGTGGCAATTCATCTAACCTAGCTCATGAGAGGGAAGTGCTGTATGAAAATACTACACTGAAGAGGAAATTACCCAGTGGATAATGTTCACAAGTAAAACATTCCCAGTGAACTGGTTCTGACACTCAACATCAGTCAGTCCAAACAAGGGAAACCTCTGGATTGTCCCCAAGCCAGCTGACTTTAACAAAATTGCAGCTTTTTCCAAGCAAAGCCACAGATACCACTGTTCAAATACTCCTTAAACGGATCAGGTGGCAGATGTCTCAGGTTTAAATTTATAGCCAGAAGACTCCAGAATAAAAAGTGACAACTGACAAATACACAGGTAAAATTAAAGCATAAATCTTGCATGAGCTACTGTGGATAACCCAGGATTTTGACATTCTCCCCCTCATTAGCAGAACAGGCAGCCAAATTTCACTAATCAAAAAGCAATCCAGTACCTGGTCATGACTCTTGCATGTGTCCTGCTGTCCATTTTGCTGGCAAGGAGCAGAGCATGACCCCACAAACCATGCTTCATGGCAGACTCCAAAGCATCCTAATAAAGACACAAATTAGTTTCCTGGGAATAGCTTCACATATTCCTCACAAAAACCAGTTTTACAGTAGTAATTTGTGATCAAATCAAAATATGTTTGTGTAGATAAAAGCTAACACACAATTATAATTATGCTTTAGATTATAAACTGTAGGGTTTAGATTATGAACTGTAGGGTATAATTTTCTGTGCCAGTGTAATACAGTGCCATGAAATATTACTACAAAAGTTGCAAAAAATAAGCAGCAGCACAGGCACTCACTTTCTTACGGCCATACAGCAGCAACTCCCTGAATCTCTCAGTCTCCTTCTCAAAACTGTCAACTGTGGTTAGAAGATTATCAGTAAGAAATGAGAGCTGGGCTTCACCAGATTCCTCTTCCACTTGTTCCAAAGCCTCATTAGTGAAATCAATCAAATTTGCCTCATTAGGGGACTTCCCAGGAAGCCACACTGTTTTATGATCTCGGAGCAGAAGTTCAGCCAGGTCTGTTCCCACAACAGTCTGTGTGTGAGGAGAGAAAACAAAAATTGAATAATCTGTTATTTCAACACTTGTGCCTGCATTTATTTGGCACTTAACAGCAACATGTGAATATCAGCACCTGTGAGAGCTGAGAGTGAGTGCCCAGTTTGCACACTCCTTCAGTCTGTGACACATTCCAAGATCAGTGACTAAAACACATATTCCTGACCTTTGCACAAAAACTATTTGTCTACAAAATACTTCAGGGTAGATAAAAACTGAAGCAGTGAGACATACCCCATTCTGCCTGCACAACAGTACAATAAAGTCCCAAAGAAGACTTGCAGATTCTTTGTCAATTAAATTTTCATTCTTAAAGCACTGTGCAGCTTTACTTTGTGCAAAATTAATAACATCCACTTTATGGGTCTCATCCCTGAAAAAAAAAGAAAAAAGTTTTAAATGAGACAAATGTAAACATTCAGGTCATTATTAGTGATTACTCTGAGGAATGAAATTAAAGCTCATGTATTATTTAAGCAGGTGAAAAGCCACAAATATTTTAAGTCAGTTTAAATCCTGTAATTTGCAATGAAGAAATAATTTCTGAATGTATGAAAATTATTTCTGAAAACTGCAGGAACATACTTAGCAAGAGGACCAGGAAAGGCTCTCATCTCTTCTTGCTCTGGAGAATGTTGTAACATAGTCTAAAACACAAATATAATCCATAAGAAATTCTTGTAACTCTAAATTTTGCTTTTTACCAATAAAACCCCCAGAGCTGAACATAACCCATTGTGTAATCAAGCCTCTTAAGCAAAATATAAAGGGTGACTTTGTGACAACCTGCACAAGACTGATAAATTATGAAATCTACTTTACATGCAAGTTACTCTGTACATCATCCTGAACAAAATTATTATAAGGAGCTGGATGATCTCATCATGACTAAGTCATCTCTCAGAGGAAAGGAACTTTTAAATTTACTGTTTTACTTATGACTACAGCCCAAACAGATAAAGATACATGCACTGACATTAAAAAAAAGAGAAAACAGGAAGTTATAAATTCAAGTTCCCCATTCCCCTTCCAAAAGAAAGACCTTTATTCCATTACTTCCCATTTTTCCTTTCAAACTTTACCTCCATGCTGTGGATTTCAACCAGAGCTGGCTGACCCTCAGAAGGCAGGTTTGGCAGTGCTTTTATCAAGAAGCCCCCAGGCCCAAACCTGGCACAGATATGAGGCACTGAAAATTTCTCAGGTGTTGAGGGCCTTAAAGGAGCTGAAATGGGGAGAAAAGATAAAGTAAGAACAGGTAACCTGTCCTGCAACTAAGTGAACTTGCTGATGTATTTACCCAACTCAATAATCCTGCAGTGTTAATGGAAAACACCCTGTTATTGAATTTGGCTGAATTTTGTAAGAAACAATCAGTTCCTTTATAATCCCAAAGTCCCAAACCTGAAGATATGCAATAACTAGAACAAAATTAGACTCCAGAACTTTAAAATCCAGAGGCTTTGATTGTTTGTATCAGACACATTCCTGTCATCTCTGCACAAAAACATAAAACATCTTCAAAGAGCTAAACAGACACCAACGCTTTGGAAAAGCTTTTCCACAGAAAGTGTTTTGTATCCATAGCACAATTCCCTGATTCCCCAGCGTGTCCATACCTTGCTCCACAGCTGCCCAGCCCGTTTCAGCAGGGTAGCCATAGTCTGTGAAAGGCTGCTGTCCATCAAAGCTGGGATCATAGCCTCCATAGGGATACTCTGCGTGGAGCGGCACCGCCTGCGCAGGGGTTTCATAGGCATTGCCCGTCAGGTCGTGATTGCTCCTATAGAGCTGGCTCTGGGCAGACCAATTAGTCAGGGTTAGCTGGGGGTTACACAGAGCAAGCAGCACTGCAGGCTGTGAGCATTCCTCCCTGACAGCTTCTGTTCTTGTGAACCAGGCTAACTGCACCACTGCCTTGCAGAAAGCCACTCTGTGAGACTCTTCTGTGCAGGTAATTAACTGCAATGAATTTGTCTTCTCCCCCAGTGTTTTTACTATCATTTCATCTGTTCACATCCAAGCATGTTTATTTCTCTCACAACAGAATTTCTATGTGCTTGTGTAAAAAGTTAAGATTAAAGCACTAGTTCTGTTATCAACAACTGTGGGTCAAAATGAATGTTCACCTCTGCTGTAACAGACAGAAAATCCCAACTGAAAAATCCCAACAAATGCCAAATGACATCAGGCACCTAATGATTAATGACTAAATTATTTCCAATATTACTTCAAACATTACTAAATGAACTGGAATTCAGACTGGAAAAGTACCTAAATTTCCAAGAAACATGATGAACCAACTACAGGTAAAATGACCCATTACATGAGCAAAAACCACACCTCACAAATTAGCCAAATATTCTCTGAGGTTTTCAGGTATCTGTATTTGTGGTATAAGTGGATGAGTAATCAGTTAGCTTTGGGTTTTGCTTTTAAGGTCAAAAGTTAGCTTTGGTTTTTGCTTTTAAAATCAAAATAACTTCATACAAATATGGAGTTAGTTCTTTAATACATCTTAAGTTCAATAACACAGCCAAGCTTGTGATGAGAAAAATCACGACACAAAGCCAGGCATGCTGTCCACTACAACCAAGCACAGGGAAGGCAACGTTCTCACAGACAGCAAATGGATTCAGTAATGGAAATTTTCCATTTCTGTGCATGTGGCAACTTGCACAGCTGAGTACTGATTTTGGTTAAAATCCTCTTGACAAGCGACGAACATTAAGTTCAAAACCATACCACAAAACAACCTCAGCTTACGAACGTTTTCAAAACACACGTTCCCCGTGCAAAATACTGATTATTTTCTGACTTTCTAATGCTTCCCCCACCCCCAGGAGAGCGAGTGGCAGGGTGTTTGCTGTGTGCAGTGGGGCTGACCTGCTGGGAGCGGGAGCTGAAGCTGCTGTGGTGGCTGTGCACGCTGCGGGAGCTGCGCAGGCTGTGGCCCGAGTGCTCGCTGTGGACGCTGCGCCGGTCAAAGTCGTCCCCGTAGGGATCCCGCTGTGGCTCCGAGTCGTCGTCGAAGCTGCCGGTGAAACGGGGATCGTACCTCCAGTTGTCCTCGTATCTGTCACTCCTGAGGGGGACACACACAGCACCAGTCAGTTCACACACTCACAGGAATGAGGGAGGTCAGGAAAAATGCACCTCACTCCAGAAGGGATCTTAAATCACTGCCTGTGGCTCTGGTTGGTGCCTGAGATGTTTTGGTTTTCTGAAATTCCCTTCCCAGGGAATTTTTTGTAAACACGAGATGTGTTTTGGTAATGGCAAAATTGTTTATGTATTTTCTCTAGGAGGGACTTTCTCCTTGATGTCCCTCTGGTCTGACCAATGTAAATGAAGAGGTTTGTCTTTTTGTCACCAATTGAATTGGTCTGTGTAGAATAGAATAAAAAGGGAAACATTTCCCAAAAATAGTCATTTCCAGCCTTCTGAAGTCACAGTCTTCATGTTGTTTTAGTGTACTACAGCATCAACTGCCTACACTGAGGTTGTTGTTACAATAAACAAACTGGCATTCCTTCACGGAGTCCATCCAGATTATTCAATGTAGGAATAGGGTAAAAAGCTGGCCTGTCATTTCTTCTAAGTGCTGCTAATAAGTAATTTATAAGTTCACATATAAAGCTATTTTAAGAATGAGAAGTTCCTTTAATGCAGCAATCTATTCTGAGGGTGAAAAATAAGTGCACCTGTAATAACAAGGGATTTGTCCCATGAGAATCAGTAAATATGTAAACGATCCGAGAATAGATAGATTTGATGGACAAGTAAAATACCTTTTACTGACCAACAGAATAATTAACAAGAAAGCTATTAACCAATTAGAAGTTACCCTCGAGGTTTGTAAAAACTGTATAAAAGACAGCATGCTGCCATAAGAAAGAGCCTTCTGAAGAGATTCTATTGTGTCACTCTGCATGTCGTGTCCGCCCTAACAACCATTCAGGATCAAGACCAATATCACACTCAGAGTGTGTTCTAAAAACTCATACAGTGTTCAACTGGTCTAAAAACCAGTGCTGCTATCTTCAATCCTTCTCTGAGAGTGATGTGACAGCTCATCTGTTTCCCTCAATGACCTATGTTAAAGCCACAGAAAGAACCAGCAACGCTGAGAAATACGTGCATCACTGCATTTTAACAGTCTGCTCCAGAGAATCTGCTGCCCCAGCTCTGGAAAGAGCACAGGGAGAACATGGATTGACTGGACAAACCTGCTGCCATATGGATATGCTTCTCTCTTCTGGTAAGGGTTGTGTTCAGCATCATACCAGTACCTCTGGTCGTAACTTCTCGGGTCTCTGTACCTGGGGTCATATGGGTATCGTTCCCAGTGACTTGGATCTTTGGGGAAAAAAGAGAAATGGTTCAGATATTGGTAGTTTCTGCCTATAACCTTTTTCTGTGCCTTTCTCTTTAATTACAAGCTGGTTTGGTCCTGAAGCACAGAGCAAAACCAACACGAATTAAAGCAACATGACTATGTACATTCCTTTTTAGTTTTAAAAAAAGCTTAAAAAAATCAATCCCAATTTCACATCTTTTGGAGAAACATGGCTGTTATAGTTAGTTACTCTTGGGGGAGTCAGGGTTTCCCATCAGATCTTTTCTAATATTTTTAAAACTCAATCCTACTATTTGTTTACAGAGTCTCTGTGATCAGTCTGCAAAGTGCCAAGCAAAACATCTCAGGATGTGGACAGATGTTGCTCAAAACCCTCCCAGGCACTGCACAAGCAATTACCTCCACACTCCCAACGCCAGCATGTCTCAGTGAGCACTCAGATAATGATGGACAAAACCAAAATCCAGTTGTGAGTCAACTTCTGTTTACACCCACCTAAAATTCACTTGACAGGTTTGCCTGCAGGTCACACACCACAGACACACCCCAGTGAAAGGCAACACGTGGAACAAAAACTCTTCTGTACACTTATAATGGAGTGTTTGCACAAAGGAAAGGCAAACTGAAGGCTGAAGTGAGGAAAATCCATGGAAAAAAAAATCAGAGCTCTTTTGGACAACTTACCTCCATAATCATAGGAGTTTGGGTAATAGCCTGAATAATAATCACTCCATCCACTTTTTCCATAATAATCTTCTGGGTACCCTTGCCTGAAAAAAGGAAGCACATAAGTATAAAAAAATGTTATTCCTCCTTAATCTCTTCTAGATTCAGCAGGAGATAGGAAAAACTCTATGCCACAATTGATTAGACAGAGTTTCATAGTTAAAATAATGCATTTCCAAGAAACCAAGGAATCATAAAATTAAGACTTTACAACCCAATACACCACTAAATTGTAGTGTGCCATCAAAAGCTGACAGCCCTCAGCATACAATAATTTAGTGGCTTTATAAACTGCTCTGCTGATAAGTTTAATTACTTACAGACAATTAATCACAAAAACTACTGCTATAATTAGCATCCTTTGAACTTTCTCAACAGAGAAGTTGATAATTTAACAATTCATTAAGAAATAACAGCTCCTCCAAATTTAACAGTGTTTTATTATCCAGCTTACAATGAAGAAAATGCTCATTTACAGAGCTGATTGTCCAAACAAGCACAAAAACCTGGCTAAAACTGACACAGCAAATTAAAAGTCAGTGTATAGAAAAAGATGATTTCTTCTGACGAAAAAAGAAAGATGTGGCTGTTATTTGAAATATCAGGAGACTTTATTATATAAAATTTTCAGGTCATCATCCTAGAATTTGTGAATAAAGCCAGAGGATGAATGTTAGATGAAAAATGCAGTGTCCATATGCATGTGCATGCACATAAATGTAAATATATGTACACATCCATGTATGTTTGTACCCACACAGGTGCATTAATCTCACAAACACACCTGGGCACAGACACAGAAGATATTTAATGCCAGTGTGGAGTGATGGAAACTTCCACCTTTCCCTACAACTGAGAGTGCAAACTAACTCCAAAGTGGCCCAGCGAGCCCAGGAGTGTGGGAAGTCTGCTAACACAGCACTCACTCTGCAGAGGAGGAGGGCTGATCTTATCAGATCAGGTTTAGCCACCCAACCAGTCTCCCCAGCCTCCTCCAGAGAGATCTCACTCCTTTCTCCAAGCAGGGTTTGCAGAGCTGCATCACCAGCAGTGCACACTGAGGGCAGTTTCACACACACACAGCTCTGCTGCCCTGTCTGACTGCACTGGCACTCACACATCAGCCCTGACACTTCTACCAGGCTTTGATCTGCCCACTGCCACGTACAGAAACTTCAACCCCTTCTAAAAATAGCACCTCAGGAGAGTACACACTAGGAAGTGCTACCAGAGGTTATCATCCAGTTTCAAGAGCTCACAGCACATTTAAATTCATTTAAGAAAATGGTAAAAGTTATCACATGGAGCTACAGCCAATGTTTCCTTCTCCTCAAGACCAAAATACATCTAGAATCTTCTGGAGATGGTAAATAAAATATTATGTTTGTAATTTGATCACTGCTCCATGAGTGAACTACCAACAACAGACAAACATTACAAGGGGTTTAATCATTTCCAGACAGGTAACAGGAGTTTCTCTGTTAGAAACTGCAAACCCCTCAGCAGGTAACAACAGTAACATTTTGTCATTCATTTGAAGTTCATACAAATAACTTACACAATTATCATCAGAAAGCAGCTATCCCTTCAAGGTAACTTGCTGCTTCTTGCTTGAGTAGAGATTTAATCCTGCTTTTATTTAACATTCTCAAGTAGCATCTAAACACATTGTTCCCCTCTCTCAAATGTCTTTATTTTGTATTAATCAGACAGATCAAGGCTTTTAAGTTTCCTTAATCCAAACCTGCAGTGAAATGAGTGGGTGGGACATGCCCACACGGCACCTCTGCCACCCAGCCCACATTCTGGGAGCTTTGTGAGGAAAGCTGATCCACAGCTGAGGGAATTGTCACACAAATGGACCTGACACAGCACCAGGATGTTGTCACCTGACTCTCCACTCTCTTCTGAGCACCTGAGCCACTGTGTATCCATGGTGCTTGCAAGGCAAACCCCAGCCAATGTGCAAAAGTGCCATTCATTAACAGAACGAGGGGCCCCTGCCTCAGTGCAAGGCAGAAAATAAATGAGTATTGATTAATAACCCCATGGCCTGCACTGCTCTTTCACAGCAAACATCAGCACTGAGGCTATCACAGTGACTTCCTGCCTGGCAGAACCACCACCAACCCCCAAAGACCTGAATGGAAGGAATAACAAACAAGAGTAAAGCCTGGGGAATTGTATCCTTTCCACACACGGCATTTGATACCGCCCGTCCCTAGGGCAGCACACAAAAGAGGTTTTGAATTCCTCCCTGTGGTTTATGCTGTAAAACTTTGACAGGCATCACTGCACTCCCTGCTTTGGGGTATCCAAACTGGGCTCAGCTTAGGGGTTACACACCTGGAGGAAGGTCTCTCAGAGCAGTGGCTGGCCCTGGAGCTGGGCCGTTCGGGCTCGGGGTAGCGGTAGCTGCCAGGCTCCATGTAGGCGCTGCTGCTGTCGTAGTGCCGGTACCGGGGGTCGTACTGCCCGTAGCTGTCCTCCTGCAAAAGCCACAGCCAAGGGAAGAGGCTTCACACCTCCAAAATTAACAGCTCAAACCAAAAAATGTCACCATTTGTTGTTAGAGGACATGAAAATGAAGGACATTCACTTGTCAGGTTGAGAGCAAGAAAAAGGAGAACTTGATTTTTGGATTTAGGGTTTGAATAGTTTGGACTTTGACCAGCGATTGGGGGGACGAGGCAGACACTTCTCTGACCCCACTGGCCAAACCAGCAGTCTATCCTTCCCTGGGATATCCTTCCCTATTTGTCCTTCCCCCGGGAAGGAATGTATTATTTACAAAATATCACTCTTTGGTTTTGTTACAAGTGTGAGAACTCCGGAACAAGAATGTAAAAACATCAGAAGGCTAAAAAATCAGAGTGACAACCATTCATACCACAGTGGTGACACATGAAGAGATGCAGGTTAATAAACTACAGTTTAGCTTTCATTACTTTTTGTGGCAGAGTTATAGCCAAGTTATTAATATCCCAAACTTAAGGAAAAAATCCCATTATGTCTGAGACTAAAGACACTTCAACCTCTCTACTAATCCATCAATAATTCAGGAGGCAGATAGGAACCAAGGTTGAGCACCTGGACAGCCAAGAGTGCCAACTTTTTCCAAAGAACCAAACAAATTGCTGAGAGCTGGTATCTGTGCCAACTGCAATTGGTATCAGCAACTACTTCAAGTTTCCAGAATCTTTGCAGTGTCAGTTTTGTTCCTGCTGTCTGGATTTTCCCTACACTTAAACACTTAATGTGAATGCTCTGCTGAATGTTGATTGTGAGACAACCATTTAAATAACTCAAAAAAGAGAATTAATAATAGATACAACGGGGGATAAAAGGGGAAAACAAAAACTTACCATGTAATAAAGGTGAGCTGCTGTCCTGGGGTCTGCAGGATAAGGTGGTGGATATGGGGCCTGGTAAGCATCGTAAGGATGTCTGTAGTAGTAGTAAGGGTTCTGGGGAGGACCAAACGCTTCCTGAGGGGTCTGAGGAGGGGGTGGACGCTGCAGGTCTTGCTGCCCGTTGGGTGGGACTGCCTGAGCAGTGCTGGCAGGAGGGGCTGTGGCAGCTGGAGCACCTGGAGGCTGTTCTGACACCGGCTGCTTCCCGGGGCTCGTCTGCTCGTACCTTGGCTGGGCTGAACCTGCCTCCTGGGGCCCCCCAGGCTGGGCACGGGTACCCAGCCCCTGGTTCTCCCCCTGCTGCATGGCTTTAGCCCCTGTGGAAACCTGGGAGTCTGCAGGAACTGAGCACTGCCCAGATGTTGGTGGCTGCATTTGAGCTGCTTGCATTTGTGGTTGGGATGGCAGGGCTCCCTGTGCAGCTCGCTCTGCTACAGCCTGGTGCTGCACATCTTTTGTCACCTGTTGATAGAAATGTTGTTTGTCAGGCACCTCAGGGCGCAGCTGACCAGCACCACCAGCTGCCTGTTGGACTGGAGCACCAGAGGGTGGCTGATTGTGCCCCTGGACAGAATTACTTGTGCTGCTTTTCTCCAACGTCCGTGGCACTGTGAAGTCGAGCGCTCCAGCAGCTTCTTTGCTACTTGATTGATTGGCAGAATTATCAGCCTGTGCTATGGAATTAGCAGGGCCACTTGCACTTCCACTGGGGAGATTGGTCCCAGGAGAAACAGAGGAGTTAGACCCTGGCTTGCCAGCAAATTCAGGAACAAGGCCTTCCATATTAACATTCTTTTGCCCTTCTGGAGTCAGATTAAGAGGAGTTTTCATAAGCAAGTTTGCAGGCTGATTAGAAGCAGCATCAGAAGAATTAACAGGACTTTGTAATAAATTATGTTTTAACAGATTAGTATTTGGAAGTGCATTAACTAAGAGAGATCCAACTTGCATCACGGGTAATGGCATGTTTTCCCCACCAGCATGTGAAGTTTGGGGACCCATCGCAGGCTTGTCCCCAACTCCAGAGTCCTTCACTGGCTGATTGTTTTCATTGTTGCTTAGCTGATTAGATAGAGAAATAGAAAAATTAATTGGCTGAGCCAAGTTATAGCTTTGATTAGGCTGAGCAATCAGGATAGGCTGATTTTGCAAAGACTCTGTAGGTGGAGAAGACAATAAACTTGCATAACCAGAACTTGCCTGAGACTGAAGTGCCTCCTCTTCTCCCATTTTGGGAGGATTCTCAAGATTTTCAAAAGTTATATTTCCATCCTGCACAGCAATACTCCCTGGTTTACATGGCTGCTGATTAGACAGGCCTTCTTCTGGTGGCTGAATGACTTCCACAGTCTGTTTGGCAGGTACATACACTGCAGGAGCAGCAGGAGCTAGGAGAACATTTCCCCCAAAATTTGGTAACTCGTTGTGAGCCCATAAAGTTGTTGCTGGGCTATCACACTTCTTAACTGCTCCCTGAGCCCTGGTTGAGGACCGTCTCTCAGATACTGATTGTATATTTTCCACAACAGGTCCAGAGTGCAGAGTATTCCCAGCTTCCCCAGCACCTGCAAGAGGCCCTGGGTGTACCTGAGGCATGTAAATTGTTTCCAGATTATCTGGTGGTTGTTCAAGATTGCCAGGGGATGCAGCAGGCACTGCTGTGTTCTTCTTGATATTCTTTTGGTTCGAGTGGTTCTCTCTTAATTCAACCACCATCTTGGCTTGGTCAATCTCTGCAGGTTTTATACCAACTCCATGGGACCTCACTGGCTCAAAAGAACTATTTGCACTTGTCTGAAACACTCCTGTAGGCTTAGGAGGGCTCGGAGTGGGAGGCTGAGACAGATTGCCGTGGTAGCTCTTGCTCAGGTTCAGCTCACCTGAATCACCTCCCAGAGGAGAGGAGTCAATCTGTTTGAAGAAGCTGGCAGAGGATTCCTCCTCAGGCTTCCCAATTTCCTGCTGGATAAACGTTCCAGCTTGCTCTGGGGGCCGTGCTGAGCTGGAGGTGCTCCTGTGGCTGACGGTGCTGTAGTTGGAGGAGACGCTGTCTGGTCGCACAGGGTGAGGTAAGGAATCAGGTGCCTCCAGGTTTGGTCCTCCTTCAGCATGGCTGGCAGCAGCATTCTTGGGAAGCATCTGAGCTGGGAAGGATCCATACCTGTATGGATCAGGACCAGCAGCAGGGGATGCAGCACTGATGCTCTGTGGGCCACCTGGCAGCACTTCCTGGTTCTGAATGCACTCCAGGTTCTCCACGTTTTCATACTGGGACCCAGCAGCTGGGTCACCTATCTGTGCCTTGTCAGCCCCAGCAAACAGAGAGTGCTTAGCAGCCTGTGCACCCTGATGGCTGACAAGTTTAGGGAAGTACTGCACGTCCATTCCTTTCTGTACCATCTCACCAGCTGAACCTGTACCCAGCTGTGCCTGAGAGAGAATATTGGTTGCCACCTGCTGAGGATGCACTGGCTGGTGATACAGGGAGGCCAAATTTTGCTGACAGGCATCAAACTCTGTTTTCTCCATTACATAATTTTTTTCAGATGAAAGTATTTCTTCATTTTCTGTCTCATCCCCTTTGAAAAACATGGAGAGAGTTCCTGGATCTCGATCTGTGGGAATAGACCTATTTGATGTTTCAGACATAGCTGGAGACTGGTTTTTGGGGTTGTTTTCCTGAGCTGTGGGAAGGACAAAACCAGAATCTTGCAACAGTGGCTGTGGGTAAAACTGTTCCTGGTAAGGTTGGCTTAACCAAGGGTTAGTCATTTCTGTGCTCTGCCTAAACACATTTCCAGGCTGGATGCTGTTCATGTGGTGACTGCTGTTTGCAGGGCCATTTTTGCCATTCTTCTCACAGCCAGCAGATAAAGGCGCTTGCAGGATGTTCTGTGGAATGCCTTGGTGCCCAGGACCCTGTGGGACATTTGTGTGTGGAGGAGGGTGAGAAGCACTGACAGAAGGCTGAGAAATGTTATGAACGTCAGTCTGAGGAGATGGCTCAGGATAGGGCACAAAATTCCCAACTGGAGACTGCAGATTCCCTGGGACAGGCCTCCACTGGGAGCCAGGCTGCTGGGGAGGTGGTGGGAAGAGTGCTGCTGTGTTGGGTGCTGAAGGTGCATTGTTTGCATCTCTGCCAACATCCTGCCTAGCTCCAGGTTTGTTGGCTGCATTCACCACTCCAGGATGCACACTGAAAGAATTTTCCACTGCTGCTCCTGGGTTATAATGCAAGGGCACTGCAGGCCCACGGAGTCCAGCATCAGCGTTGGGATGCCCTTCTGCAGCACTGTTTATAACATACCCCAGGGACGGAGGAGGAACTGCAACATTAGAAAAGGTACTGCTGCTCATCCCTGCCTGAGACACAGGAGCTGGCAGGGACGTGTGTGGTCCATGAGGGCTGTCCCCGGCACGGGCGGGCGGGGGATGCACCAGGGCTGGCTGCGGGAACGCCGGGGCGTTGCCCTTGGATGAGTTCTCCAAGCCCTGGGGGGTTTGCCTGCCGAAGGCAAAGGGGTCTGTCACGGGCTGCACCGGCGCGGCCGCGGCGTTTGCCCGTTTGCTCAGCGGGCTGTTCCTCCAGTACATGTTCCGAGCCACGCCGGCGGGAGGAGGAGGAGCCGCCCCCGGAGGGACGGGCTGCGGCGGCTGCTGCATGGTGGTGGCCTTCTGGCAGGGTCACACGGTGACAAACCGCCCGTGGAGGCAGCACAGAGGTTTCTTCTTCTGCCCTGCTGAGACAACACGGGTACAAGTCAGTTCCCTTTCTCACAACACGTGCAGCATTTAAGTAGCTTTAACTTTAGAAACAAAATCACTCGAAGAATTTGAAGTGGAAAACACCTCACTCTTCTTCTTTCTGACACACGCCATTTTATCTGGCATTAATGATGAAGTGTAAGGCTGTGTGATATCAATGCACATTATTTAACAATTCTATTAAATATATCCAAGTAAGACTAATGAAACACAGTTCAGACCTGCACTAGTGTCAAACCCTTCAGTGAGATCCCACTGTTATATTTCCCAAAAATATACATCACAGACAGGACAGCAACCAGCCTGGAACAGAGCCTGCAGCACCATGCCCTGCTCGATTTAATTATGGAGAGTTGAGAAGTCATTATCTAACTCTAATTCTGTTAGAGATGATCTTCAGCCCTGCTGTGCTGGCACTCCTTGTGAATGGACCTTTTCACGGGTAAGATGAGAAGCATCCCAAGAAGGAATTCATCAGATGTTATCACCCTCAACTGTCCACTTTTGGTTTAAGCAAGAAAACATCCCGTGGCACAGTATTGTCATTTATTTTGAGCAAGGCAATTGCATCTTCATCACAAATATTCTCTCTTCTAGATGGATGCTGCATAGCAAAACTGTATTTCTAAGGACAGAAAAACAATGAACTCCCCCCACTCAACAACGACCATTCTCACTTTAACACCAGTGGGACTTTGGCACAGTATCAGGGTTACAGCTGCACTTCAGGGTGGAAAGGACACGCTCAGAAGAAATCCAACCCCAACTCCAAACAATACCAGCCAGGAATCTGGGAGACAGGAAGCTCAGTAAATCCATCAGGGTGTCTTTTTCAATTTTATCACCTCTTAACAATCTGGGGAGGATGGAGGCTGACAAACCAGAGGAATTCATCAATACTTGTTCAGTGGAGCTCAGTGAAGTCTTAGTAGCATGCGATAATCTTTTTTTCTCATAGTACACAACAAATATTGTTTACGATATGCAGAGTGAAGTACCCACAACAATTGCTCCACACCAGATGCACTTCTGCTTATAAAAGAAAAAAGCTGTGCAATTCTTATTTGGAGCTCTTCTAAGATTCAGCATCTTGCCATGAGAGTAATAAAATGAGAAGCCAGAAAAGTCAGATGTTTGGAATGAGGACAAAACTGTACTAGCTACAGAGAAGTTCAAAAGGAAAGCACTGCTTGTTTCTTGTTATCAAAAATACTACAAGTATTTCATAAAGATTTATACCTAAAAAGTCCCAACAGAAAGCACACTGACAGTACCACAGCTCACAGACTTTACTGGACATCAGTACAACTTCTCCTAAAGAAAAACATCTCCAACAACCCTGTGTATAATCCAGGTCCCTCTTTCAGAGCTGAGACTCTCAGTTTCTCCCCTATATCCATACGTTCCACAGCCATCTCTAGAGTTAAGACTCCCTAAATTTGTGTTTTATGAAGATGGCAAGGACAACACAAACCAGATTTCAACAGAAGCATTAGAGCTCCATCAGTTCCATGCATTACTTGCACGTGCCTTCACCATTCTTCTTAAAGCACAGCTGCTGGATTCCATCAAGGAATGCTCACAAAAAGGTTTCAGGACTTTGCAATCTTTTCTCCTGTTCCATTCCTGAGGTGAAGGTTTTCCAGCTGGCCATGTTCACCAGCCTTGCTGCCAGCCACGTTTCCAGGAAATCCTGCCTCAGATCCCAATTCCTACATGCTGAAGGAACCTCTGGCTGTTCTGGGCACCCCCATTTCTTTTTCATCATGTTCTTTGTTGCATTAACCAGATTTTAAAAACTTCTCTCTCCCCTCCAAATAAACACATGGGTTTATGCAAAATACTTTGGCTTGGGGAGGAAAAGAGTTAATTCAGCCATCTGCCATTTATGTCTGGAAAACACAAACTTCACCAAACAAAATATTGGTATCTACTAAATAGCTCTGTTTTTCATAGGAAAGTTGTTTCTGAAACACAGCTGAGCACAAAAGCCAATTTAAATACCCACTTCCAAATGTCTAATGTGGACTTTACTCCTTGCAGTGTCTTATTAAAAAAAAAAATCCTAATGCTTTGCCATATTTTTGTAACAGCTGGTACCAGTAATTAGCTAATAAAAATAAGTGTAAAGTCCTGCTTTAAGGCAGAACTCGCCTTTCCCCTGACAGGATTTTTGATGGTGCATGACAGAGGTTCAATATGAGTGATCAGCTTCCTCAGAAGCAAAGTTAATATTAACAGACTGCACACAGTAGTAAAAGCAAGCAAGATTTGAGGAACTGAGGCCAAATAAAATGAATGTGCCCATGTCAAGTAATTTAAACAGAAGATAACTCAGTGCTACTGACCCACCCCTGTGCCTCGGCCAGGATTAACAGAAATGCTGATTTTCAGGAATTTGAAATAATTACACAAGTTAAGAGCAATTCACCTCTGCTTTATCTAGCTTGGAAATTCTTAACTTTCAGCTGGTTTATTAATTGATAAAGCAGAGCAGCCTGCAAAACATGAGTCACCAGGAGTAACAACTGCAGAAGGTGTTTCCCAGGCGTGCCAAAAAAACATTGCCAAAGAGGAAAAAAATTATTAAAACCCTCTAGACATGGCCAAAAAATCAATTTCACCTGATGAGCTCTATAGCTTCATCTATAAAGAAATAATTTCTTTGGGGTAACTAATTTAAACCTATCTAAATAAATTACTCTTAACCAGAATAACTATGCTCACAAAATAGGTTAGAGGACTAATATTAACTGTCATCCTCACACATGAACTAAACAATAAATAACGTGCTCAAATACAGATTCCTAATAAGAACAAAGTGACCAAAAAAACCCCACAACCCACTGCAATCTCAAACACAGGCACAGCTGGAAAATGAGATTTGCAGCTTTTAAATCAGCAACTACTTTTTCAGTTTTATCTTATGCAGACAGCTGCACATCTGCACACATGTGGGTGACAGATTGAACACATTCTACATCAATTCCTGGCCCTGCCAGATTCCTACCGGGCTTTTCCTAAACAGCGACCAGAGTTACAAATGTTATCCTGTTAAAATGTAGCAACGGGACAAGGGAGAAGGGCTTTAAACAGGCACAGGGCAGGTTTAATGAGACATCAGGAAGAAATTGTTCACTGTGAGGGTGGTGAGGCCCTGGCACAGGGAAGCTGTGGCTGCCCCTGGATCCCTGGAAGTGTCCCAGGCCAGGATGGACGGGGCTTGGAACAACCTGGGATAGTGGAAGGTGTCCCTGCCCATGGCAGGGGGTGGAATTTGGGAATTTTTAAGGTCCTTTCCAACCCAAACTAGTCTGTGACTCCATGAAAACAGCTCTTTGGGAATCACAAGCACAGAAGCAGCAGAATGGATTCCCGTTTATCCTGAAAGGAGCCCGACCACCAGTTCTTCTCCCCAGCAGGTCCCGAGGCTCTGGGGCAGCCGCGCTCCTGAGTCAGCACCAGTAGAACGGACCTGCGGACACCTGACAGCTCGGAAAAACAACCCTGACCCGGGAGCAGCGCCGTGTGCTGTCAAAGACTATACCCGAGAGCCACCATCAGCCTCCCGCACCCCACGGAACAACCTTCGGACCCCCGCAGAGTGTCCCCGTCCCACCGCCCCGCTCGAAACCACCCCGAGCGACCCAAACCCTGCGGGAAAACCCCCGGGGCATCGCAGCCCCGCCGACTGCGGCAGCGCCTTCGCCCCTCCTTGCGGCACCGCAG
>JBBMKD010000049.1:1605239-1627754 GCA_037834095.1 Argya squamiceps
GACGTGTCACGGCGCGGCGCGTGATGACGTCACGGCGGCGCGCGCACCCGGCGGCGTCGCTGTTCGGCGGCCCCGTGGGAGAGAAACAGGGGCAGGACGGGCCGCGGGTTCGAGTCCCGGCTGGGACGGCTGCGGCTTCCAAGGTCGGGGGTTCGAGTCCCGTTCTGGGCACCTCGTCCCGGTGTTTCCCCTCTGCCGCCGCGGTCTCGCCTCTACGCCGGGGAGTGGCGGAGCGCGGCCCCGTGCGGGTTCCATCGAGGATCCGGTCCCCCCTCGGTTGCCCGGTGCGGGTGCAGTGGCGCGGGCGGCCGCCAGGGCGGGACAGAGCTCCGCCGCTCCAGTGCCGGTCCCGGGGGAGCCGCTGCACATCGCGGGCCGGGGCAGCGGGGCGGGTCAGGGTCTCCTTTGGGCTGCTGGAACTGAAAAATCCGTGTTTATAGACAGAGAAAATGAGATTCTGTCTAACAGAGCGAGGTCCTGTCATGCACGTCCGTGGGGGCTTAATTAGGAAAGGCTCATTAATTGGACAAGGCTAAGGTGCACGTGTCCAAAAGCATCAGAATCAGAAACGCGCTCCCAGAATCTTTAAAGCTGAAAAAGCCCTCTAAGATTATCGAGTACCGGGTTCAACACTAAGCCTCGTCCCCAAGTGCCACATCCACGTGCCCTTTCGAACACTCCAGGGATGATGATTCCAGTGCTGTTCCAAGGCTTAACCACCCTCTCTGCGATGAAATTTCCCCAAATAGCCAATCTAAGCTTCCCCTGGCACAACTTGAGGCTGTTTCCTCTCACCCTGTCCCTCGTTCCCTGGGAGCACAGCCTGATCACCTGTGTCCATCTCCTGTCAGGGAGTTGGGGACAGGGAGAAAAGTGTCCCTGCTCATGGCAGAGGGTGGGATGATATGACCTTGAAGGTTCCTTCCAACCCACACCAGTCTGTGATTCCATGAAAACAGCTCTTTGGGAATCAAAAGCATAGAAGCAGCACAAAACATTCCCCTCCAGAGCCTCCTTTTCCTGAGCCCCCCAGCTCCTCCTTTGGCCACTCCTGGTTGCTCCAGACCCTTCACCAGCTTCGTGCTCTGTGAGTTTCAGCTCCATTTTACACAAACACGAAGTTTTTTAGCGGGAGAAGGGGGGTGAACCCCTGTTCCAGCCACCAGAAGAATGCTTGTCATTCACCCCCGTGCTGATACTGTCACACCCTGCACCCAACAACAAGCCTTGGAGAGGAAAACACAACGACCTAAACAAACATCTTAATCAAGGGTCATTATCAGTGCGAGAGCTGTTCCTGCACGCTTGATCATTAAAGCAGGGGAATATCCTCAAAGCCCCGGCCAAGCAGGGGAAGCAGCACTTTGATGCTGGTGTGGGAACCAGAGGCAGCGCTGTGATTTTTAAGTGCCTTTCATCTCTCTCTTTTGTAGGAACATTCTTATAAACCAGCTTGTCAAATGCAATTTCCCTGCGCAGGCATGAGTTGCAGATAAAGCCCTGGTTCTCCCTTGATATTTCCCCGAACAGGTGTAATCTGAGGAAACATGGTTTTAATTAGCTTGATTGGGTTTTTTGTGTGCTAAATACCATCAATAGCTCACTTCTGTTTCTATAGTTAGATATTTATGTTACATATTTAACCCCCTTGTACAGGGGTACACAATGCAGACACCAACAATGGGAACTCACCTTTGCAATTCTCCTGATAAATATACGATTATAAAGAATTGCCACATTAAAGCATTCAATCCGTTTTTCACCTGAAGTTTTCCAGCTGGTGTGCTGTATTCAGCAGTAGTTCTGAGTGACCCATTATAAATGAAAACCTTTGCCAGTGAGGACAGCATGCGTCCTTCTCTCCTGCTTCACAGAATGGTTTGGAAAGGACCTTAAAAATCATCAAATTCCACTCCCTGCCATGGGCAGGGACACCTTCCACTGTCCCAGGTTGTTCCAAGCAGCATCCAGCCTGTCCTTGGACAATTCCAGGGATGGGGTTAGCCACAGCTGCTCTGTTCCTCAGCTCACCTGGGATACAACACAAACGAGTCTGACCTTTTTCTGGTAATTTATTCAGTCTTCAGGTTTCACACAGCCAGAAACACAACCTTGCCCCACGAGCTTGCTATGAAAAGGATCATTCTTTGAGTTTAGAAACATGGAAAAAAAGGAGAGTATCTCTATCCCTTACCAGTGTTGTGCACCATGTTGGCCAACTGGACAATCTGAGTTTTATTTATTTATTCATTCAGTTGCTGTGATTATTCAGACCACCCCAGCCACATTAACCCCTGTGTGATTTGAGCTAGGCTAAACCCGAGATGAATTTGGCTCCTTTTTTACATTCTTCAGGGGCTGATTTCAGCTGCAGCAACAATTCCTCAACCAGGGCCGGAGCAGCTGTGAACAACTTTGTGAGCGAACACCAACAGCCCGGAGGGAGAAGCAATACAGAGTAGCAGTTTCTAAATGTCCCATCTAATTGAGCAGGAATAATGAAAACAAAGAGTGAGAAAGAAAAAAAAAAGCCCTCCAGCATGTAAACAAATAGTTCAGGTGCAGGGATTCCTCAGAGCACCAACATACCTGCCGTGGCAATAGCCGGTGCTAATCTTGTTTTACGCCAGCCCTCCTGAAGCCTTCTCTCGGCGTGGGATGTGATTTTCGTGCTTCTCAGCCTTTTTCACCTGGAACACTGAGACAGCCGTGCTTGCCGTGATCCAGTCACTCCCCGGCATCTTCTGGTGCAGGGAGAGCTTGAAATTCAGCTCCCAAAAATCTTAACCCACACGAGGTGAGGATGAGCTTGTGGTGGGACAGCGTGGGTTGGTTGGTGTGGGAAGAAGCTTTAAGTGTGAAAGGAGAGTTTGAAACTGGGGCCATTTCTCTTGTTTCTCGTTTAACTTTGCCTCCATCCCAGCTGGATCTGTGACACCACAATCACCTCATGTACCCACAAGTTGGTTGGTCACCAGATGCCTCCATAAATCGAAGCCATTTGGGGCTAAACACTTAAAACCTAAATTTTTTGCAGCCTTACTCCTCTACTGCTTAAAAACCTTAACTGACTTCTAGTTTGAATTACCTTGTGGACAATTAATTAGTGTCTATCCATTTGCTTCTTTCCACGGTATTTAGCCCCCTCTTTCCTCACCCTGTCCCTCTGACCATTCCTCATGGAAAATCCCACGCTTTGCAGCCCCTCTTGTTAAACAAACCACATGTGTTGCCTCATTGTTTTCCATGTCCTCATAACCCCCCCCCCTTTTTTTTTTCATCTATTCCAGACCAAATTTCTGCCTTGCCCGTGAATGAAAATTTGGTTTTACACTGAACCAGGCAGGAGGGGATCCTCCTAATGCCTCCTCACTTTGGGATGAGCCTTTCCCAGTCCCAGTGGCAGCACTGGGGCCGTGCTGGGTTGGTCCTGGGCATGGGAATGGGAATGTGTGGGAGAAGCCTGGAAGGCTGGGGCTGCGTGGGATTGGTGAGCAGCTCATGTGTGAGTCACGCTGGAGGCAGACAAACTCCATTTAGTGCATTCCAGATGGGATGCAGCCCAGGCAGGGGGATGACACATCCTGGGAAGCCCATCTCCAGGATGTCCCTCTGGGTATTGAGATCCTCGCTGGTGGCACATTTTGCAGGGGGAAAATTTGTTCTCCCTTTTAATGCCCTTTTCCGTGGAGTTGGATGTTCCCTTTCCAGGAATGTCACCTCCCTGACCCTCTGAAGGTGCATTTCACTGCTGTGGGTGGCACATGAAACGCCACTGTCACAGCACCAGCAGGTGTTTGGTGGCCCTGGATCTGTCTGGGGCTGGACACCATCCCCGTGCACACACGAGCTCTCTCCCTCCCCAGCCACGGAGTGGAAAATACCAGCATTCCAGGCTTATGTGATTTGGGAAGAGGTCAATGTCTCCGCTATTTATATCCAGTTATTTGGGGACTTTGCAGCTGCATTTGCACTGCAGAGTCCCTGTGGGGTAGGGAAAGAATTAAATTAAATAAAATTACCTCAAAAATCCTGAGCACAACAAGGACAGCAAACATTTCTGGGTGGTGTTTGTGCCCAGAGTGGCACAAGTAAAACTGGCCCTCTGGTGTTGCTGTTCCTGGTTTTTTTGAAGAAGCATGAAGAACGTTCTTTACAACAAATTTTTCATGTTTCCCTTTTTAGATCTTGACCTGATGCCCTGAGGATATCAGAGCACCCACAGCAGGTAAAGAGCTACCTGGGCAGAGCCCCTCCTGCCTTGCTCAGGTGTCTCAAGTCAGTGAGAGTTTAGCAGAAGTTAAAAGAGAAATTTTCATTATCCAAAGCTCTTCTCTGAGTTTTTACACAGAGAACAAGATGTTGAGGAAGCTCCAGCCCTCTGTGCAAGGAAAGACAGCAGGTGTCAAATCCAGAATTCAACTGACCCGTAACAAAAACACCAAGTTCCAGTTTTAGTAAAATCTAGATGCCCAGAAGCATCATTTATTGCAAATCAGTTAACCAAAAAAAATACATCATTTTTGCAAACTACAACTTTGCATGTAGATAACTTTATTACAGAAGATATCTTTTCTTAAACTACACTCTAGTTTATAAAACATAGGAAGATTCAACACCACGTGATGTTTTTATCACTCATATTAGGCATGTCACGATAACAATGGTCTGAAATGTTAACTAAGATGAGTGCTCAGCAAGGCGCTGTGCCTTGAGAAATATCCATTTTATTTGGTGTTCTAATAGAAAGGAATGAGGAAAAGGAACCCTTTTCTTAGGTTTTCTTGATTAACTGCTCTCTATCTGCCTGTCCCATACACATTATCTAGTCTTAGGGTGTCTGCTTGCTTTTGCACCCGAGTGAGTGATATTCCAACACCTCTATAAGGTGATATATTTATGATATATTTAAGACTTGCTCATTTAGATTTTTGAAACAAAATCCACCTTTTCTCAAAAAAAAAAAAAAACAAAAAACCAAAACAAACAAACCCCCCCCCATATTTACAAACATTAAATCTGCCACAGGCTTATACTATACTTTACATGATACACAGAAAGAGTGCACATCAATGTAAAAAAAGATGCATCACTCCAGGCTAAGGTCACAGAACAAAATGTCAACGTTTCACAGCACAGCTGTGCTGGCCCCTCGCCCTTCCAGTTTGGCCAGTCCAGCCTCCCACCAAAACCAGCAGCACATCCCACTGGGCACCCAGTGAGGGCTCTGCCAGAGGAGCTGGGGCCGGGCAAGCACGTGGGGGTGGCAGTGTGATAATGCTTTGTAATCTCACTCAGGGTGTCTGCACTGCCAGACACACCTTCTTTTAAAAAAACAAAAAGAAATAGGCAGGCCATCCTTAAAATAAGGATGTGGTTTACAAAGTTTATATTGGCTTTTCTTTCTTAAAACGGTTACTCAAACACGAAAATGAAACAAAACAAAAAAAAAAATCAGTAAAGATATTCAAAGTAAAATTAAGTCTCCTTTGTGTATATACTCCATAGTTATGGGCTTGCTCTCTTGGAAGTTTGGTAAATACATTTCTTTTTGATGGGGGACAGTATTCATGTTTTGTAGGGTTTTTTTTTTAGCTTAGAAACTGTTCTTACAGGTCTAAAATCCTGATTTTCTTTTTCTTTTTTTTTTAGATCATAAAAATCATTTAAATATATATATTTTTATATATATAAAAACAAGAGAGAACAAAAATTTCTATTATCAAGGCAAATGTACAACTATATAATACTGAAATTTAAACAAAGATTTATGACTGGTACCATAAAATGTCTTCTCATATAATTGCAAAGGAAACATTTTAAAGTACATTTAAAAAATTTGTCCATACTTAATTTTTTTTCCCCTTAAAGAGCGGTATTTTTAGTTAATTTTTCCTTCTCCTCCTCACCTCTCTTTCTGAGTTGAAAGAGAAAAAAAATAAATTAATGGCATTTCAGAATCACAAATCGTTGCTTATAGCTTTACATAAACATTTCCTCTCAAATCAAACACAATGAACCCCCCCAAACAAAAGAGAACGTCCTATAAAAACCTAATTTGTCAATTTCTTGAAACACATCTGGTGTCCCACATTGAGTTCTTAACAATAGAACATATAAATAAAAAGGCAGTGTTCTCATGTAAAATAAAAAGTACATAAATAAATACTAAAAAAAAAAAAAAAAAAGGAATTAATTCGTCTTTTTCTTTTCTTTTTTTTTTTCTCCTTTTTTTTATAAAAACATATTTTAAAAAGGATCCTTTAATAAAAGCATCCGGCGTCCTTTTAGAAAAAAACATCTCCCTCGAGCTTCTGGCTCTCAGTGAGAGTCCCTAAAACACCTTTTTTTTTTTGTTTTTTTTACTTGAAGGCCTCGGGGATGTGTCCCATCTGTGACTGCATACTCGTGGGAGGGCTGGAGATGCCCTCGGACCAGTCGGACACGTTGGAGTGAGGAGAGGAGCTGGACCACTGATCCGGCGACTCCGGCGAGGGCGTGAGGAAAGGGTGGTCGGGCACCTGGAGCTGGTGGCTGGGGGTGTTGTCCAAGGGGGAGGAATAACTGTGCTGGGAGGGCGGCGTCAGGAACTGCGTGGTGGTCATGGGCTGGGCCAGGGAGGAGGGCAGGGAGGTGGGCAGCATCTGGGAATCCTGCGGCAGGATGGTGTGCACGGCCATGGCGCCGCCGCTCACCTGCTGCAGCTCGGGCTGGCTCAGCTCCGTACCGAGGAAATTCTGGCCCATGTTGGAGCTGGGGTTGTGGTGCTGCTGCTGCGGCTGCTGCGGCGCCTGCGGCGGTTGCTGCGGCTGCTGCTGTGGTTGTTGCTGCTGTGGAGGTTGCAGGCTGGGCTGTTGGAGCTGCTGCTGCTGCTGCTGCTGCATCTGTTGGAGCTGCTGGCTCTGCATCAGGTGTGGCTGGGATGCCAGCCGGGCGTTGGGCATGGCTTGGTAGCTCATCATCTGCGACAAGCTGGTGGTGGGCAGCCCGTTGTGCAGCGAGGTCATCATGCCATGCTGCAGGTTTTGGGGCTGCTGGTGAGCCCCGGGCTGCAGGTTGCCTCTCAGGGGGTTGTACTGGCTCTGCACCATCCCGTTCTGCAGCCGGGTGAGCCAGTCACACTGCCCGTTCAGCCCGGCCCCGCTGCCCACCGAGAAGCTCATGGGGGCACTGCTCATGCCCGTGCTGGGGCTGGACACGGGCAGGTGGGACAGGCGCGGTGGCACCGAGTCGAAGCCCATCCTGCTGGAGTTGCCCATGGCCATATCCTGCTTGCCCGCCATGTTGAGGTGGTTGATGCTCAGGTGGGCATCGGGCATGCCTGGCAGGTGGTTCAGAGGCATGGAAGGGGACTGTTGGAAGGGAGATGTCATCAACGGGGGAGAGGCCACATCTGAGAGGTACCCATGAGGCGACTCCAGCGAGTCCACCGGAGACAACACGCTGGAGTTGTCCAGCAGACAGCCTTTCCCATCCTGGGACTTTTTCCTCCTGGCTTTGAGGTCTTTGGCATCCTTGCCGTTGCAGCTCAGCCCCTTGGTGCTCGGCTTCCTGGCCTTCTTGCCCTGCACGGCGGGTTTGAGGTTGCCGATGTAGCTGTTGGGGGAGCAGAGCGGGGGGGACAGGGTGGGTGCCCCCAGGGGCCCGTTGTGCAGGGTGGGGCTGCGCACCAGGTTGTACTCGTCCAGCAGCCGGACGATGTCGTGGTGCATGCGCTCCTGGGCGATGTCCCGCGGCAGCCGGTCCATGTGGTCCGTGATGTCCCGGTTGGCAAAATGATCCAGCAGCACCTTGGCGGTCTCGTAGCTCCCTTCTCTGGCTGCCAGGAACAGTGGGGTCTCCTCCTGGAACGCCAGCAAGGTTTGGTTAGGGGGTTGAGGTCACAGGTTCTCCTGAGCGTCACACCCATGTTGTTGGGTGGCAGAGATGGTCTGCCCTCATCTGAGTTTGCTCCTCCTTTTTCCTACCCTGCTGAGCCATGTCCTTGTACTGATAGCAAACCAAGACCCCTGTGAGTGACCCACAACATGCTGGAGGTGGCCACAAAGAGACTGCCCACCAGGCACTGCATAGCCCCTCAACATCACCCCTACACCCAAATCCCACAGTGCTCCTTTGAGCTAAATCCAACTCCATTCACAGCAGAACAATCAAATCAGAGTCTCAGTGCCAGACATTTGTATTTTAGCCAGAAATTACTCTTTAACAGACTCCCCAAATGGTTCTTGCCTTGCATATATCAGCCTAGGAGATCCTACCTTATTATTCTGCATGTCCTTATTGGCACCATTCTTCAGGAGGACCATTGCAGCTTCCACATTATTCACAGCAGCTGCCCAGTGCAGGGCTGACTTGCCTGGAGAGGAAAACCACAAAATACAACACACATTAGAGAGTGCTGAGATCAACAGCAAGCAGCCCTTTAGTCCCATGTCTGGGTGAACTGGTGTTTTAGCTGCCTCAGTACCTAAATCATCCACGGCATTGACGTCAGCGTGGCAGTTGATGAGGTCATCCAGCATCCCCTCCACAGCCAAGCGCGCAGCCAGGATCAGGGGAGTGGTCCCGTCGTGCATTCGGGCATCCAGGTCTGTTGCCCTGTTCCTAATCAGGATCTGCCACAAGAAGGGCCAAAGAACACCAACGTTAGGAGGGGCAGACAGCAAGGCACTCCAGCTATCCAGGTCTCAGGACCTGCAATGCCCTTTCCAAAGGTTCAGTTCTGCTCCCAATCCAGGGGTGCTGCCGTGGAGCTGCTGCTTTGCTGTGCCCCAAGACAAGAGGGGGCTTAATTTTTTACAACTGTCACCCCACACCTTGCCCAGGTGAGCAGGCAATCAGACTCTTCACGTAGCACCACAATTTCCCCCCAAAACCCACAAAACTGGCGCCCAAACCATCGATCACCTGGAAGACCCCTTGTGCATCGGCAGAGACGGCGGCGTGGAGCGGCGTCCGGCCCATGTTGTCCTGGATGTTGGCATCAGCACTGGCCTCCAGCAGGCGCTTGGCAGCGTCGGAGCGCGAGTACCTGGCGGCCAGGTGCAGGGCGGTCTCGCCCGTGCGGTCGGTCTGGTTGTGCAGGCTGGCTCCCTGGTAGATGAAGTCCGAGATGACGGCTGGGGCATCATCCTCCTCCTCGCTGTTGCCGGTCTCCAGCCCTCCTCCGCTGCACGAGGCGATCATCAAGGGGGTGAAGCCGTCTGGAAGCCCGGTGAAAAAAAGGCTTTTTTTACCCTCTGTAATGCAGGAGGCTCAGCCAGATGCTCTGCCTGCGATAGATGCTTACTCTCCTGGGTGCCAAGCAAGACTGAGTTCCTGACTAGTTCTGAACATCAAACACGAATATCCTTCCTCTGATATGGATCTGAAATTCCTCAGTGGTATCTCACTACTCACTGCTTTCCCTATTTCATCTGCTCTGTGTAAGGTGCAGTTTGTAGGGAAGGCTGCTCAAAGCAAATAAGAGTATGGTAAATACCTTCATTATTTCAAAGGACAATTTCACAGACATGGGGAAGATCAAGTGTTTGTAAGAAATTAAAAAGCTATTAACCATTGTTAAAAAACCTTAAAGGAAGACTGTGAAATGTACAGCTGGGGGGGAGGGGAGGAATATAGGAGCAGCAGAGAGATAACCTGGGTGATTTAATAGGTACTTCTGTAATTTCCATCTCAGCCACTGAACAAAAGTGCTCTCGTGGAAAGCAAAATGTGACAGGGTCTCTCTCTAAATCACACACAACAGCAACCCCATGGTGCAGAGCGTGTAGCAGTGACTCTGCACCAGCAAGGGACAGGGAGGGCTGTGGGGCTGCTCCTCTGCAGGGGCTGAGGGAGGGTTTGACACGAGCTGACAGTGCAGAAGTGCAAGGGGTCCTTACCCGGCCCTCTGACGTTGACATCCATGCAGTCAGCATCGATTTCCCCCTGTGGAGGCGTCGGGGCCATGGAGGAAATGCGCAGGTCAGCGGCGTCCAGGTGCTGCTGTGTCCACTGCCTGTGATCTGTCTGGTCATCCGTGTCTGGCAGCATTGCCTGCTCCTCAAACTGAGGGAAACAGCAAGGAATGAGCTCCCAGAAAAGTACCCTGGGCTGAGCTCCAGCCTGGGAAGCTCTGCAAGGCTCTAAGGTGTGTGTTTGTCACAAGTAGGTTTGCAAAGGAGCTGAGAGCAGCAGTGAGGGGCCCTGAGGTTCCCTCTGCTCCTTCCGTGACAAACCCAGGAGCAGCACAGGCAAGGGAATATGGCAGAGGGCTTACCCTGAACTTCTTGGTGTCCAACGTCTCCTCATCACCCCACTCATTCTGGTTGTCATCCATCAGTGTGCCATCTGAAGCATTTTTGAGGGGTCTTTAAAAATAAAACCACACGAAAAGTTATCTCCTCTGCAGGAATTGTTTGTGATGTTTGTCTGTGCACAGCCAAAACTGAAAGAAGAATCAACCAATTCCCAGGAGGTTCCCCTCAGGTTGCATTTCATTTTTTTACCAGGTGCAAAAAGATTACAAAGCACGAACCAGATGGAATACTGCTATTTTTCCCCCCATGCAGAACTTTAAGACCCCTGCTTCTTCTCCTCCCTGCCACACCACCACGACGCACCAGAGAACAAAACTCCGACAGGCTCTCTCAGAAGAGCCCTGACCAGCCCTGCTATCAGCATCTACCAAGTTAGCAAGCAAATTACTCACTTCAGCCCAACAGAATCCTCCCCGAGGGGCTCCCGCCGCTTCTTCTTGCTCGACTCTGTCACTTTGAAGCCCTCTGGGAACCAGAGCTGCCCATGCTCCCTGCGGCGCTTGCGGGACACCAGCACTCCCAGTCCGATGAAGGCGAGCAGGACCAGTGCAGCCACCACCACGTACATAGGATACAGCTGGGAGTTCTTCGTGGGCTCGGCTGTTTCACCTGCAAAACAGTGGGGCACAAAGAGATGCTGAGGCATTAAGCTGCATAGCAAACGAGGGACGGAGTGGAAATGAAGGAAAATTTGTTAATAGAGGTACCTAAGTCTGATCTAAATCAGCCACCACACCACCCCCCCCTCCCCAAAATAAGGTCATTTTATACGCTATTAATCAGAATTGCAAACTATCGGCAAATTCTCGGCTGCACAAGGCAGCCTGCACCAGGAGACAGCTTCACTTTTTTCTCCTTTAAGGAAAAGGATTAGCAAACTTCAAATCATTGCGCTTGCATTGAGCTGTTAAGACAAAAGGATTTAGGAGGGATTTTCAAGATACAAACTTCAACTCCTTGCATGTCACTGATTGATTGGAGCTGCTTGGGTTTTCTTTTTCTTTTCTTTTTTTAATAACTTTTAGAGTGATAATGATTTTGAAATAAAACCTGGAATAAGCAAAAATAATAAAGCGGGCTCACAATTTTTTTACAGAAAAGACTTAAAGGAAAAGAAAAAAAAAAAGGGGAGGTTATTAAAACCAGACTGTGCTCAAATGCAGCCAATTGACAGACAACTAAACTCGGGGAAGGCTGGAAAGTTTTGGCTGTCTCTCCTCCCCAGCTGACCAGCTGTACTTACTTTTGACCGCCTCTATTTTGTAGGGTATGTTGAGGTTGCCAAGGGAGGCCAAGGCTCCCAGGAATGCTGCCACATCAGTGGCACTCTGGAAGCACTGGGAAGATGACTGGATGCACTGGCGATTATCAATTTCCAAGTAGACGATGGATCTGTGAGAGAGAAGAGTCAATAAGGAACAGGGAGCCATGACCACACTGAGGACACGGGTGAGCCCTGTCTCCCTTCCCTCTTTAACCCCCATCAGTGGGAATTAGAAGGTGGGAACCCGTCTCCTTGCTCCCCTGTGGCCCAAAGCCTGCAGCTCACACTCATGGTGTGTTGAATTTGCCTCAGTGAATGCTGTAAAATCCAGCTCTTTATCTACAGGAATGGAAGGGAGACTTTGCTTCACAATGTTTTATAATTACCCAGACACTACAGTATCTTAAAGAATGCTGTTTGGGAATCTTCAGATCTTCTCACATCAGTTTCACTGCTCTAACTCCTTTGCTTTCAGGAGTTTTTGATTGAGTCCATGGAGAGAGAGCAGGTTAGATGTGTATGTTTACACCAAAGATCTCCAAACACAGATTGCAGTAATTGAGTTTTACAACAAAGCTCTAGAAAGCATTTCCCAGGGAGAAAATGAGGCTTAACTTAATGACTTCCTGAAGTCAGACAGTCGGTCAGGCCAACCTCTGCTTCCAGGTCCCACCCAGCCCAGCCCCGGCTCCCAACAATGCACAGGACTCCTTCAATCGTGAGAGTCGGTGCAGCATTGTACCAGGGACTCCTGAATGATCATTCCATTTTCCCACATGAGAGCAAAATCCGGTTTCTGTTCACACAGAAAGCAACATCTAAATACAATTATCTGGCCTACATCCTTCCCTTCCTAGCATGTTACTATTATCAACACAGAAAATACACTCTGAGCGCTGCTCAGAGGAAATGGAGCCCTCTTACCCTCTGATGTCCATCTGATCGAGCTCCCTCTTCTGCCTCCTGCCAGCCCTGGAGTACAGGCTGCTCTTCACTTTGTTGATGACAGCACTGGACATATCTGACCAGTCCTCTGTGGACCTCTTGATGTAATGCTTTTTCAGCTCCTCCTCATTGCCATAGTATGGGAAGATCATGTACTCCCCCTTGGGGTTCTTCTTGAAGACCACATTGGTGTGCAGCACACGGCTCAGCTCCCTCAGGAAGTTGAAGGAGTTGTTTTTCAGGTTCTCAGGGGTGATGAGGACCACCACCACCAGTGTGCCATCTGCCAGCTTCTCTGGCATGTTGTTTGCACAGTCCAGACCATCCCACTCGCACTCAAAATTGTTGCAGCCCTGGTCACAGTGACCGTCCGAGAAGTGATCTTTGCAGTACTGGTCATACAGAGGGCTGGGTGGAGGAAGAAGCAAGGCAGAAGAAAGAATTAGACCAAGTACTGCAAGTAACACCTATCTGCTGAGAAAAGCAGTGCTGGTCTCTCTTTTTGTATAAATATTCTTCACCCTGACAAACACCAAAGCAGTTTACATAGAAAAAAGCTGTTTCATGCAGCACTGTGAAGTATTCACCGGTGCAGGTGAGAAAGAGCAGCTGTTAAATTATAAAAGAAAAAGGGACAAATTACTGTGACTCAGAGAAGGCATGGGCTCACAGAGTAGTTACTAAGACCACAGTTGGTCCAGGAATCTGGGACTAAGTTCCTGCTGTTGCCAAAGACAATGTTTGGGAAATGCTTGGATGTTAACATCATCATGTTTCCTGGCTGCTGCTCCATCTGGGGTCTCCCTGCCTTGAAACTGACTGTGTTACTGCTGTGAGTTGGAGGATTCACTTCTGTGGACTGATACCAGCAAGGACAGGGAAGCCATCTGCAATGAGTCAAACCCAGAGAGCTTCCAAGTGGATGTAAACTCAGAAGGACCACAAGGAGATGTGATTGCTTGAGTTACAGCCCCACAGGCAGCAGACCAGAATGTTGGGAGTGAACAGCATGCCTGAATCTAGGAGTTTTACCAAATACAATCAGAAGAACCAGAGGGTCACCACAGACGGTGACCCTCACAGGCTTTAAAACAAGAAGTCTTTAAAGAAGCCACTTACTTGCACTGCCCCTCATATTTCTGGCAGTCAAACCCATCGTAGAGGCAGCCAGCATTATTGCACTGAGAGTCACACTTGCCATCGTTGAAATACTTCCAGCACTGCAGGGACTGGGAGCAGTTCTTCCAGGGGTCGTTGAAGTTGAGGGAGCAGTCACCCCCATCCCAGCCGCAGGCGTGGTTGTTGCATTTCCCATCGCAGATCTTGTTGCCGGCGTAGCCCGCACACACGGCAATCTCACACTTCTCCTCGATTTTGGGGGGGATGATGTCCTGCCCGATGCCGCCCTGGAAGTCGAAGTCCAGGATGTGGCAGTTGAGGCCGTTGAAGTTGGCGGGGCAGTTGCAGCGGTAGTAGGGGGAGGCGTCGCTGAAGAACTCGCAGGTGCCCCCGTTGTAGCAGGGGTTGGAGGTGCAGGGGCTGCTGGCCGGGTACTGGCACTCGGGGCCCGTGAAGGCCGGCATGCACATGCACTTGGAGCTCTTGTGGATGGAGATGCAGGTGCCCCCGTTCAGGCAGTGCAGGTTCCCACAGGTGCGGGAGTCGTTCTCGCAGGTGGCACCCACGAATCCCTGGGGAAGGCACAGCAAGGAGGGAGTCAGAGCCACTGATGCTGTCCTAAAGGCAGCAATAACACGTGTGTCCTGGGAAACTCAAACTCGCCCTCTAAAACTGGTGATGGGCAAGAATAATCTTGAATT
This sequence comes from Argya squamiceps, assembly GCA_037834095.1. Classification (NCBI taxonomy): domain Eukaryota; kingdom Metazoa; phylum Chordata; class Aves; order Passeriformes; family Leiothrichidae; genus Argya; species Argya squamiceps. Next base: position 1,619,570 of record JBBMKD010000049.1, read on the forward strand.
TAAAGGTTATCAGAGCATCCCCTCAAAGTGAAGGGAGCTCTTCTTCATAGCTGCCTGTCCCACTTTGAGCCTGTTCTATCTTCAGGCCTGAGCCATCTTAACTCTATTCCAGCATACTTGCAAACATGCAGGGTGCACATTTATGGATGCACCCACAGCAAAGCATCCTCCCATCCATGCCTATCCCAGCTGGGGAAGCCTTAGGGGCTACACTGGCCTCTTGCCTCTGCTCAGAGCTGGACAGGGGCAGGCACCTACCGGGGGGCACTTGCAGATGAAGCCACGGCCGGTGTTGCTGGCAACAGCACAGGTTCCCCCATTCCTGCAGGGTTTGCCCTTGCAGCCGTCCACCACGGTGTCACAGCGACGGCCTACGAGGGAGAGGAGCGTGTGAGGAGCAGAGGAAGGCATTCAGGGATGCCTGGGGGCTGCAGGCTGGACCCTGGGAGCTGAAGGGGACGCAGTGCTCACCTGCATAGCCAGGTCGGCACTCGCATTTGTAGTCGTTGACCCGCTGCACGCAGTTCTGGGTGCCGCGGGCGTCGCAGGGGTTGGACAGGCACTCGTTGACATCTCCCTCGCAGCGCTCCCCTACAAAGCCAGGGGGGCAGATGCAGCTGTAGCCACCTACCCGATCCTTGCACTTGCCATTGTTAAAGCACTTGGGCCCCAGGGTGACAGGATCAAAGAAAGGGCTGCAGTCATCCACATTGATCTCACAGTGCACCCCTAAGAGAGAGGGGGGAACAACCCACACAGCTCATCAAACAGTATCGGGGGGGCCCGCTGCTCCCCTGTGTGAGCCTTCCCTGCCAAGGGGCTGAGCCTGACCACGTCAGTGACAGCCTGAGCCACCTCTCAGGCAGGAGGGACGTGGCACCACGTGGCCAAGGCTGTGTGGCCTTGATGGCTAAGCCCACAAGCAAACACAAACCTCGCCCGCTGCGTTTGCAGCTGCCAGCCCCAGCAGCTAATGAGCAGAATCCAAGGATATCTGCACTCAGCCCACTAATGCCCCAGCCTGGGGAATTAATTTACCTTGAGTTCCTCTGGGGCAGGAGCATTTGTAGGTATTGATGAGATCGATGCAGGTTCCTCCATTCTGGCACGGGTGGGACAAGCACTCATTGATCTCCTCTGAGCAGTTAACTCCATGATAACCAGCCACACACTGCAAGGAGGAAAGAGGGGAACTATCAGAGAGGTTCCTTCCATTTCCACATCACTCTAGGAGCACAGCCAGCACCCAGTCTCCATCTTGGTAAAGGGGCATCCTGCAAGGGCAGCATCTTGGCCAGCAGCAAGGCAGTAAGAGAGGCTTTTTCCCTGGGAATTCCTGACCCCCCTGGTACCCACCTCGCAGGAGTAGCCTCCCAGGTAGTCTGTGCAGGTGGCTCCATTCTGGCAGGGGTTGGGGGAGCATTCATCCACCTGCTCCTCACAGTAGCTGCCAGTGTAGCCGGCTTGGCAGCGGCAGAAATGAGTGTTGCCAGTGTCAACACAGAGCCCCGAGTTCCTGCAGAGATGTGCTACATCGATACCTGTCAGGGAGAGCAGAGTGAGATGCAGGGACCTCGGTGACACCCACACACCACAGGGCCACGTCCTGCCCACCACACATCCCACAGAGAATCACAGCCTTGGGGCTGCATTGCTAGAGCAATCCTTGAGATCACTCTGTGCCAAAGATCCCCACCAAGAGAACTGGCCACATCCCTGCTCAGTGCCTGGCACAGGGGACACCTGGGGACCCCAGCCTGGCCCTGTACACATGGCAGAGCCATACCTTGCTGCTTAGCAGCCACCTCACAGGACACACTGGGGACATCGCAGTAGAGCCCCGTCCAGCCGCTGTTGCACTCGCAGTGGTACAGGTTGCTGGTCTGCCAGCACTTGCCTCCGTTCTTGCAGGGCGAGGAGTCACACCAACGCACCAGGTTCTGGGGGAGCAGAGCAAGAGATGAGAGTGAGCATCCAGCAGGGCTCCTGCAGGAGGGCAGTGACCCCCAGATCCCCACAGCAGCATCCACCCAAGGCTCCTGTACCTGGCAGTTGAGGCCAGTGTATCCCTGGGGACAGGTGCACTTGTATGTCCCGTAGCTGTCCTGACACGTGCCCCCGTTGAGGCACGGCTTGGAGTCACACTCATTGATGTTGTGCTCACAGTAGCTGCCCGTGAAGCCGGGCAGGCAGACACAGGTGAAGGTGTTGATGCCATCCACACATGTCCCACCATTGAAGCAGGAGCTGGGGACACAGACATCACACCCCAGTGAGTCACTACTGGTTGTGCCCCAAACCAAAGGCCCCACACACCAACCCAGGGCTACGGGGTGGCACAGAGACCTCAGCCCCTTGTCCCTGCTGGCAGGACTGTACCTCTCTGTGCAGTCAGGGGTGTTGTTCTCGCAGTGAATGCCGCTGAAGCCAGAGGGGCAGGTGCAGGTGTAGCTGTTGACACAGTCGGTGCAGTTGGCCCCATTCTTGCAGGGGTTGCTGGCACACTCATTGATGTCCTCCTCGCACTTGGGCCCACGGAAACCAGCCAGGCACTCACAGAAGAATGTGCCAATGCCATCGGAGCAGGAGCCACCATTGTGGCATGGATCTGGAGAGGAGGGACGTGCATGTGAAGGTGTGATGGGTCCAGCTGTGGTGCAGCAGCCCAGCCTGGGAAATGTCCCACAGCACTGTCCCCATACACATTCCCTGGCCACATGGAGGAATGGGACTAGAGCCCATGGACTGGGCAGAAGCCAGACCAACCCCACCAGGAGACTGGGCACCAGGAGAACCCTTGGCACACATTGTCCCCCAGCCTCCTTCCTCCTGCTCCCATCTCAGACTGGCACAGCTCGACAGAGATACACGTGAGACGGCTTAAAAGCCAAACATGGCTTGCAGCACAGCCCAGACCACAGTAGCAGCCAGGGGAGGAGAATCCCAGCCCCAGGAAGGGTGATGAGGCTCAGGGCTGGGCTGGGTGCAGTCTGGGGCAGCCCCTGCTCTTACTGGGTTTGCAGTCGTCGATGTCGGTGTCGCAGTTGCGGCCGGAGAAGCCGGTCCGGCAGGCGCAGCGGTAGCTCCCGTTGGTGTTCTGGCACGTGGCCCCATTCCTGCAGGGGCTCTTCACACACTCATTGATGTCAATCTCACAGGTCTGACCTGGGGACAGAGCAGGGCAGGGATTGTGTTGGCTGGGGGTGCTGGTGAAAGCCCCAGGGGTGACAATGACATCTTGGGCACCGCTGACACCAGGGCAGAAGCCAAAGGATGCAATGGTTGTGTCCCATCCACCCAGCTGAGCCATAGGGCAGGTCAGGACCCTCCCCAAGGCCTGGCTCCCTCCCCTGTGCCTTTCCCTCCCTGAGGGAAAGGTTATGATCCCCAAAAGGGCCATGCCCATACCTTGCCAGCCAGGGGGGCAACTGCAGGAGAAGCTCTTGTAGTCCTCTGACTCCTGGCACTCGCCACCGTTCTTGCAGGGGCTGCCAGCACAGGGCGCCAGCACGTCCTCACAGGTGGCTCCTGCACAGGCACAAGCACCCACTGACACCCTCCAAAATGACAGGTGGCCCAAGACGCTGCTATCCCTGTCCCCTGCCCTGCCCTGGGCTGCTGCCAGTCTGGGGAAGGCTCTGGACATCCCCAGCACCCCAGGGCAGCCCAGCTGGGGCTGGTCTCCTCCATTCCGGGTCACCCACGACCCCGAACCCCACAAACTTTTAAGCCCTATCTGGGCTGCATGAAAGCACTGCACACTTCCTTTGGCAGGGAAGTGCTGCTCGGGGTGTCTTTTCCCCCTTGCACTCACTCCCCCCTTCCCTCTCTGCTGCTTTTCCTGTTTACGTCCAGCCAAGGGACACGTTCCCTCCGAACCCTTATCTTCCCTGTCAGCCAGTATCTCCTGAACTGGCCTTTGCTATTTTCCAGAGCCTTCCCCTCCCTGCCTGCCCAGTCCCAGTCCACCCCCTGCTCCACCAGGGGTTTCTATGGCCACTGGAGAGGGCAGGAAACAGCTCATGGCTTCCTGCAATTGTGCCGGGCTGCGCGAGCGGAAGCGCAGGGCCGGCAAACAGGAATTGGCTCAGCAGAATCCCCCGGCCCCTCGGCCTCGGGTCGCCTTTTCCAGCACAGGCATCACAGCTGGGGAACAGTGGGGTGTCAGTGGGGCGGCCCCTGGGTGCTGCTGCCCCCCGAGCCACCGCCCTGGTGCCCTCCAGGAGGAGGAGGAGGAAGAGGAGGAAGGGAGGAAGCTGTGGCTGGCAGCTTCTCAAAGCTCCAGCCAATTTCCTCCAGCTGCGCCGTGGAGAGGTGGAGCCGTGGCTGTGGGCAGCAGGCAGAGTGAGAGAAGCCTTCATGCTCAGTGCCAGCTCACTGCATTTGCTGGGGACCAGTTTGGTGTCACATGTGAAGCAGAAAAACTCCCCAGAGCTGCGGTGGGGCACAGGGTGCTCCTCTCACCTGTGTAGGGCAGGAGGCAGTTGCAGGTGTAGCCAGCAACATCATCAATGCACGTGCCCTGGTTCAGGCAGGGGTTGGAAGCACATTCGTTGATATTGGTCTGGCAGTTGGGGCCTGTGTTAAGAAAAATAGATAGAAGTGGCTGTGATGGAAGTGTGCTGGTGTCAGGGGGCAGTGGGGACACAGTGACAATGACCACAGCACACCCATTGCCCTGGGAAAGCCTCCTGTGCTCATCTCCAGCCCTGAACTCTGAAGGTCACCAGGATGGCTGCACTGCCACAGCCACACAGCCACACCTGGGGCTCCACTGTCCCCAGAATGAAGCCTCCAGCCTACCCAGCATTGTGAGAAGACCCACAGCTCCCAGGCAGGCCTTGGTGTGGGGGGAACTTGCCAGCATCCCCGGCTGCACCCTTGGAATAATGGAATCACAGACTTAATGCTGGAAAAGCCCTCTAAGATCATCAAGTCCAACCATTCACCTAGCATCACTGTGTTTCACATCCACAACCCTTTTGAACACTTCCAGTCATGGTGACTACCACTTCCCTGGGCAGCATTTCCAGGAAGAAATTTTTCAGAATATCCAGTCTAAATCCCCCACTTACCACTGAAACCCTCCCTGCAGGTGCAGATGTAGCCACTGGTCATGTCCTTGCAGGTGCCACCGTTCATGCAGGGATTGGATTCACACTCGTTGTTGTTAATGTCACAGTTTGTCCCACTCCAGCCAGGGTCGCAGTCACACTTGTAGCTTTGGGGAAAAATTGGGGCATAAAGAGCTGCTCCATCCTGGCCCTCTAGGCTGCATCAACCACCATTTATCCAGCAAATCCTATCCCATCAGGGAAATATCCCATGGCACTGGCCCAGAGCATAAACAAGCACCAACTCAGGGGACAGATGCTCGCCCTCCTCTAACCCTGAGTTTGTTGGGGACCCTTTGGTCCCTGCAGCCCCCCAGCAGCCCCTGCACCCTCCAGCCTACCCATTCAATCCATCGTGGCATTTCCCATGGATGCAGGGGTTGCTGTTGCACTCGTTCACTTCAGACAGGCACTTGGGGTCGTGGAAGCCCTCAGGGCACAGGCAGGTGAAGCCGTTGATGCCGTCCTTGCAGGTGCCCCCGTTGTGGCAGGGGTTGCTGGCACACTCATCAATGTTGATGTTGCACATGCGCCCTGGGAAGGGGGGAGAAAGGAACAGTTACCCCACAAGCATGGATGGCATGGTGTGGGCAGTGCACCCACCAGGCAGTTCCCCCTCCAGCTGCCCAGGGAATGCCTGCTGGAAGCTGAGATCTCAGGACACACATGCTGGCTGCAGAGGAGTGGGCTGCCCTGCAGGCAGGGTGAGTTCACACCCTGCATTGCCTGCCTGCCTCCATTAAATGTGACTGGGAAGAGGCTGTGCCCTGGGCTGCTTTGGTCCAGGAGGGAACACTGAAGGGAGGAGGTTTCAGCCTGTAACCCTACCTGCCACGGCCGACAAAGCCAGGCTTTATTTGGGCTCCAGGCAGGCCTGAGGACAAGGGGCTGTGCGAGCAGGGAGCAGTGGGGGCTGCTCCCATCAAAGCCCTCCACCATTTCCAGCAGCCATCAAACAAACCAGTCGGACAAGGCAGCAACCTGATACCCATGGGAGTGGGCGCAGCAGGAGTCGAATTCGCAGCACCAGACACTCCTTTGATTTGGGACTGAGCCGGGGTCATCCTCCTGAACAAGCAGGAGCGCTGGAGGGTGTAAAACCTCCCACGAGCGGGATGGCAGCATCCCCCCTCCTCATTGCAGCCTTGTCCTGGTTTTGTGAGGCACCAGCAGCTGCAGCTCCCCAGGGTGTGAGGCCCTGCTCTCACCTGTGTACCCCGGCTCGCAGGTGCACTCGTAGCCATTGATCTTGTCGATGCACTTGCCATAGTCGCAGGGGTTGCTGGCACAGTCATCCAAGTTGATCTCACAGTTGGAGCCTGGGGAGGAGAAGGAGGTTGTTAGGGGGTCCCCAAGAGCAGAGTGGTGTCATTAGGAGGTCCCCAGCCCCATCAAAGCAGTAAAACAAAGCCCACTGGCACCAACTGCCACCACCGCCCCACAACAAAGCGCCTCCACTGTGGGCAGCTCCTGGCTGGGGCGTGGTTCCTGCCAGAGCTGGGCACCAAACTGGGAGAACTTGTCCTCACCCAAGATGCCCCAGATTGGGGCAGCTGCTGGTGGTGGCCCAGAGCCAACCTGCCCCGGGATGAGGATGGGAGAGGGATGCTGCACCAGCTCTGCCGACCCATGTGGAGCCCCAGGGGTTCCCTCCTGCTCACCCGTGGTCCCTTTGAGGCAGATGCAGTTGTAGGCGTTGTTCCTGTCCTGGCAGGTCCCCCCATTTTTGCAGGGCTGGCTCTGGCACTCGTTGATGTTGATGTCGCAGCGGTGGCCCGTGTAGCCGGGCTGGCAGAGGCAGGTGAAGGAGGCAATGCCATCCTTGCAGGTGCCATAGTGACACGGGTCAGGGTCACACTCATCGATGTCGATCTCACAGTGAGCGCCCGTGAAACCTGCCACCAGCAGGAGAGACACAGGGTGAGGATGGGGGACATGGGGTGGGGATTTGGGACACTCCTTCCCACCCCGTCCAGGTGTGAGGCAATGCACTGGGAAGGCTTTACCTGCCCCACCATGAGCTCTGGGACTCCCAGGAGCGGGGTGCAGGCAGGGAGCACCCCGATGTGCTGGCAGTGGGGCTGGTCAGACCCCAGCCCGGGGGGGTTTTGTCCCGGGGTGCACAATGACCTGCATTAAAGCTGCCTGGGCTGTGGAGCGGGGCCCTGTGCTCGTCCTGGAGAGCATGGGGAGGGGGGGCCAGCCGCAAGCACCCCCGAATAATAACCCCCCCGGCAGCTCCTATTCTCCTGGCCCGCTCCCTCCCCGCCGGGTTTGGGGGTGGAGAGCCGAGGACAAAGTACAGCTTTGACTAGACCCCGCCAAGCCCACATAGCAGCTTTTCATCGGGGCTTGGCATTAGCAAGACACTAATTAGAGGCCATTCAGCTGGAAGATTTCTGGCGGGAGCTGCTCCACAAAAGAGCCACTGTTTGCCACCAGGGCTCAAGTCATCATTTTGTGCAACTGCTCCTTGGGTTTCGGTCGGCGAGCCCCCGCGGCCCTGCACCTTGCGTCCCCATAGAGGCAGCTTTATTCCTTCCTTCCTGCCTTCCCCCTCGCTGCCGCCCTGGCGGGTGGGAGCACGGTGGGACGGCTGCTGCGGGGCCACACCTAAGGAGTGCCAGGCCCCACACACCTGACTCCGGGGCCAGCAGGCTCCAGAGCTCGACTTGTTCTGCCAACATCAGGGAAAGGGACATCCTGCCCCATGGGAGTCACATCAGCAGGGACCAACCCCACTGATGGACAGCTCGGGGACACCTGACACAGCAGGTGCTTGGAGAGGTGAGCATTAAATGATTTGTCAATGTGGTTTTATGGCACACCACAGGGCAGAACCCCCGCAGCCCCCCAGGATCCCCTCACCTTCAGTGCACTCGCAGCTGTAGGTGTTGGGGCCATCCACGCACTTGGCACCATTCTTGCAGGGGGTGCTGGCGCACTCGTCGATGTCAAACTGGCACAGGTGCCCGTTGAAGCCTGGAAAGGAGGGAGAAGTCACGTCCCTGTGCGGGGCCGGACCCGCCGGGCTCCCCTCCCTGCCGGCGGGCAGCTCCCGCGGGCCCCCC
>JBBMKD010000049.1:1627801-1652656 GCA_037834095.1 Argya squamiceps
CCGGCTGGGGCGCCGGGTTTCAATGGGGAAGGCTGCTGGGGGCCCTGAATGCGGGGCTGCGACCAACCATTGAGAGCATCTTATTTACATCTCTAGAGGAGCAAAGTCTCTGAACTTCAAAACCTCCTTTCACAGATTAACCGTCTCCCCATTCTCTGCTCCACCCCGTGACTTTGACACCGCATTCAAAGCCGCTGGGGAGGGGGGGCCACCCCCAGCCCCCAGCCCTCCTTCCCAAAGAGGGGCCTTTTCAAGTGCAAAGCCGTGGGGTTTAATCCTCCTTCCCCTCTCCCATGGGCGGGAGCTGCAGCAGCATTGCCTGCATGGGGCTCAGCCCCTCATCCCAATTGGAGAAGCCCCTTCCAAAGCACCAAGAGGTGCTGGCTACACTCTCCCCATTTCGGAGGGCTATGAAATTTAAGGAGCCCATTCTCAGCTCGAGCCAGGATGCATCCTGGCTTTGTTTCCAGCACAGTGGCAGTGGGATGGCTGCTGGCAGTGGGAGGGGTGCCACGTACCAGTGGGGCACTCGCAGTGGAACTCGTTGATCTTGTCCAGGCAGTTGCCGTTGTGCAGGCAGGGGCTGCTGGCACACTCGTCCGTGTTGATCTCGCAGTAAACCCCCTCGTACCCTGCCGAGAGACCCAGCACTGTCAGCACTGTGGAACAGGGCTGGCACAACCCCACAGCAGGTGCCTTACACCCGGGCACACCTGGTCCCCCCATCGTGAAAAGGCAGTTGAGGAACTGTTCTGCACGTGGTGGGATTTGATGCACAAGCTGCTCCTTGGATCAACAGGTTTTGGCTCGATCCAAAGCAGCAAGGTTGGCAAGAGGAGGAGTTTGGTGTAGGGCTGATGGTGCCCAAATCTCACTTGTCCCCCACATCACACAACCTTTACTGAGCTCTTTCTTTTTGGTGCTGTCCCCAGGCACACAGCAGCTGTTGACCCAACCCTACTGAAGCTCAGGGGCATTTAAAGCCCTTTTCCTGCCCACCCCCAGCACTAAGGCTGAGCCCACAGGGCTGCCCACGCACCGGGCATGCAGATGCACTGGAACTCCCCGATCTGGTCCAGGCAGGTGGCATCATTCTGGCAGGGGTTGGAGAGGCACTCATTGACATCAATCTCACAGCGAGGGCCTGAGTAGCCCTGCAGACACTGGCACTGGAAGGACCCTTGGGTGTTGATGCACTTCCCTGCATGCTCACATGGGTTGGCTCCTGTAAAACACAAGCACAACTCTCAGGACTTGCCCCTGGCTGTGCCAGAGCCTTTCCCAGTTGTGCTGCTGTCACCCCTGTGAGCTCACCCAGCGAGCACTCGTCCACATCCTGGTTGCAGGCTGGTCCCATGTACCCCGAAGGACAGGTGCAGATGGCTTTGCCATTGACAGGGTTGGTGTCACAGTTGGAGCCCTCGTTGCAGGGATTGCTGATGCAGGCATCATCCAAGTGGCACAGCAAACCTGGGCAGCAAAAGGCAAATTTGCACGTCAAGGATGATGGGCATACGAGCCAAAACCACAGCAAGGAGCCAGGGGACACGCAGGGCAGGGGACAAGGAGGGACAGGGCCTCACCTGTGCGGCCGTGGGGGCACTCGCAGTAGAAGGAGGCCACCCTGTCATGGCAGGTGGCCCCGTGGAAGCAGGCAGCCATGGCACAGTCATCGATGTTCTCACTGCAGTCCTCGCCCGTCCAGCCATTCACACAGACACAGTTGTAGCCCCCATGGTTGTTGTGGCAGGTGCCACCGTTCTGGCAGGCATTGGGCATCAGCTGGCACTCGTCCACATCCTCAGTGCAGTACTGACCTGCCAGGGGACAGGGCACCTGCATGAAGCTGGCACTGACCACTCCTGATGTGAAGCAGGACAGCTCTGCCCACACTGTGCCCAACATCCCTGCAGGAAAGGACCCATCCTCCCAGCCCAGCCCTGCCCACACTGTGCCCAAAATCCCTGCAGGAAAGGACCCATCCTCCCAGCCCAGCTCTGCCCACACTGTGCCCAACATCCCTGCAGGAAAGGACCCATCCTCCCAGCCCAGCTCTGCCCACACTGTGCCCAACATCCACCCAGGCAGGACCCGTCCTCCCAGCCCAGCCCTGCCCACACTGTGCAGGACCTGCCCTCCCAGCCCAGCCCTGTGCCACCCTCATTCCCTACCTGTCCACTCAGGTGGGCACTGGCAGTTGTAGGTGTTGACGCCATCCACGCAGGTGCCCCCATTCTTGCAGTTGTTGCCTGGACAGTCATTGATGTTCTCCTCACAGTTCTGACCCGTGAACCCTGTGCAGAGGAGACACCTGCTGTGATGCCAACCCACCCACTGGCTGTGCCACCACCCTGCCCCTCGCCAGCCCCCACCCCCAGCAGGTTGTTCATTATCAGGTGCTGAGCGTGTGCCAGGGGCCTTTGAAGCAGCTGCCTGGTTTCATCCTCATCCCCATTCCGCCCCTGCTGGGGCCTGGCAGGCAGCAGCTCCCTCTGCACAGGGCAGGCTGTCCCTGCTGCCAGAGCCTCCAGCTCTGGAGGCGCTTGCCCCGAGCAGTGGAGGATCTGACTCCACACAAGCCAGAACGAAGCAGGGCTGCTCCCACCAAGGCTTGTGGCACCCAGTGCTGAATCACCGGCGTTTAATTTCACTTGTAAAGAGCCTCAGCAGCAGTGCTTGCCCCTGAGGGGGATCCAAGTCCCTGCCAGGGCAAGCCACCTTCCCACATGGTGCTGGGTTCATCCCAGCCCACCTCCTGCTTGGGTTTGTTACCACCTCCAGCTGATGGCGTGGAAACCCTGCCACCCCCAGCCTCTCCAGCAGGAGCACAGCAGCCAGGCCCTTCTCAGGACATCTGCCAAGCCACCTCTGACTGACATTTGTGTTAAAAGCTGTATTCACTGTGTGACCCTCAAAGCTCTTGATCCAACTGCTTGGGGTTTGGGATGGCAATGCCAGCCCACAGTGCCAGTGTCCATCTGCAGCTGCCCCAAAACTCTCCAGGGCATTCTGCAGGTCCAGACCAGGCTGCTCCCCACCCAGGCAGCAAAAAATGTCAACCTCCACAGGTAAGGACCAGGTGTCCAGACCCATCCTCTGTGGGACCCCGGACCCTGGCCCAGCTGGGAGCTTTCCCCTCACTCTCTCCACATTTTCCTCTCCCCAGCTCCATCACATGGGGAGCAGCAACAGCTTTTTATGATTGCTGGTAGGAGTCCAGAGCAGATAACACTGATCTGCACCTCATTTTCAAATAGTGGGGCTGAGCCTGAGCAGCAATAACTCACAATGTCCTAGATACCAGGATTAACTCATTTTGAACCATCCAAATGAGTAATTAGCACGGCAATTACTTCAAACTCAGGGTTACATTCTGCAGCGATGGCATGATAAAACAGCCAAGATTAGTTTAACTTGAAGAAACCCGGCACAGCCAGGCCTCTCCAAGAATGAAAAGGGGACATTGTTCCACGTTTGCTGTGCCACATACCAGCATATCAATCACCCCCTTATCATCAGGAGCAGCCCCTTGTCCCTCTGCTGCTGCTGCAGCTCCTGCATGGTGTGGGATGGAGGAGGTGCTGAGGGACCCTCCTGTTCCCTGGAGCAGGGGCTGTGCCACCCCACGGGAGGTGAAGCAGCTCCTGCAGGATGCAAATCTCCTGGAGCCGCAGCTGGGTGTGACAGAGCCGATCCTGCCCGGAGCAGGGCTCTCCCCCAGGGCTGTGCCTCACCCCGCCGTGCCCGACTGCTCAGTGAAAGTGCCTCGTCAGCAGAACGGCAGGGCAGGGCCAGCACAGCTCCTCCTCCTGCCACCTCCACCTGCCCATCCCTGCGGGACAGAGCTCGGAGCTGCTCCAAAGGAGCATCGCCCCCGGGAGCTCATCCTGGAAGGAAAAGCTTCCTTCCTGGCACTGCTCGCCCAGCCAGCCCCACACCTCCCTGTCCCTAAGGAGAGGAGCTTTGTCCCAGCCTGGGTGAGCTGTGCTGGAAGTGAGGCAGGAGATCCTGCAGGGCCCTGTCTGTTCTGGATGGTTAATGAGATTCCTGAGGTACTGCAGCCAAAAGCTTTGGGGAGGGGATGGAACCTCTGAACCTGTGTCAGACAGCAAGACAAGATCCCCCACACAGATCACAGGGATCACTTATCTTCCCCTGAGCTGGGCTGGGCTGGGCTGGCAGCAGGGTGTGGGTGTCTGTGCCATCTGGGAGACCCCATCCCCACCCTGATGCCTGTCCCCAGCAGAGATGGGGCAGGAGCTACAGGGAGGGAGGCTGGAGCTCCCCATGGCAATGCCCAGCCTTGCCCAGGGTGCCAAGCAGAGAAGCCACCCAACTCTCACCCTGCTCTGGCCACTGCTGGGCTAGGGGTGACCAGAGGATCAAACCAACCCCACAAGAGACTCCTGAGGCAGTGCAGGGCTGCCCACAGCTTCCTTCCCAGGGACAGGGTGGGTGCATCCCCTGCCACAGCTGGCCAGTGTGGCTGGCTCGGGGGAGAAGCAGAACTCATCCCAGGAAACACAACCTGGTCTGAGCGTGGCTCTGGGCTGAAACTCCAGTTTCATTTCTCCAGCTGACCCAGGGATGGGGGGAGCTGCTCAGTCCCTTCCACTCCCTGCCCTTACTGCACTGCAGACCAGCTGTCTGAGGGCAGAAGTGAAAGGGCTTGCTGGGGTCAGAGGGCCCTTTCACAGCTGCTGTTCTTTAGGGTTAGCAGGGTGCCAAGCTCCTTTCCAGGATGTCAAGATCATTTCCAGGGTGCTGAGCTCCCAGGACAGCCCCCCCCAGGCCCCTCCACAGAAGCTCTCCATGCCAGAGGCTGCAATCCTGCTGGGCTGCTCCAGAGCTTGCCGGAGGGAGCAGCAGCGAGCACAAGAGAGGGTCTTCCTTCCCCAACTCCATTAGCACTCGGAAACTTTCCAAAATAGCTATTCTGGGCTAATTATTCCATTCTGGAAGTGGATTAAGCTAAAGCGGAAAAAGGCACTCTTATTCTGGAATATGAGCATCCGCACAGGGGCCTCTTGCTCAAACAGTTGTTTTGGAAGAGCTATTTTGGTGAAGCACAAAGTATATAAAGCCCCCAGATGAACTCTCCTCCTCGGGCATCGCTGCCCAACCCCTTCCCTAAAGCACATGGCACAACCAGCCCACACCCAGAGGGTTTTGTCCCTCCCACAGTCACAACCTGCAGAAAATCCAGGCACTCACTGCTCATTCAGGGTGGACTAGAGAGATGCTGCCCCTCCTTTTCCCTCCCTACCTGGCAGGCAGGTGCAGTCGTAGGTGGTGTCCCCGATCTGGCGGCAGGTGCCCCCGTTCTGGCAGGGCGAGGGGTTGCAGGGCACGTAGAGGTGCTCACAGTTCTGCCCAGTGTAGGCTGGCTTGCAGGAGCACTGGTAGGTGCCCACCTCGTTGGTGCAGCTGCCCCCGTTCTTGCAGACGGGCGGGGAGATGTTGCACTCGTTGACGTCCTGCTTGCAGTTGGCGCCGTGGAAGCCGGCGGTGCAGCGGCACACGTAGTGGGCTTCGAAGGGCACGCACTGGCCCCCGTTGGCACAGGGGTTGGAGGCACAGGGGTCGGCCTGCTGGCAGGTTTTGCCTGGGGAAGGCAGGGAAGGAGGGTGAGGATGCAAACAGCAGCTCAGCTCTTGGTGGCAGTGATCTACACCAGGCTGCAGACCTGGATGTGGGATTGGTTGTAACTGATCCCCCCGCCTCAAACCCCTACTGTGCAGAAGGGTCGCAGCTCCCTCATCTGCCATCCACCCACCCCAAACCACGTTTGCAGACCACCCTCCCCATCTCCCTGACACCAAAATCAGAAGCATCTCTCCACCATGGGGATAACCCCTGTGGCACGGCCAGCCCTCCCTGACCAGCCGTGTCCCCAAGTGCCACCCCTCCCTGACCAGCTGGGTGGGCAGCGGCACTTGTACTCTCCACGCAATGGGACTAACCCCTGTGGCATGGCCACCCCTCCCTGACCAGCCATGTCCCCAGGTGCTACCCCTCCCTGACCAGCAATATCCCCAGGTGCCCCTCCTCACCTGACCAGCCGAGTGGGCAGCGGCTCTTGTACTCTCCACGCAACGGGACTAACCCCTGTGGCATGGCCACCCCTCCCTGACCAGCCGTGTCCCCAGGTGCCACCCATCCCTGACCAGCCGTGTTCCCAAATGCCACCCCTCCCTGACCAGCCGTGTCCCCGGGTGTCACCCCTCCCTGACCAGCCGTGTCCCTGGGTGCCACCCCTCACCTGACCAGCCGTGTCCCCGGGTGCCACCCCTCCCTGACCAGCTGTGTCCCCAAGTGCCACCCCTAACCTGACCAGCTGTGTCCCCGGGTGCCACCCCTAACCTGACCAGCCGTGTTCCCAAATGCCATCCCTCCCTCACCAGCCGTGTCCCCAAGTGCCACCCCTAACCTGACCAGCTGTGTCCCCGGGTGCCATCCCTCCCTGACCAGCCGTGTTCCCAAATGCCATCCCTCCCTGACCAGCCGTGTCCCCGGGTGCCACCCCTCCCTGACCAGCCGTGTCTCCGGGTGCCACCCCTCCCTGACCAGCCGTGTCCCCGGGTGCCACCCCTCCCTGACCAGCCGTGTCCCCGGGTGCCACCCCTCCCTGACCAGCCGTGTCTCCGGGTGCCACCCCTCCCTGACCAGCCGTGTCCCCGGGTGCCACCCCTCCCTGACCAGCTGTGTCCCCAAGTGCCACCCCTCACCTGACCAGCCGGGGGGGCAGCGGCACTTGTACTCGCTGAGCGTCAGCAGGTCGCAGGTGCCGCCGTTGCGGCAGGGGTTGCTGAGGCAGACGTTGTCGCGGGGCGTCAGGCACAGCTCGTCGGTGAAGCCCAGGCGGCAGGCGCAGGTGTAATCCACGGTGCTGCCGCGCACCACGGCCGTGCAGGTGCCCGCGTTCTTGCAGGGGGAGCTCAGGCAGGGGTTGGGCAGCTGGCACCGCTCGCCCACGTAGGCACCGCTACACCTGGCGGGGCAGAGATGTGCCGTCAGCGGGATGGCCCCGAGCGGCCGGAGGGCACGGGGTAGCCCAGGGGCCGGCCCAGCCCGGCAGGTCGGGTTTGGCAGTGGTGAGGTTCTGCCCTGGCTGCTCCAGGATGGGAAGAGGAAGATGAAAGAGGTGCTGGGAACAAAGGCGTCCCGCACGGAGGAGCCTGTGCTGACTTGCACAACCGCAGCGCTGACATCCTGCGTCTCATCGCAGGGAGAGTCTTCTCCCTCCCCTCCCCGCTGGAGGGGAAATCGAGGCACAAGGGACACATGCTGGGGGCAAGAGGAGTACCCCCATAGCCACACCAAATCCACGGGGCCAGCCAGCATGGGGATAGCCCTGCTCCCTGCCCACGCTGGAGTCTCCTCTTCAGCAGGGCTATTTTTATCCTGCCTCCGTCTTAAATCACTCAAACACAATTAAGCAGGGGCTCAGCATTGGCTGGCAACAGGTGGGAAAAGTTCCTGCTCCTTGCAGTCAGCTGAGAGCTTCTCCAAAGCCAAACCCTGCACAAGGAGGGCGAGTGGCCCTGGCTGCTGCATCCCTCTGCATGGGGGCCCTGAGAAAAGAAACCCTGATGCCACCACCAGCTTCACCATCTGTCACCATTGGCCACCTGGGCTGGAGCAGGGCTGGAGCTGGCACCAGGGATATGCCCTGAGGGCAAATCCCACCAGCCATCCCGGTGGGCCTGGGCAGGATGTGTGGCTGGCAGGACCCTGCAGAGGGGGAAAAATGAGGACGGAGCAAAGCTGTGCACCTGACACAAAAAAATCCCAGGGATAAGGCACAAACCCTCTCTGGTATCCTGTCTGCAACACACAATGCCACCACAGGTTTTGTCCTTGCTCACATTACAGCTCTTCCAAAGAGGGATGTCCTGTCCCTATCCTGGCTGTGCTGTGCTGAGCAGCCATGGTGAGTAGGGCATGGGAGGAGTGAGATGGTGCTGGCACACAGCTGTGCCACACCACGATGGCAATGCCACCACAGGGTGCACCACGCTCAGCTCATGGGATTCAACCAGAGGCCTTGAGAGCAGAAATAAATCTGGGAGCCTGCATGGCCAGGAGCTTGGGGTAAGGCAACCCCAGCTGGAGGTGACGGGTGGGGAAGGTGACAGCACCTGGGCACCGGGGGACTGTGGTTCCCACGGTGCTGTGACAGGTCAGGCTCAGGGCACCACGACCTCACACCTGTTGATATCTGGTGGGACATGGCATTCCTGAGCCTCCTGCACAGCCTCCAAAGCTGCAGTGCCAAGGGGGTGAGCGGGGGGGGGTCTCAGAGAACCTGCAGAGCACAGCAGTCACCTGCAACCCCCAAAACAAGCCCGTGGGGCTCCTCTGGTGAAGCACAACCAGCAAACCCCACCCTCAGCCAGCCCAGCCCGGAGCCACAGCGCTTTGCCGGCGGCAGGATGACGTTTCAGCCCCGCTCCCCCTCTCCTCCTCTTCCCCTACTTTTTTTTCTCTTTTTTTTTTCCCCCTTCATTTTTTTTTTTTTTAACCCAATTCTGATTTCATTGTTGGGGATTGTGTGAGAATTTGTCAGGATTCGGAGACATTTTGAGTTAATGAGACGGCATTATCCAGGCCAAATGAAAAAGAAAATGTGTATAATAATAAATCAGGGCATCTGCTCGGCACACAAAGGGCGGCGGGGAGCAGGTGTGCATCCTAATGAGGCAGAGCAGCTGCCGGCGCCCGCGGACGGTGCCCGGCTCGCCGGCGGCTCCGAGCCCCGGGCGCCGCGGCCGCGGGGACAGAGAGAGACGGCGCTTCTGGGTGGCTGCGCGGGGGAATGCGAAGGTCGGGGCCGCCTGAGAAGGGCTCTTTGTGCGGGGCCGGGCACAGGCACAGGCGCGGGGATAGCAGCAAGGCACAGGCACGCCGCTCGGCTGTGCAGTCATCTGGCAAAACCTCCCCCCACAGCGGACCCGCCGCACCCGCACACGCTTTTTTTCTTAAAACAATCTCCCCCCCTCCTCATTCCCGCGGCGGATGGAGGACAGAGGAGCGTCACGGGAGTCTACGATGGGAGGGGAAGGCAGAAAAAAAAAAAAAAAAAAGAGGAATAAGGAGAGGGAAAAAAAAAAAATGATGCTGGACAAAGAGCGCTGGTGGCAGCGCGGGAAGCGCTGAGCGCGGTGGTGCCACCGTGGGAGAGGGACACGATGCCGGGGGGACCAGGAGGGGATGCTCGGCATCCCAGGAGTTCAGCAGGGCTCTCTGGAATCGGGATTCCTGCGCTGTGAAGTCGGGGAGAGGGGCACACAGCCCAAAGCCCTCCCACCCAATTAGTTTTCCGACCAATTCCAGCACAGGCAAGTGGGGGTTTGAATATAGGGATGGGAAACCAAAAATCCCAGCCTGAATCTGGGCATGGTTATTAGCCAGGAGGTTAATTAGTGATTGGAAGAAGAACCCTGTGGGACAGAGAAGCCCCTGCCTGAAGGCACAGGGTGGGCTGGGGTCACTGGCAGTGCCTGAGTTGGGGGCTGCCTCACACCTGGCTGGGCTGCTCAGGTGCTTGTGCTTCAGGAAACCCCTCAAGTTTCATGGAGTTGGTAGATTAATTTAAAATTAATTTCTATTTGGTTTTTTTAAGAGCTGATTTATGGCCACAATCAGCTCCAGAAGTGAGGGGAGTGCAGCACACAGCAGGGAAGAGTGCAGCTTGTAAGGGCTGAGATGGGCAGAGGTGGGCCAGCAAGTCCAGGGCACACTCATGCTCTGTATTTCTCCTCCCAGAAAAGGGCATTTCCAGCAAATCTTCAGGAAAAAAGCAACACAGCACAGGCACCCTTCCAATCCAGCAGTCACTGCTCTAATCCAAGGAGGAGTTTCTATCATGGGGCTGTGCAGCACAGACCCTCTGTAGGTGCCCAGCAACTCCCAACCTCACCCACCTGCTGCACACACCAGCTCCCAGCACGGGGAACCTCCCAAATCTTTCCACGGTTTCTAAGTCATCTTGGTTTCTTTGTGCCCAGGACATCCTCCTCCCTCACACCTGGCAGCTCCCACACTGCTCCCGCATCTTCTGTAGATGCCTCAGCACAGAACGAGGCTGTTCCTGCCCTCTCTGCAACAGCAGCTCTGAGGCAAGCATGGAAGAGCACATTCCCAGCTATGGATGAAGCCACAGGATGAATTTCACTGTTCCCTCCCCTCACAGGTCCTGGAGCTCACTCACAGACAGAAACTGGAGCTGCATTTCAAAGCCCAGCGACCTCAGCAGATTCAGAGAGTCCTGGCTGCAGAGGAGAGCCTGGAGACAAGTCTCACATGCAAAGCAAGAGATCAAAAACCAGGCGAAAAATTGGAGCAATCCAAGTTGTAGTTATTTTTCAACTTTTCCAAGTCTGGAAAGGCTGGATTCAGCAGAGCTAAGTTCAACTCCCAGCTATGCTACAACCTCACCATGCAGCCACCTATTTCTCCAGGGACTAAAAACCTCTCCTAAAGCTCAGCCCAGGGAGCTGAGCTTT
Source organism: Argya squamiceps (assembly GCA_037834095.1). Taxonomy (NCBI): domain Eukaryota; kingdom Metazoa; phylum Chordata; class Aves; order Passeriformes; family Leiothrichidae; genus Argya; species Argya squamiceps. The sequence continues at coordinate 1,638,310 of JBBMKD010000049.1, forward strand.
ATTTTCTGCAAAAACAAGAGGTGGTATCAGAGATTCCAGGTGAGCAGACGTGGAGGATGCGACATCCCCGCGGGCTCAGCCAGGTGAAGATCACCCTGTGGTTTTTCCTTTGGCATTTCCCAAGCCAGGGCTACCCAAACCAAACCCCAAAGCAGCTCATGGAAATTAGCATAGGAGACATTAAAGCTCGGCTTTAATTACAGATAGATGTGTTGGCAGAGGACAGGGCGGGTGCTGCAGGATCAAAACAGCTCAGCAGGGCCATTAGAAAGCAGCTTTGAGGTGGTGAAATGTGGCCAAGCTGCCCGAGGTCCCAAGGAGCCTCTGTGAAAGCCTCAGTTAGGCTGGTGTGGTCACAGTCCCAGCTCCAGGCATGACGAGCACCCTGTTCCCAAACCAGGCAGGAATGGCTAAAAATACCTGTGTGTCTCCCTCATTGTTTCCATTGACTCATTAACGTGCAGAGGAGGCACCAAATGCTCCATTTTAGCCACTGACAAAGGGTGATGACATCCCCATCTCAATCCCTACCCAAATCCCCATCCCAATTCCCATTCCAACCCCAATCCCCATCACAATCCAAATCCCTATCCCAATCCAAATCCAAATCCCTATCCCAACCCCAATCCCCACCGCGGGGATGGCCAAGCCCTGCTCCAACACACAATGCTCCCTCTCCCAGCACCATTCCAGCAGACAATCTCACAATCCTACACTCCTGGGGGTGTGTTCCACCAAGGCAGGACAGGGGACAGCAGCCAGTCCCCATCCCTGTGGATAAGGGTGCTCTTTGCAGGGGTGAACACACTGATTTACACCCCCCGGGTGTCTGGGGCTGCTGGCCATCCTGGTGGCTTTTTTTTGTTTCTGAGGGTCAGGCAGAGGCTGGGAGCTGGATTCCCACAGCACCAGGCTGGGATGTGTCTTCCCCCTTGGAATGAGCATCCGAGTGCAAACTGTGCTGAGGGGGGACACGATTAATAATGCACTGAGCTGCCGGCCCATAAATCTGCATGATTCATGGCCAGTGTGAAGGGTGATGGAGAAGGCCTAGTCCAAGGTCAGACAGCAATCCCTGGGGACAGCCTGGGAACAGCAACAGCGGCCCCAAATTCCCACTCAGCTCCCAGCACCAAGCCTGGGCCAAATCTGGATCTGCTCAGCACAAGCACGTGCATTTGTTGTGTCTGCTGCACATCCTCAAGGAGTTACAACCAGTGGCCCAACGCTGCAGATATTCCAGCAAGGCTCCAGGAGAGCTCAGCAGATCAGATAATCAAAAGCATGGATGAATATCAGAGCCAACGAGTGCTGGTGCCACACTGCTGCCTCAGCTCTGCTCTACCCCTCTGCTTGCTGGGCTGCCCCAGCCTCTCCAGCACCTCTGGCCCCACCAGCAGTGCTGCTGTGCCCATCAAATCCCCCCCAGCCTGTGGCTCCTGCTCTGGGTGCTCCCCGTGTGTGGCTCTGGTGCTGCCAGCCCTTTGTTCACCCTGTCCCTGCAAGGCTTTTCCTCCATCCCACCAGCAACAGGTTTTGTCCCTCCGCAGCAATGCGGGCACTGAAAGCATCCCGAGGCAGATGTTTCTGCGACCTCTGACCCAAGACTAATGTTTTCCTTTCTGCACTAAGCTGCCATCTGCCACGGCCGGCACAGATAACACCCCGGCAGCTCCCGCAGCCCAGCCCGGCCCGCCCCGGGGCGGCTCCCGCACGGCGGCACGGGGAGGGAGCTTTGTTCAAAAATTCGGGATGTTCAGCCCTGCACAAGCACAGCCCCGGGGGCAGGGCGTGGCTCAGAGGTGCTGGCTGCACGGGGGGATTGTCCTGGATGTGGGGGCTCAGCCTGCATCACCCCTCAGCTCACATCATCCCACTGCTCTCCTGCCTGGCCCCACCGTGTCCTCCCAAGGGATGCTGAAACAGTGGCAGGGATGGAGGCAAAATCCACTCTGGGCTTAAAATGTACAAAAAAACCCCAACGAGTAAAGTGGAAACCAGGTGTAAACTGGAGGACATGCACAGGTTGTCCCCCATTCCCATCCTAGGGAGGGAGAGGTTCAGGGGGCAGCCCCACACTGCAGGAGGGGACACGGGGCTGGCAGGGAGCCCCATCCTGGCCCCACATCCAGGCTGCCTCTTATCTGCTCTGCTATCACCTAGCCTCTTCCTCACCCTCAACTGCTGGAAGCTTTAAACAGCCGTGGTTGTTTTCCCCAAGGTATGAGCAGTGTGGGAAAGCTGAGCAGAGCAGGCTCAGGGCTTTACTCGAGCACCATTTTGGGGGCACTTGAGACTAATGGGACCAGGACACTCCCTGGTGTTGGATGTGGGGTCTCCCACCATGGGGAGAGGCCCCCACCCTGACAAGATGGGCTGTGAGATGCCATTCCCTGCTCTGTGGTACCTGTGGCTCGGAACAGCCACCTCAGATGAGCCCCAGAGTCTCAGGCAGAGCCACCCCAGCACAGAGAAGGTTCAGGACCACAGCTGCGACCTTGAGTGGTGCAGAGGGTCCCCCCGAGGGACTTTCACACCCTGTGCAGCAGCAAATGTGCTGTGTGACCTGTGGGTGGCTGTGCCAGCATGCTCGGGACCCCATGGAGCGAAGCAAGTGGCCAAACGTGAGCAGGACACTCAGATTTCACGTTTGCTGGCAACAGCTGAGGGAAGGAGAAACAACCCGCAGGAGAGCCTCCCTCAGGCTGCACAACAGCCCAGAGAGGCACTGCAGGCTGCTCCCAGGTGCAGAGCAGTGACAGGGCCCTACCCCGCTGTCCCCACACCTCTTGGGGTAACTGTCATCCTCAGAGTGACAAAGGGAACCACAACCTCGTGCCCCACACCTTCCCCTGCACCCCAGCAGCTGCACAGCCCAGGCAGGGGGGAGCCTGATTTCCATCAGGCAGCCACTCACAAGAGTCACCTTTCCAGTCGTGCCAGTGGCTCCCTGCCTGGCACAGCCTGGGAGCAACACCCCAGCTTTCTCCTGAAGTTCCACCCTTCCCTGTAAGACACGTTTGCTCACTGCTAGCCCTCATCTCCCCTGGCTCCAATGTGACCAGAGAAAAAGGCCAGTGCTTGGGGATACGTCTCCACGTCCCTGAGAGATGAAACCTGCTTCTTACTCCATCTTATTCCATTCATTCTCATTCCACTGCCTCCCCAAGAATCCCTGCTCTGATGCATGGAGCAACAGGTGCATACTGTGGTCTCCAGCATGGCTTCCCTGCCTTGGAAACATCCTGCTGACACTGGAGCACACTCTGGAGCCAGGGGAAGGCAGGGAGGTCTGGAACATGATCCTGCTGGGGAATCAGAGCTCAGGACCCCGCACTCTTCCCCCACCTCCTCACCCACCCCACCCACGAGCACACAGAAGGAAATGGGTGCAGGCAGAGGAGGAATGCTTTTGGATGCTGCCCTGACTTCCCTGGAGCAGATGGGGCTGTGGATGCTCCCTGTTCCCTGGTAGCCAGGGGTTGGGGGGCTGCTGGAGCCCCCTCTGGCAGCAGGCACAGCCAGGCTCACCACACCTCACCTACAGCTTTGCTCAGTGGTTCCTGGCACCTGAGGAACCAAAGGCTTCACCACAGCTCCCAGGAGAGCCAAGGCATGAAGGCAGAGCTGCCCAGCTGCCCTCAGCCATGTGGGGCACCCCGACTGGGTGATGCACCCCCTAAAGCTCCCCCGGCGCCGGCACAGAAACCTCCAGCAGCCACCACGGAGCTCCCAAAACCCAGAGCAAGACCTAAGTGGTGGTTTTTTAAGAAGTCTCACCCAGGCCCTGCTTTATTAAACACTCTGGGACAGCAGCCTGGGAAAAAAGCAGAGTTTCACACAGGGAGGTGGTTGGCAAAGCAGCAGGTTACTCCAAGTGACATCAGGTTAATAAAGCAAGAGCAGATCTCCATTCTTGTTTAATTAAAAAAGCAAACTGCAATCCCAAGTCTTTGATGTGTTTTTTTTTTTCTTGTTCCATTTCATTTTTCACCTAGCCCAAGTCATCTAATTGAGATTTTAAGATCCAGACTTTCATCTGGAGAGAAACTAAAGGAATTCCCAAAGCTGCATATACTCATGGACAGGAGTGGGGAAAAAAACATGCTAGAGCCCTGTTCCTCCTAAGAAGGAAAAAAAATGGCTTTGTTTCCTAAGCAGACATTAGTCAGGACAGTTTGGGAATCAAAGTTCCCATTGTAATGAAAAACAATATAATCCCATTACTAAGCAAAGTGACCAGGCTATTCACGGGTGGTAACTGGCTACCTGGGAAGGAGCTGCCTTTCAATGGAGCTTCATTCACAACAAACATGAAAGATGTCGAAGGAAGAGCCCAAGACAAAACTCGCCTCATTCCCACCCTCAACAATGGCTGCTATGAAATATTTGTTTTCCCCAGTCGATGTTTTTTTTATATCCTCTGCCGGTGTAAAGCTGCACAGCCCCATTGTTTGTGGGAGCCTCTGCTCACCCTGCCCCCTGCTCCTTCTCGTGCAGCAGCCCATTTATGGGGTGACCACAAAGGATGTGCTTCCAGCAGAGGATCCCCAGGGAACACAGCCTGGGCTGAGGCTGGCACACGGTCCCATCACCCACCCGTGTGACTTTCCTGGGGCAGGTTCCCCCAAAAAGCACCCACAGTGCCCATCAGACACTGGAATGGCACCAGCCCCTGTGGGCATCTGGGAACACTCCCTGCAACTGCTCCCTGCTTTTGCCCTCTAAAAGTGTCTTACTCTTCAAGCCAGAATAAAAAGTCAGAATTTAGAGGAGATAAGGAATTTCTACCTCCACAGGCTGCCTGCCAGACCAGCATTGCTGGTGCCTGAGGTCACCCTTCCCTCCCCACCCGTTTTGGGGTAACTGCTGGTTCTCCCCTGCTCTGGACCCAGCACTTGCTGCCCATGCAGGTTGGATTCACTGTGCTGTGCTCTCTGAGTTCTGGCACACACAGCCGCAGTGTCACCATCTCACTAAGTGATGATGGACTCTTTCTTTCTTCCCCTTTCCCCCTCAAACCAAGTTTTGGCTAAACACCGTGCTGCCCCAGAGCCAAATATGGAAAACTCCCACTCGTGACCCCACCATCCCACTCGTCTAATCCTGAACTTAAAACCTACAATTAGGATCTGAGCAGCCACCAAAAGTTTATACAAGCTAAATTTAGCCCTGATATTTATAAACAAGGGAGGAGAGGGGGGTTTTGCAGAGCACACGGGTGCCCTGTGGCACAAAGCCAGAGAAATTCCTGCCGGGGATGTTTCAGTGGGATGGGGAGTGAGCAAAGGTGGCAATGGCCAGGCAGGGATGGATCCAGCTCCCCTCAACCTCACAGCCATGGAGCTGCTGGTGTGCCTTTGCAAGCAAAACTCCCAGAAATAGTTATTAGCAACAAAACTCTTGCCCACTTGGAAACCATGAGCTTAAAGGACGTAAAACACCCGGGAGCAGACGGGTATCAGCTCCCGGGATCTGTATCCCGGGATTTCTGCTGCTGCCGAGTTTAACCAAGGAAACGGGCGAGAGAGGGAGGGAAGCCTCTGCCTCCGACACCTTTTGCCGGCAGAAATCCCTGTGTCAACATGACGCCCTCGCCGAGGGAGCAGGGACAATGGTGTCGGCTCTGCCCTCCGGCCGCAGCCCGCATTCCTGCCCCCCTCCCCTGGAAACCCCCCTTTTGTGGGGAGCAGCAGGCCCTGTGAAAGGGCCGTCTGTCGCCCTGCCTTTTGACTTGGAGGTCTGTGTCTAACATTTTAATAGGGGCTGGGGGCCGGGGACAGGTCCCCCCCCTCCTCCCGGGCTGCTCCCCAGCGGGGTCACTCTCCCAGCCCGCCCCAAAGCTCCGGCGGGAGCTGCACATCCCAGAGGACAGCCACATTCCTCCACCTGCTCCAGAGGAGCCATCCTATCCCTCCCATCCCAGCCAGGAGTGCCTTTGGGAGGGTCTCCTCCTATTCTCCCCAAGCAAGGATGCTCCAGTGGGGCAGGAGTGCTGGGGATGTGCTCTCCTCCATGGCTGCTCCAGAGGAGCCATCCCAAGGGTTAACCAGCCAGGAGAGCCTTTGGGAAGGTATCATCCTGTTCTCCCCAAGCAGGGATGCTCCAGTGGGGCAGGAGTGCTGGGGACATGCTCTCCTCCATGGCTCCAGAGGAGCCATCCCAAGGGTTAACCAGCCAGGAGAGCCTTTGGGAGGGTGTCATCCTGTTCTCCCCAAGCAGGGATGCTCCAGTGGGGCAGGAGTGCTGGGGACGTGCTCTCCTCCATGGCTGCTCATTGACAGCAGAAAATTCCTTCAAATAAACCACGGGACAGTCACAGATGCTCCATCCCCAGGCAATGATGCCAGTAGGGAACCTGTGGCCCTTGGGGTCCCCATCACCCCCCTGACATGGGGCAGAGCAGCTGACAAAGGCAAAAGCCACAGTGCCAAAGGCTCCTTTCCATGGTCCTCTTGGGGACAGGTGTGACAGGCACAGGTAGTGTTACCACAGAGGATGAGGAGGAATTTGCAACAGGATGCCAAACTCAGTCCTGACAACGGATCATGCACAGCCCAGAGGGTAGAAGTAAAGCTGGCACTGCCACTCTCAGCCATGGTGACTTTAAAACAAGCCCAAAGCCACAGGTTCTCCACCCCTGGGTGCTCTTGTGGCACCCAGCCCTCCCAGCCCACCACCACCAGGCCCCTTGCCTGCAGGGTGCCCCTTCTATTAAATAAGGGCAACGTTATAGCATCATTAAAACTTAATAAATCCATTTCCCATATAAATACCATTAAATCCAGGTTTTGGGGAAGGGAATTAGGGTGAAAACTTGTTAAAAGAAAATGACTTTGCCTCAAATAAATTTTTGCAACTTGACTGAGCATGAAAGTTTCCCATTAAAATGCGACTCGGCTCCCTTTGCTGGAAATGTGCAAGGGCCTAATAACCATGGCCTAAACATTAACTGTTTAACTGGCTTTTCCAATATTAACTCCAGGCTGCCATGGGGGGAAGGGGAGGACGTGATGGGTGAGAGCTTAAAGCTGACATTAATTACTGCTGTGCGAGGGAGGCACACCCTGAGCTCCCTTCTCACCAGCATCCTGCTCCCATGGCACACTCTGGGATTTTGGGCTTGTTCTGTGCAGGGCCAAGAGTGGGACTCAATGGTCCTTGTGGGTCCTTTCCAGCTCAGGGTATTCTGTGATTCCCAACAGAACTGATTTTGGGTATGGCTGGATTTAAGCACAGCAGGAATCCTGCTGCACGTGAGGTGGTAGGCACGAGTTGGACTCAATGATCATTGTAGGCTCCTTACAACTGAAAATATTATTTCTGAGGGCAGAGCTCCCCATACAGCCCAGCCAAACGTCTCTCCCCCACGCCCAATGCCTCACAGAGGTTTCATTCCTGCATCTCTCACACCAAGCACTGCATTTACCAATGGGGTGCCCAGAGAAGCTGTGGCTGCCCCATCCCTGGAAATGTCCAAGGCCAGGCTGAACAGGGTTTGGAGCAACCTGGGCTAGTGGAAGGTGTCCCTGCCCATGGCAGGGGGTGGAACAAGGTCCTTTCCAATCCAAACTATTCCACAGTTCTATGATCACCCTATTAATCACCAGGAAATTTCTTGAGATATGTGGAAACCCTAACACCGTCCTGTACCACAGACCCTGCCCATGGGGGACCTGCCAGCATGAGGAGGTGACAGGAGAGGACCTGACCCACCAGACGTGCACAAGAGGAAGGCAGAGTCCAGATGTGGGTGTCCAGGTGTGAACAGGCACCATCACACCTGGCCAGATGCTCAGCTGGAAGCAGCATTGAGCTGCTCTACCAGCAAGAGCCAAGTGCTAAACACTGGGGAGTTCCCAGGTGGGCTTCTCTAACTGTCCTGGGGAGCTGCCATGGTCTGGTGTCACTGGGACAAGTAAAGACTTGCCAACATCACACACAGGAGCTCTGCCATGAAGTCCAGCCAGCAGGGCCTGACCCTCACACCTCTCTGCTCCTGGGTGCCTCCACATCCAGATACCCAAGAATCAAAAATCCAGCATTCCCCCTTGACACCAGAGCAACATTTCTGTCCTTATTCCAGAACTCTGGCTGCAGCAAATCCAGGCTCATGAGGACACCATGACACAGCAAGGCAGCACCAGGGACAGACATGATTTGGGCACAGCTGCTGGGATGGGTGGATGCAGCACCATCCTTCAGGCATGGGGCTCAGCACCATGTGCCATGGGCATGTAATGAGATGAAAACACCATTTGGGAAGAAACTGGAATCATCCCAAACCATCACTTCTCCAGACTGCTGACCTTTCTAACCCTGGACACTAAGCAGAGCTGCAGGAATAGCCCAGCTTGGGGAGTGGTGAGTGACCAGCCCGAGTGCCCCTTGGTGCTGCCCCATCCCAGGCAGTAGAAGGAACCTGGAAAGTCCTCAAGGATGGCTGCACACAGCCCTGAGTGGAACAGGGGACCCTGAACATCTTTTTGGCCACTGGGAAGAAGACAGGACTCAACCAAGACCCCACAGTAGGTCTGCTTTCCCAGGGGAGGGTTTAAATTACATCCCAGAGACTCATCCACTCTGCAGCCCCAACACACGGTGCAAAACCTTCACCTGGCAGCACAGAGAAGTCTCCATCCAGATCCAGAGCTCACCAGCTCTCCCTAAGTGCACCCTGGGGCTACTCCCTCGTTAAACATGCTGATGCTCTATAAATTTCACATTCCACTCATGTACACACGCCGCCACCACTTGGGACATCAACCAACAGGAGCAAAATGAGGGTCACCACACCTCCAGGCCTGGAAAAAGCAGGTTAATTTCCAAACAATGTTATTTTAAAACTTGCTAACAGCCTCCTGATTATGTTGTGCGAGGCCTTAATTGGTGAATGGCCTGGTCTTGCAGTGACTTATACGTGTCACCCTCATGCTACATACAATAAACCATAATAGCCTGGGAGGTGAGGCCAGGTGGGAGGTATCAGCTGGAACAAATGGACGTGTTGTAGCTGCCAGGAGGAAGGAAGACAGCGAGTCAGGTGTTGAGATGGAACTGATTTTGGTGGAATAAAACATACCCCATACCATGAAGTGAGTGATCTCCAGCCCCAGGGAGCAGAGCCCTGTGCACTGCTTCACACCATGAGAGCATGGAAATTGAAGATGCCTCTGCTCATTGCAGGTGACTTTTCAAGGTCCTTTCCAACCCAAACCATTCTGTGAGCACACAGCTTCGAGGAGCTGGTGGGGAATGGCCTCACTAATCTGAGGTGATGAACACCACTGTGAGTTCCTGATCCCCTCTGCATCTCTCCTGCTCATCTCTGTGCTGTGGGTGCTGCTGAGGGATCCACAGAGATATCTCCTCTCAAACATACCCCATGCTCATCACATAGGACAAGCCCCTGGTCACCACAGGTATCCAAGCCAAGAGAAAAACCAAGCAAAAAACCTCAGCCCAAGCAATAAAATCCCAAGGACACAGAGCAGGAGTGAGTGGGACCACCTGAGACAAATGATAAACATCAAGACACCTTGCAGAGAGCAGAGATGCAAACAGAATCTCTTAGACAAGAGCTAAACCCCCACTGCTGTCCCAACGAGCTCAGCAGCTGGCCTTCAGTTTCTATTCCACTGGAATCTGCAACAGGTGACACTTTGGTATTTTTAATTTCCCCTCTTACCCATTTCCACCTTGTTCTTTCCGAGAATGAGATCAGACTCGAAAGAGCCATCAAGAGTTCTCAACATGGCTGAATCACTGCTCGTCTACTTCTTTAAGGGCTTCCTCTGGTTGATTGTTCAACACTCCACCCTCTTCCTCTCCAGCACCCAGACTGCATTTTTTCTTTGTTATTATTTCATGGAAATAACGTTGGGTTAAAGCACATGAGAAAAACCAAACCAGAAGGAAACTTCCGCCCTTTACAATGAGATAACAATGACTGAGCAGTTGAATAACTTGAAGGGCACAGAAAACTCGCAGGGCTCACATCACTCCTCTGCCTTCCTGGTTGTCTCCTGAAAGAGTTTTGAGCTAAAATAATCACCTCTTCCCACTACAGCCCCCCTCAGAATATTTCTTCCCATGTTTCTGGCCCGCTGCCCGTGGAAGCTGGTGGTGGCAATGGGCACCAGCTCAGGAGCCACTGCCCTGGCTGAACGACAACGCTGTGCTGATTCATAAACAGAGGAAGTACTTTAGCAAACTGACTTTTCCCCCTTTTCAGCACAAGCTCAGTGATTAATTTAACTTATTCTTCCCCTCCACCGTCTCTTTTGCTTCTCTGAGCGAGAGGAGAGCACAGGCACAGCTCCTCTGGCTTTAATGGTGAGAGGCTGGTGGAGCAGGGCTGGAAGCTCAGCCCTCTTTCAATGCCATCTGCTTTTAACTAGCAGAGCAAGGGAGGTCCTGGGAATAAATGTCACATGGCACAGGGAACTAAAATCAGCCCGGCTCATTTGCAGGGATGCCAGTCAAAACTAGGGTTATCCAACAGTCTAATTAGGAGCTATCACTAGAAGTCAAAAATGACCTCTTGGAAAAACCTTCTCATTTAGTCTGGGAAAATGCCTTAGTCCAAGGCGAGTGCCTTTTCTGGAATGCCACAGCTGCCCAGCACCACGGAACCTCACGCCAAGCCCCGCAGCAGCCACCAACTCCAGCCTGCACCTTTTAAAGCTCCAGCTCTGGGACAGAAACACCCAGTGCCTTCAACTAGGGTCTGTGCAAGACCCACAAAACTGCTGCTGCTCTTCCTGTGCTGAAAGACCCGGATAACCCTGCCAAGATGGAAAGCAGATCCAAAGCAGCTTAATTAGGACGTTTCTCTTTCAAGCCCTCCAATCCAGTGCTCGGGCCCCTCCACTCAATCAAAGCCCTGCGTGCCCTGCACTACCTGGCAAAGGGACAAGCAAGATAAGGCACCTGGAACTTTACAAACTATCCCTGTAAAATAATAAAAGGCAGAGAAAGCTCCTGGCAGTTCCCTTTCCGTACCAGGGCTGATAACCTGGGCTTGGAGTTATCAGAGTCGGCTCCACGTAACCCAACGAGCTCTGTCCCGCCACAAGCGCCGGGACACTCGTCCTCTGGAGCAGTGTCCCCCTCGTACACTATTTATTTCACTCCACTTTTCTAATTGGATTTGTGGGGGCAGCACAAAGGGGCTTTATGGCCAAACTTTGTTAAGTGCCAGGCCGAGCAGAGATGTGGCCAGCAGCCAAAATGGTGCATTTCACGCAGGCGCCAAAGGGCAGTGCCAAGCTTTTCCGCGTCTGGTATCTTGTGCTCTTGGCTCTGCTTTGTTTAAGAAGCTTGGAAGGAAAGCTCCTCATCAAGAGATATTCAAACAAAGTGAAAAACCCAGGATTTTGCGAGTTGCTTATCAGGTAACTTGGGAAGTTGCACCTCTTTCAGTCTGGCTGTGGCTCCAATATCTGCCCCCATCGCCCTGCACGGGACAAGAGCTTTAACACACCCAGAGCACACACCTTGTGCTCACACACACTCACGAAGCATCTGCAGCCACGACAGAAGCAGTTATCCACAGCCAGCAACCAATAACTTCTCTAAAGTTAACTTTTTCTCTTAAAAAAACCCCAACAAAACCTACCCATCCCGAGCCTACTTTGGAGGCTTCTCCAAATAGAGCTCGCACACATCAGACCTAATTAGATTCCATCACCATCTGTACATGAAATGTAAATCAGGAGTTGCAGAGACTTAAGAAAAAAAGGAAAGAATGACCACAAGGAAAAGGAGGGGTGTAAGGTTGGGGAGGGGGTGGAGGGTTGGGCATTCTGGGAAGCCATACATGATTAGTCACACAGCATTAATCTGCCTCCCTTAACAATAGCTGCCGAATTTCGACCGAATCCCAGCTGTCGCTCTTTGAATGAAAGAAAACAAGATTTAGAGCGTCAAGCGTTGGTAAGGGCTTCTGTGCAAAAAAAAGTGGCGTGCATTCATTAGTGCCTCACAAAGGGACCCAGCCTTTGTCCATTAAATTGCTCATGTGCCTGATTGATTTGCTGATTTATTTGCACCAAAGGGTTGGGGGGCTCAGCTTGGAGAAGGGGGCGGGAGGTGCCCGGCTACTGGGCAGAGTAACGGCACCCAGGCGGATTTGCAAAAAAAGCAACACACATTGTCAAGGGAAACTGCCATTCAACAGGTTGGGATTGGAAATGCCTTCAGGTTCCTCCGCCGAGGACTTCCTATTTGGAAATTTGGGGTGGGTGGGAACGTCTCCCCGCCTGCTCGCAGCTCAGGCCATGTTCAACAGGCAGAGGGGAAATCTGGCCGGAAAACAGAGCCTTGCCCATTCACATTTCTTTTATGGAATAGTTTTAAAAAGGGAGCTGGAGTCTTATTCATTTCTCTTGGTTATTGTTCCCTGGGAGCCTGGAGTGAATCGGCCATCGCTGCGGTGGGTCGGTTGGTCCTTCAAAGAGTCCCAATGCTTTACACATCCGTTTCCCCACAATCAGCTTGGAGAAAGCCCCAGCCTGGGTGCCAGGTCCCACCAGGAATGCCAGGCTAGACCACAGCTTGGCAGCAGCACTGGCAGGGCTGCAGGAGGAGGTGCCCTGCTCCCCTGGCGATGCCTCATGGGCCCACGGACACCACTGGGGCAGCTCCAGCAGCCAGAGTCATGCCATGGAACCTCTCACGAGTGTTTATTGGAGATGTACTGGTCACCCTAACTGTGCAAGGGACTGAAAGGCAGTGCTTCAGGGCCAGGAGGGAGTAGCTGGAAAACAGACAGACAGACAGCCTCTGTCCCCGCCCGATGGTCCAAGGAGCGCCGCGGGCTGGCCCTACCTCCTGCTCCATCAGCAGGGCAGTCTGCATAGGTTAACACCAGCAAAACATGGCCCTTTGCCCATGTTTTTCCACCCAGCCAGGAACAAAGCCCTATCCTGCCAAACTCGCGGTGACTCCTACACAATCAGGTTATTCTTGCCACTCAAGGAAAGAAAACGCATCTCGCCCTATTAAATCCAGAGCCTTCAAAGCAAAGTCAACATGCATGTCAATAACTTTGGTCGGGGGAGATGAAAATCCTCTGGCTGCTCCATACTTACTGGCACACCTCCGTCCCGTTGGGAAAAGTTTCACACTTGCCCCCGTTGAGGCAGGATTCGGCAAGCTGCGAGCACCGTAAACCTGAAAAAGAGGGACAGCATTAGCCACAGCTCAGGGCCCTGGTGGCAGCAGGGGGGCTGCATCCCCTGGTGTCACCCGGGCTGGGGACAGGCTCGCTGAGAGCCCCAGACCCCTGTGCCTGCACAGCCTGGTGAGGTGGGGTCCACCCCGCAGGGTGATGGATGGGGCAGGGACTGTGTGGCCCCTGTGCTGAGAGGCTCTCCTAAAAATAAACCCAGGGTGGGTTTCAGGGTAGGCTGTGCCAGCTCCTCCAGCAGGAGGACTGACAGAGAGAAACCCCAGATCAGGTCCTTGATTGACAAATGCCATTTGTGAAAAATCATCCAGCCCGGGGCCCATTAGTTACCGAGAGCTCGGTAACGAAATGAGTCGCCCGTCATAACTTGCTATGAGTAAAGGTTTCATTGTCTGGCCCTCAGAGCCAAATTCTGCAGAGTTACCACAGCAACTCGCTGAAAAGTACCAGAATCGCTTCCGATTTCCACCCCGGCTCGCTCTTCCCCTTCTCTGCCCTCTCGCTCTTCACGGTAACTGGTTCTGCGACACGCGTGTGCAGCCGGGGCAGTTTCACATTGAGCGACTGCAGCTTCGCACCGCCGCCGCCACAACCCAGATCCTGCCCTGGACGGGTGCCGAGCCCACGCAGCCCGGGGACACCCCCCAGGGGCTCCGTGTCCCACGGCAGACGGACTGGGGTGCTGGGAACCGCTCCGGCCGGGCACAACTTTCTGCAAACTTTGCCTCCGACGCCTCCCAGCCCTGTGGTGGGAGCAGCACCGCTGCCTTCGCTCCCCAAAATCCTCAGGGCTCTCCGGAGGGGGCTATTAGCTCGGTCCTTGGGCAGGGGGCCACTGCAGGGTCCCACCCCCCGGGATGGGCTGTCCCCCACTCCGTCCCGCACCCCCGGCCGCTTTAGGGTCTCTTTTCCCGTGCCCCGACCCGCTGCCCCCGACTGTCGCGCAGCGCCTTGCGGGGATGCACCCGGATCCGCCCCGGAGGGGGGGCCCCGAGGGGCCCCGACTTTCAAGAAACCGGAAACCGAGAAAAATTTGCAAAACGGTCAGAAAGCTCTCGCAGAATAGCAGCAGGAGCGCGGCCGCCCTGCGCGCCCCTCCGCCGGGCCGAGCCCCGGCTCCCCCGGTTCCCCCGGCACCGAGCTCCGCTCCCCACG
>JBBMKD010000049.1:1653363-1675294 GCA_037834095.1 Argya squamiceps
CAGCCCCGGCGGGCCGGGCAGGGCGGCGGGGGGCGGGACGGGACGGTGCGGGGCGGGCCGGGAGCCACGGGACGGGAGGGGATGGGACGGGACGGGCGAGACGCTCCTCCCTGCCCAGCCCGGGGGGCCGCCGCTGGGAACCCCCTTCCCGCCACGGAGGGTCCCCGAGTGGGACGCGAGTGGGGCTGCGGGGTTCGCGCAGCCCCTACGGGCAGTCCCGGGGCAGCCGCGTCCCTCTGTGCAGCCACCGGACCCCCCCGGTGCAGCCCCCCGCATGCACACACGGATGCACCGGGTGCAGCTCCTTCTCTCCGTGCAGCCTTTCCCCCCTGCAGTCCCCCAAAGCCCGCAGGGCAGCCCCTCATTCCCAGTGCAGCTCCAACACAGCTCTCACGTGCAGCCACTACAGAGCCCCAGCACGGCTCTGGACACCTCCATGTAGCCCCTACAAGCAGCCCTGCATTTCCCTAGTGCAACTCCAGACACCCCCAGTTCAGCCCTCACCCCAGTATTGGTGCAGGCCCCCCTATGCACACCCTGCATAATCCCAGTGCAGCTCCTCCATGGTCCCAGTGCAGCTCCTCCATGGTCCCAGTGCAGCTCCTGCACTGCTTCCCCAGTACAGCCCCCCAGTCCTTTTGCACAGCTTCCCCAGTCCCTGCACAGCCCCTGGGGCCGCAGTACCCACAGAGTGACCACAGGAGGCCCCAGGCTGACCCACGGTGTGTCCGTGCAGGGAGCTGGGTCACACAAACCACAGGACACACGGGAATGGGGTGGTTGTACTGGGGGAGCAGGATATGCCATCCCCTGGGTGCTGGGAAGCGCAGTGTGGGGTTCCCCTCCTGACCCCCAGCAGGACTCAGGTGTGTGCAGGTACACGGAGCCGTTTCCCACCCGGCTCCCCTGCAGGTGCAGGCAGCTCACACAGAGCTGGGTCGGATGTTGTTTGTTTTGTGCTGTGAACTCATGAACTCCCAGGCAGAGCCTGGCCAGCCCCATGCGCAGCATCCACAAATAAACAAACACGCTGGGAGAAGCAGGGAAGCCAAACCCAGGGGGAGCCCCACAACCCCCACGTTTGCAGCTTTCCCATTAGAGCAGCAGTGACAGGGGGTCCCTGTGCCCTCATCCCCATTCCTGCCCCAGCTGCCACTGTGCCACAGTCCAGCCTGGAAAGCCAAGCTGGAATGCCCCACCTTGAAATCCATCCGGGCCCTGAGCCCAGGACAGATTGAAGCCTTTAATCTGGTGTTTGTGGGTGTCTCCTGAGAGCTGTGGCTGCAGGGGGGTGCTCAGGGCTGAACCCACAGAGCACCACTGGTGGGAACAGCCCATGTGAGGGTGCTTAAAAATGATCCTTCCTCATGTGGTTTTGGGGGCCAGCCCTGCTCAGTGAGGCCACACTGCCTGCAAAAGTGGGGAACAAAAACTCTGAGTGTGAAGAATTTGGGGTACCAACTGTCCCAGGGACACGGGTACTTAAATCCCATTGGACTCCTTGGTCTTCCCCTAGTCCCTCTGAGTTGTTGGAGGGTGTTGGATGGCTCTTTTACAGCCCCAAACATGAGGACATGGAGGGATGGCTGCCAGCCTCTGGCTGAAAGCTTGGGAAAGAGGAAGAGGAAGGAGGGTCGGCAATGGGTTAATGGGAAGGAGGTGACACTGTGGTCATCTGTGTCTCTCATCTCAGGGTACCTCTCCAGCAGCCCCCAGGGCTCATCCCATGCCATGCCAGCCCTGCTGTTATCCCACTGCTTCCTGTTGTAAACTATTTCCAGAGCAAGTGTGAAACAATTAAACAAACCGAAGGGCAGAGCCTGCTCACCAGATCAAAGGCGTGAGCCCTGCAGCGGTACCTCGCTCCCGCGGCTCCCTCCTGCCCTGCTCCTCCTGCCTTCCCCACTCTGGGCCCTAAAGCAGTGCCCTGATCAGGGCTGGGGAGCCACTCAGGGGCCAGGTGCCACCAATAGCTTGAGCCTTGAACAATTCCAGAATGTGGGTGCTGCCTGTTTTGTCCTCCCTGCACAAGTAGGGTGACAACAACTGAACAGTGGGATGTGGCTCCAGCTGTTCCACCACAACTTTGTCACCATCCTCAGCCTCATCTGGAGGTGTGAGGACAGCCTGAGGTTTCCCCACTTGGGCATCCTTGGAGATGGAGACTTTGTGCTCTTTTCCCACCTCTCCCCTTTCCCCTTCTCCATCAGAGCCCACGGAGCAGGGAGCATCTCAGTTCTACCTGCCTGGAAATACCGGCCGAAGCTTTGCCCGGGCTTGTTCCCCTTGTGCAGAAAGCACCGTGCATTCAGCTCAGCTGCGCTCTGGGACTTGATCCCTGAGACTTGGGAGAGACCCCCCTACACCTCTGAACCATCATGGGCACGCCTGGGGACACGGGGCTGTCAAGGTGCCACACTTGTGTCATCTGGGGATGGAGAGGTGCTGATGCTGAGGGATGTTCAGGGTGGTGGGATGCGGTGGTGGAGACTCTGCATAACCATGTGTCCCAGGCTGCTCCTGGAGGTGCTGGACTGAAAGGACACGTGGGAAGCCAGGAGTGAGCCCTGGCCCTGGGTTTCCTCCATGGCTGGAAGGGTCTGTGCAGTGTCCACAGACACGGCCCAGGATAAACACAGCCAGAGCCGGGCGTGCGGCCGCGCAGCCGCGTCGCCTCGTCCCCCGAGCACAGAAGGTCAAATACATCTATTTATTGCCATCACCCGGGGGCTCTGTGACCCTGCAGCTCTGGGGCTCTGCTTGGGGAAAATACTCTGCTGGGAGGGAGCTAAAAGGGTCGGTCCTCTGTGGTTTCCCATGGAAGCCTCAACACGAGGATGGGCTCCTCCAGCCAGGTGCTGCTGCGAGATGTCCCGCTTTAATCTGGTTCCATCCTTCCCCTGGTACAGAGGGATCTGCTGCAGGATCCTCGTGGGGAACCTCCTCAAGTTTCCTTCTCCCACATGCCTCCTCCAGAGACTCCAACCAGCAAAAGTAAAAAAGGGAGGAAGGCAGAAGTCAGCCCTCAGCATAAATCTTTTTGCAGTAAGAGGTGACTAAGACATAAATCCAAAGAAACTTTTTATTCTGAGTGGTCTTCAGGGGTTAAAAATAATGGGATTTTAGGTCCTTTTAAAAATAGTGTTTGTGAAAGGCTTTAATAGAAACCTTGGCAACTGTCCATGTGATTAGTGATTTAAAAACATGAAACCTCCACACATGTTTAAAAGTTTTAATAAGTTAAAATTAAATGAGTGAAACTCTGGGAATATTTTTTTGTTACTGCAAGCTAAGAAAATCATGTCCGTTAAGCAAAACTTAATACAAATATAAACAGGTAATGCACATCTGTAAATTATTTTCATGTCTCCAGGGGCTGGAAAAAAACCTAAGTGAGACCAGCATTCTTATATATATTTTGCCTTGACAGCTCAGGAAAAAATTTGCCAAAAACCAGAGTTAGAGCACTAGGCTGGCGTGGGAAAGTTGGTTTAGTGAGAAATTTGCCCGGGGCTATTTAAATAAAAACAGGCGTTTTTTTTTTTTTTTAATGGCAAATGCCTGTTAAATACAACCAACGCTGCTTCCAATCGCTTGAGTAACTTGTGTGCCTATTCCTTCTTGACACTTTCATCTCTTTATCATCACAATCAATATTTTGCTCTTATACCTTCGTTGCAATAAAAATGAGACTGATAAGGCAGACATCAAACTGGATCTCTCCTGCTTTCCCCACCGTGCTTGGCTTGGCATTGCTGGATTTTGGAGCAGCACAGAGGGTTAGCCCTCCTCATGCTGGTACATGCACCCCCACCCTCCCTCATCCTCTGAAAAAAACCTAATTTTTAGTAATTAAGTGTGAATCAAAGCAGGTAGAGCATCCTGGAAAGTCTGAGCAGATAAAAATGCACTGGTCATGGAGGGTGTGAGGTAAAACTACCCCCAAATTTCTCCCTAATGGGATTAAGGCATGATTCTCCAGGGCACCAGAGAAAAAAAGGCTGGATTTGCAAGAATGGTCTCAATCCTGATTTTTTTTTTTTTTTTAAATCTTATTTTTCTTAAATAGCTGAGTGGAGGATTGTGCCTGGACAGTCACAGGTTAAACCACACTGATTGTGCCATCCCTCTGCCACAGTGCTCTGGCAGCACGTGCCCATGGAGGATGACTTTTCTCCTGGCAGTACAGTGGGATTTGGTCCCATCAGGATGTTCAGGGTTGGGATGGGACAAAGGACAATCAGTCCTTGCTGCCGTGGGCAGAGGTTGGTGCCATGTGTGTCCCTGCCTTGGCACGGCTGCTGCACTGGGCTTGGCACCCGCCAAGTTTCCCTCCTCACGGGCTGCTGAAACTGGTTTTAATTGCAGGGTTGCTCCTGGCCATCATTTCTCAGTGTGTAAAGTCAGCTCAGGAACTCTCACCCAGGGATTAGTGACAGGCGGGAAGACGTCCTGGAGGAGCAGCTTTGCCCTCACGGTTTGTACCTGGGTGAAAGGTGCTGCTGCCAAATTGCGCTGTAAAATCTGCGTTACGTTTAAAATAAAATGTCTTTATGGGCTGTGAGGGGAGAGCAGGTGCTGGGCAGGCGTTGTTTAGCCTGGCCCTGGACTCATTGGTCCTTGTGTTGTTCCTATCCACCTCCATAAAACAACTGAAACATTCTCTGTTGTGTAAACAGAGCCTGGCGGGGTTTATGGAGCTGTAAGTGACAATGTGCGTGTCCCCAGGCCCGTCCCAACCCACGTGGGCTGCTGGAAATGCAGTTCTCCCTGTCCTTTGGTGCATGTCCCTGTTCCCCCCATGCTTGTTCATGACATTGTCTGCACCCTGGTGCAGCAGACCCTGCGTGTCCCTCTTCTGTTCCTCTCCAGGGTGGTTCCTCGGGGTCACAGACAACCACCTCAGGGATGGGGGCAGCTCTGCACCCACCAGCTCTCACCCACAGAGGAGATGAAAGGGGTGACCCCAATTCTCTGGAGTGAAGAACCCAGCCCAGCTTTGTCCCAGCCCTGGGGACGTGTGGGACACCTTTGTATTTCACGTGCATCTTCCTTCAAAGCCTTTGCTTTTTCTTCCATTCCTCCTTTTCCTGCCAAGGCAGTTTTCATCATCTCAGCAAATAAATTGTTCACTGGAGCATGTGGAGGGGCCAGGATCAAACCCCCCCGATATCTCCGTTAAATAATCAAAACCCATCGCTCACAGCAGTGAAAACCCAAGCATGATTCTCTGTGCACAAGCCCGGGCACGAACCTGATACTGGATTTCTGGACCGTGGTGCAATGCCAAGCTCATCCAAGTCACGCTGGCATCCCCGCAGTTTCACCCGGCTCTCTGCTGCCGGGGTTTGCCTCTCCCAGGGCACACGCTCAAGAAAAACGTCATGCCCTGTGGACACTCGCCCCGCACAGGTTTCGGGCAGGTTTTCTGGGAGACATCACTCACAGAGATCTGGGCGTGCCCCTTCTCGCCGTGCTGGCCCCGGGGGGCTGTGCTCTGCGGGGTCCTGGGATGCCGCTGATACCAGCGAGGAGTTTCAGGGGCAGCTCAGTGCCAGCTGTGTTCTCACAGCTCTGGGATTTGGGACTCCTGGGCCGGGATGAAGCCAGCTGAAATTCTTAAGCGATTACAAAAAGAGAATAAAAAAGGAGTTTATGCACCCCAGCCTTTGCTGATGCTCCATTCACGGGCACTCCCACCCGCCGCCCCCTCTTTCCTTCCGCATGGAAACGGGAAGGCTGGGAGATGTTTCACTTTCCAGAACGGCTGCAAAGCAGCCCTTTCCCCCCCGAAACACACTCAGGGAGGACCAAACAACCTCTGCACTGATGCAGGGTGTGCTTGGCTGTTGCACTCACCATGGCAGCCCCACACTGGGGTGGTGGGGGTGCTCATTTGTCCCCCCCTGCCATGGCTGGGCATATCTGTGAGGGCTGCTGTCGGGGAACGCTTCCCACCCAGCTCTGACCTTGGTGCCTCCCAGCAAAAACACCTCCTGGAGAGGGGCCAAATATAATAGCCAGTTCCTTCTACTCCCTTCCTTCCCAGGCAGCCACATTATCACAGGGCCAGGCCGCGAATCAAAGCCAGGCACACGAAGACGGGAACCAGGACAAGTCAGCCCAAAGATGCCATTTCCTCTGGGAGAGGAGAGGCTGTGCTATCACAGGGTGTCCCATCACAGCAGGCTCTGTGCCTGGCAGGGAGGGAGGGCCCCTGAAAAACCATTCTTGGGGTACCCAGGAGCTCCAGGAGCCCTCTGTCATGCCCTTGTGCTGGAGCACTGGGCATCCCCTGCCCTGTGCCACAGCAGCTCCCATGGTACTGGCTGTGGGGTTTTGGTGGTGCCACAGCTGGTTCTAAAGGGTTTGGAGGAACCTCAGAGCCCCATTCCCTGACCTCTCCTCATGGCCAGTTCTACTTCAGCGATTTCTTCCTCAGAAAATCGTGGTGGGTTTTTACAGAATCATAGAACATGCTGAGTTGGAAGGGACCTGTCAGGATCACGGAATTCAGTTCCTGACCCCATACACGATACTGTGAGAGGTGGTATCAAAAGCTTTGCTGAAGTTCACAATGATTACAATCTACTTGCTTTCCTAGATAATATATTTCTCTTCAGCTTTAAGCTGAAAAATAAACTTAAACACAAGTGCCTGAGATGCCAGAATCCTTTGTCTCCCCTTTATGGGGACGGGTCACTCCTGTTTGGCGAGGCTGCTGCCTCTCAGCGGGATGGGGGCTCGGGGCTTCCTTGGCTGTTCCCGCATCTACAAGGACGGTGTCGCTGCTGCGGTGGCACGGTGCGGGCACGGGCCGGAGGTGGCACGGGCCGGGCCGTGTGCCGTCCCACCCCCGGCAGCACCTCCGCCCGCGGCACGGGCCGGCGCGGGTGGCGGGCTGGGAACCGGCCCGCCGGGAGATGCCAGCAAGGTGTGATCCCTCCTCCGCCGCCCGGAGCCGCCGACTTCAAAGCCCGGTGACCTTTCAAATGCAGCAGCTCCCGAACGGGGCGGGGAGGCTCCCAGCCACCAGGGAGGAAGCGGGGATTGCGAGAGGGAAAGAAACCACACACACCTGTGGGATGGATGGGACCGACCCCCCTGTCCCGACACATGGGGACAAAGTGATGCTTCCTGGTGGCACCCACATGCCACCAGCAGCTCCCCACTGCTGGCAGGGTTCTGTGCCTTTGGAGTCTGCTCCTGGCACAGCTGGGCTGGGCTGCTGCTGTCACCTGGACTTTGGAGTGCAGAAGCTGCCGAGGGTGGTGGTGTCCTGCTCTGGCACCGAGCCCAGCCTGTGGCACATGGGTTCTGCCAAGGCCTGGATGGAGACACGGCCCTGCCCTATGGAACAGGGAGCTGCAGGCATGGGACGATGCTCCCACGGACGTCCAGCAGCATAAACACATCAAAGCGTGTCCTGATGGCAGCCAGTAAACAGGAAAGGGACAGAAAGACAAACACGGCTCCTCGCAACTGGCGGGGGAGAAAAACAACTCTCTCTCCAGGCGGGAGAAGTTTGCTGCCTGCTCAGCTGTGACCCCGTGGAGAAATGAGCCAAATGAGACAAATGGGCCAAATGGCTCAAAAGGGCTTGGGACCACCTGCTCCAAATGCTGTTGGGCGGGTGGCTGGGGGGGGATGAACCCTGCCAGGGGTTGTGGATGCCTGTGTGCTTCTTGCTGCCCGTGCATACCAGTGCTCTGAGCAAAGTGGGTTTAGGAAAACTGGTGGAGACGGGGCTGAGTGGGATGGTGGCAGCGCAGGGTGTTGCAGGCTGCTGCCTCACCCGCTGCTTCCCCAATGTCGGTTCCCAGGGCTGCCCGACAGGGCTGCACCAGGATCCCTAATGGGATTAAAGGCCTCCTTGCCCAGTCATCCCATCCTAATCCCGCTGGGAGGCTAAAAGTCAGCCTGGGACAAAAGGCTTTAGCTGTCCACGCCTGGCCGTGGCCGCTGACTTCTGTGCAGCTGGTGGGGCGGGGGCAGCAGCCACAGAGCCCTCACTGCTGGGTGGTCACAGCCACTGGTCAACCCCTGGACACTGCTGGGGACACTGCTGGGGACACTGCTGCCACACGGGGACCCCAACATGCCAGCACTGGATGTGGGAGTGTGGTGCTGGCACGGCTCCGCTGGGCGTCAGTGGGACGAGCTGAGAGAGCAGCTGCTGTCCAGCAAAGTTCCTGTTTTTCAGTGAAAATCCCTAACTCCGTGCCTGGAAAAAAACAAATGAGAGCAGAGCAGGTGCCTGGCCCTGTGCAGGGTAAGCTGCAAGGGCACAGCCTTGGCTGTCTGTTGAAAACATGAACTCCAGAGCTGGACTGGTGCGCAGGCAGAAACTGAGGAAACAACTCCAAAAAATCCCCTCTTCAAAGAAACCCCAGACTCAGGGGTTTGGGAGGGAGTCAAACCCTCCTGCTTTGGGGCATGAGATGAAGTGAAAAGGTGAGAAAATCAAAATTAAATTTTCCCTGGAGTGGGATTATCCCCCATGTGCCTACTCCCCTCCACCTCATCCCTGCTGTCCCCCAGGCAGCCCAGCAGGTTTCCATCTCTGCAGAGTCCTGGGGCAGTGTGACCCAAACCACCTCTGCACCCATGGGAGATGACTCCGAGGGTCAGACCTGGGCTAAGTGTGCAGGGGGTTCAAATTAAAACACTATTTAAATTAAAACATGATTTAAATTAGAACACGAATGTGTTTCTCTGCATGGGCACAACAATGCGGGGGAAATTGTGGTGCTCAGGAAAGGGGAGCTCATCCCACCCCACAGCACTCCCTGGGGAGAGCCCAAGGAGCCTCCTGCAAAGGGAACATGAGGGAGAGGGGCCCATCCAGGCTGTCCCTGCCCCCCAAACCACAACCATGCCGGGGTGACACCCAGCACAGCCCCAGGGAGCACGGGGAGGGCAGGGGGGCACCATTCCCCCCGTGTGAGAAGGGGTTGGCTTCAGTTTGCTGAGCGGGATGTTTTCAAACCTGCTCTTGAGGGAGGAGGTTTGCCAACGGAAATATGTAACTGACTGTAAATAATGGCTTTTATCTGCAGTGAAATGAATAAGCTCCCGGCAGCAGCAGGGCAGAGGCAGCGGGGCCGTGCAGGTGACAGAGCAGGGGTGTTGGGTTACAGGCTCCCCATCACCGCCAGAGCCCCCCGATGGCTTGTGACAGGTTCATAAGCTGAGAAATGTGATGCTTTGCAAGGTTCAGTAAATATTAGGACTACTCCTCCCTCTTTCTGGTGCAGGTTTAATTGCAAGGATAATTCATGAGAGCACAAGGAAGGGGAAAAAAAAAAAACCAAAACAAACAACTGGGAAAATCGGACCTGTTAAGTAGAATCCATTAATAACGAAATGATTGTTCCTCTGCATGTGATTCAGACAGCTGCCTAATTGTTAATTACCTCGATATGAGAATAACAGGTAATTATGGGGCTGCATCACGAGGAGCTGACTTTTTTTTCCTGCTTCTTTTCTCTTGGTGAATGCTGGAGCCGGAGCGTGCCCCGGCAGGTCACACCAGGACTTGGAGGAGAGGCACTCCCCAGGCAGGGCTGCTCCTGAGGTGGGAGCTCTGTGTTCCAGCCATGTCCTGAAGCTATTCCTGCTCTTGGACATAGATCTCAAGACACACAAATTTTCCTCAGGGTGTTGAGGAACAGACACCCCCCTCAGCCATGGGGCCGTGCCTGGGCAGAGCCCAGCCCTGGCTCCACACTGAGCAAACAAGAACCAAAAGTCATTGGTGACCTTGGCTGTCAAATTCCCCAAGATTACTTGATTTAAGAGACATTCTTGAAATATTTTGTTCCCATTTGTCTGTTGCAAAATGTGCTTTCTACACACACAGACACACTCAAACCCACACACAGGTAGGTACTGAGCAAGCATCTGGCAAAGACAGGACTCTGCTTTAAGTTTTTCTGCACCAAGAAACATTTCTGGGTTTCTAGAGGTGAGAGGATGCAGAGACAGACAGGCACTGCTGGGGGGATGATAACATCTGTGCAATTAGTGATGCTGCTGCTGGGGATTTGCCATCCCTGGCTCCCTGTAAGTTTTGCCTTTGGCTTCTTGCAGGAAAGTGATGCCAGGCAAGACACAGCTGAGCAAGGAGGAAGTTGGGACAGAGGAGTGTGGATGCAGAGAGCTGTCTGAGATCAGATCAGAGGAGGAGGAAGTCCCAGCAATGCCACCCACACTGGCTGGGCTTCACAGGCCTCATGCAGTGCTGCTGTTTCCCATGCAAAAGGAGCAGGACATCAGTCAGATCTCTGTGGAGTGTGGAGCTGATTTCACTCCTGGAGAAGGCAACATATCTGGTCCATCAGCTGCCCAACTAGAGGGTGTTGGGGAACATGATGGGGTCCAGTGGCTCTGGGGTCACCCACCACAGGCTTTATCCAGCCATTCCCATCACCTGGAGATGAGACACTTGCAGCAGCCTGGAACAGGGACCCTGCACCCTCTGTCACAGGCAGTCCTGGCCCTGGGCACGTCCCACTGCCAGCAACGTGCTGGGGAGGGAGGGAGGGATGCTCTCCTTCTCATCCTGACTTCCTGCAGGCAAAAATAGCCCCTGGTTCCTGTGTATGTGGTGTATTTATAGTGTGAGAGGCTCTGGGAGTGCTGCCCTTCTGGCTCTCACCTGTGTTTTGGGGAGGAAACTCCATCTCCCTGCCATGTGTTTTTGTGTGGCTTCCACACTGGAGAGGCCCCAGCTCTTCCCACGGGCACAGCACAGAGCAGGTCCCACCAGTGGGATCTGTGTGACCATGTCCCTGCTGTGGGGACAGTGCTGGGCCCAGCTGGGATGCCAGGTGGGATAACCCATGGCACAGGGATGTGGGACACATGGAGGTCTGCCCTCAACACCTCAACAAGTCTGCGGGGTGGGTGGCAAGATCCTTCTGAGAAGCAAAAAAGAAGGAAGTCTGGAATCCAAATCCCAACTCTGTGCTGTCCAAGAGATCCAGGGCTGGAGGCTCCAGCTGTGGGGTGGGCGATGCCTCCCAGCACTGGCAAGGGCAGGGCTGGTACAAATCACCACGCACAACAGTGACAGGAGCTTATTTTTCTAAGCATATCACCAAAGAAGCTAAATATACATTTTCCATTCAATTCCCCAAAGCAGCGATAGCCCAGAGCCTAAAAATAAATACCTTTGGATTATGCCCGGGACCAGAATTAGACTGCCTGCAGACCAAGCCCTGTTCAGCTTCATCTCAACCTGAGCCTCCTCTCTGCCTCTGGGCTCCAGGTGGCCCAGGACAGGCTGGCTCTGTGTGCTCCCACCTTCTCCAGCTCCAGCCCAGAGGAGTGGTGGTGAGCAGAAGACTCCCAGTGGCTGCTGCCTGTTGCAAGACTTATTTGCTAGAAAAATTCATGTTTTGTAAGGCTTTTCCCAGCCCAGGGTATGCCAGGTGTTGGCCCAAAACCCAGTGTGTTCCCTGGTGCTACCATCCCACCAGCTTCCCACCCTGGCTGCTGCCTCAGCATCAGTTGCTCATGGCTCACATCCCCACTTCCAGCCCCTCTCCAGACCTGATTTTAGCCCCTCTCCACCCCCACAGGTTTTTCTTGCACCCAAATATGCAAGTGGGGTCATACTGCTGCTCCTCCATTTGAGGAATTCCCACTTTGGAGAGCTCTGTGGACACAAGGGGCCAGACTGTGATCCCTTGACCACCCCAGCCAGACCCAGCTCGTCCTTCCCTGTGCTGTGTAACTCATAACCACTGCTCCAGCACAGTGAAATAACACATTTGAAAGAAACAGGGGGGAGAAAGGAAAAAAAAAATACCCTGAACCCTGTAAAACTGAAATTGTAGTTCTCCCGGGATGCAGAGTCTGAAATATTCCCACAACCTTTGCATAATGCATTGCTCATGTCAGACCTCGGGAGACAGAAATTAATAGCTAACAGCAAGCAGGCATGGCACACACGTGGGCTTCCCTTCGTTCCCTGCTCCCAGGGGCTCCGTGCTCGGGGGAGAGTTTTCCTTTACATTCAACTCAAATAATTCTCATTTAAAGACACAAGAAGAAAAAAGGCTGTAGAGGACTCGCAGGGAATTTGTGCCAAAGAGGAAATATTCAATAAATGTTTATCCTCTCGCACAATGGTGGGGTTTCGAAAGTTTTCTGTGGATGAGATTTAAAGGCTGGAGGGGTGGAGGGGTTTTTTCCTCCCCATCTGGGCTTTGGATGAGTGAGAGATGAGTTTGGATTTTCCCTGTGGCACCAAATTCCTTGTGTGGGCAGCTGCTCCCACTGATGGAAGTGGGATCTGGACTGTGCTGTCCCCCTAATTGCACTGAGGGCAGGAGTTAATGGATTTAATTCCTGGGGCAGGAGTCAGAGTTCACTGTCAGCCAGGACACTGCCCTGGTGGGATGCTCCGTGCCTCAGTTTCCCTGCTCAGCCCTCCATTCCCTGCAGAAACGGGGCCATGCAAACCAGACCCCTTTCAAATCCTCTCCTTCCCTCTCCTTTCCTGGTCCCGGCAGCTTTTTTTTCCCAAACCTTCCTCCCCTCCCCCCCAAAAATGTGAAAAAATAGCTCCATCTGGATGCTGTTTCCAGCCAGGCACAGGCCCCGGGGCCAGGAGCCAAGAGAGCAGCGCCTGTGAACGGCAGACGTGGGAGCCGGGGAGGATGTGATGGGGAAGCTGTGAGAAAAGCCTGAGGTCGGCAAACCTTCGGCCTCGCCGTGGGATCCTCTTCCTCGCAGGAGAGGGCTTGGCTGCGGGGCAGTGCCAGCCCCAGGGATGGTGGCTGTCTGGGCTGGGGGATGGCGTGGAGAGGCACAGAGGGATGGGGAGAGGAGGGACAGAACTGCCCAGCTGAGCCAGAGCCACCCCGTTCCCCTTCTGCCTCAGAGTGGGGCATCCCATGGGACCGCGGCTGGTGTAGAGCAGCCTCAGGGATGTTGCATCACTCCTCTAACAGCAGCTCCAGACTCCCCGGCCTCAGCCAGGAGAGGGGATGGGCTGGCTTCCCGCTTCCCAGACTTCCCACGCCAGCACGTGTTATTTATGACCCCCAGGTTTTCAAATTAAACATAAATTAGCGGGGGCGGGGGAAGCGGGGTCCCGCTCGTGGCCACCGCCTCGCCGGGGAGGGGACGGGGGGGACAGTCACAGCCGGCACGGCAGGAGTTAAACCGCCGGCGTGGGGAAGCCACCTCCATCCTCCAAAATACAATCGACCAGGAAATAAACAGGAGCTTGTGTTTGTTTCAGTGCACAAGTGAAAAATAAAAGGATTTCCTGCGGGCCGGGGCGCCCGGGGTCCCGCACGACCCGGCTGCCCAGCCCAGCGCCCCGCGCCCATTGTTCACCCCAGCTCTGCCACGGGGGACATTGTTCCCTCCAAATGTCCCCTCAGATAAAGGAGCTGTGCTGGCCATGGCCACCAGCAGCACCGGTGAGATCAAGCCCGAGGGGTTTATGCAGAATTTGGGAGCAGCACCCAACCCATCGTGCCCACAGCGAGGCAGTCCCACCCTGCTTTCCACCCCAGGGCTGGAAAGTGACCCCAGTGACCCTCACCCCAGGCAGGCAGTGACACCCTGGCATCTCTGTGGGTGACCCCACAGTGCCCCTCCGCACCCCAAGTGTGGCTGCAGCTGGAGCAGACACAGATTTTGGGGTGCAGGAAGGCCCGGGGTGGCACACAAAGGCTTCACACCCTCTCAGAGAGTGTTTCTCTCTTCCTCTTTTCATCAGCCGAATCTCACTGAAGCAGTAAAACCTCACGTTTCCTACTGCTCAATGATATTTGCTGACTGCAGTGTCACAACAACTGTACCGGATGAGTGGGAAAAAAAAAATAATAAAAATGTTAGAAAAATAAGCCTGCATGGAGACACGTGTGAATGCTGAGCCTTGACAGCCACAGGAGCAAAACCCCCTCGCTGAGGCTGCTGCTCCTGGAAAGCAGCAGAGAGTCAAAGGGGAGCCTCCCTGCAGCCTCTGGCTGCTCCCACTGCCTGGATCTGGGGGATCTGGGGGTGGTGGTGGTGCTGGGAAGGGCACAGGAGTGCACACTTGGGTGTGAAATGCTGGGCAGGGCTGGCCACGCTTTCACTGCCGGCCTGAGTGAGGTGTTAAGAGCATCTGAAAACAAGGGAGATTTTGCATTTCAAGTCATTCCCCACCTGCTGCCCTGGAAAGGGGTGAAAGCAGGGTCAGGGATCCACCTGGGGCTCCCTAGGAAACCCCCACAGCTGGGTAGGAGGCATTTCAGTGGAAAAATGAAGTAACAAAAGTAAAAATGATGTGGAGGCAGCCATCAGCCTTTGCTGTCTTTTGCTTTTGAGCAGCCTGGCCATGCTGGGTTGGGTCTGAGCTCCTCTGCACTTGCCTTGCAAAACTCAAGTGGGCTGGACTCAGTTTTGGGTGCCCAGCCAGCCCCTCCTCATCTCCTCTGCTCGAACACGCAGAATTTGGGCTCCACGTTGGATAATCTCCCACTTAACCAACACTCATCCTGCTCTGCTGGGATGCTGCTGGTGGTGACAGCTTACAATGCTCAAAAACCACCTGGAAAAGCTGGGAACCACCACCTGGAAGTGGGGGAAGCACCATGGGGACCACTGCAGCCTCTGGGAATGCCGCGCTCTCCGTCCAGGATGAGTGTTGGGTCGTGCTGGGAGAAGTTCCCTGAGGGATGAGGGACACAGGAGTGCTGGGAGAGGATCCCTGGGGATGCAGGAGCCAGGATTGCTGGGAGAAGGTCCCAGAGGGGTGCAGGAGGCAGGATGGCCGTGGCAGCTGCAGCAGCTCCAGTGACTTGCCAGGAGCCACCGGCTCCGAGCGCTTCCTGCGATTTGGCCCTCGGTGAATAAATAACCACACGCAGAAGAGAAGGATCTCGGGCAGAGTAAATATAGTTCATAACTCCCTTTTTTTCCCCCGCCTTCAGTCTGATCCCAAGCCCTGTGTGTTTGTACTCTTGCCTTTGTTTGGGGTTTTTTTTTTTTTTCTGCTGTATTTTTTTTTTGTGATGGCAACTTCCCAACGACACGTTCAGGCTGCTGAAAGCTCCTCGTTTTGCTGTGGCCGGGGCAGCAGCTTTCATTGATGGTTCGAATCACCAGGCAGGCTCTGGGTTGGAAAGAGACAACAATACTAGAGCGCTCAGAGGTTTCTCAGAACAAAACTTGCCAAAAAGGGATGAAAAGAATGGTTTGGGCTCGACTTCTTATTTTTGCTTTTTCTTTTTACATTTCACAACTGTAAAGTAAAACCACTCTGGGTCGGAATCACATCTGGGCTGGTGGGAGCACAGCTCTGCGGGCAGTGCTGGGAAACCTCGGCTGGATATTGCTTTGCCTCTTTGGTTTCCAGCTCACCAAACCAAGCACCAAACCCAGTGCCTGGTTAACCAACACTCAGCTGGTGTTTGAGGATGTTTTCCTGGGCAAATGAACCTAATTGCCACATTGGTGCAGCACATGCCGAGCTCTTCCCAGCATTTCTGGCTGCAGACTGCAGTGCTTGGCTTTGGCTGATTCATTTTCAGGTATTTCCCCCTTCCCACAGCTCCTTTGAGGGAGTTTCTTGGTTTTCCTCATCAGCAAACCTAAAAATGGAAAGGCAAAACACTTCTGAGGTGGTGGCCAGGCAATGGGACCCTTCCTAATGTCCCCGTTGGAGGTTTCTCCTGGGAATGCTGCAGGATTTTGGAGGTAATAGGGTGTGCACAGCTCCAGCATGAGAGCTTGGTCTCCTCTGGCTCATATTTCAGTAGAAAAAGGGTGTCCCAGAGGTGGCTGGGCCAGAGCTGTGTCCACATGGATTGTGCTGGGCCACTGGAACACTGAATTGGGGGCAGCTGTCCCAGCTGCTCTTCACAGGCAGGCGAGAGATTTCTCATCCATGGGCAAATCGTGGCCTCCAGGGGGGAATAAAACCACCCGGAGTGCTGTCACCTGTGGGAATGCTCATCCCACCAGCTGCAGCAGCCCCTCTTCCCTCTCCTGCACATCCCCTGAGCCTGGGGGTGGGAATGTGCCTTTCCTGGGGCTGCCAGCACAGACAGGTGGGGAACAGCCCCACTCTGCTCTGAGCAGACCATCCCAGGAGGAACTGAAACCTGCCCCTGCTGGCTCCTGTCACGGCAGCACAGCCACCACCAGCCTGCCTGCCCCTCGTCCTTCCCACAGCTGGTTCCTAGAAAACCAGCTCCCAGACAGACAGCCCCAGAAATTGGATTTTGCCCAGTGCAGCTTTGCAAACAAGCCCAGGAATGATAATAGGGAAGCAGCAGCCAGTCCTTCTTTGGTGTCATTTTGCTTTATTTTTTTCTTGCACGTTGCATCTTCCCATCATGGTCTGGCGGTGGCTGGAGGCTGCATCAGCCTCTCTGACTGAAAGGTCTCCAGTTCAGAGCAGAGGAGAGGAGCACCAAGAATTGTGTCAGGTGCTGGTGAGGCTGAGCCTCTTCTGCTATTCTAAGATGCCACTTTTCCCCTGGCATGGGGCTGGGACAGATGTGCCAGCCCAGAAGTTCAGCAGCTCCTCACCTCGAGCCTGCTGGTCCCACCAGGGCCTGGCTGCACCACCTGGCAGGGGAGGAAATACCTAAAGACAATCATCATGGCAATGAAAGGGAAAAGTGACTCTAACACATCACACAGATAACTCGAGAAATCGCCTGGGACAAACCTGGAGGAGTGGGGGGAGAGGAAGCCAGGGGCATCCCCATGGGAAAACACATACATGTTTGGGCAGCGAGAACAGAAGTGCTCATTACTCATGAAAAAAACCCCACAGAAGTTCTTTTCAGGCATCAGCTTCCAGTAACAAAGCCAGATTGATGGAAAAAAAGTGCTTTTATTTTTCATTCGCCAACGGAGAAGCTAAAAAAAAAAAAAAAAGAACGTAAAGAATAACTGGGAGAATATAAAGAGTCAGCTGAGGGAGCTGGGTCCCAGGGGCGCTCAGACAATGCCTCCTGCCCCCGGGCTTTTAATTATTGTGCTCAGGAAATCAAACAAGTGTGCTATTATTTATTTGGAGGAGGCATCGGTTTCCGTGTGTTTTACAGGGGTTTGCCCGTGGGCACGGAGGAGGAACAATTCCTGAGCCCGTCAGGAGAGACCGGCCAGACTGCTTTGGGGTTGGCACTGGGCAGGGGGGAGTGGGAGAGGAGCCCCCCCCGGCTCCCCAGACAGGCAGCACTGCCAGTTTTGGGGTGCTGAGGGGTGAGCAGAGTCACAGAGTACCGGTGCAGCCCCAATCCCAGTGGCTCAGCCACTGCTGGTGGATGGCCTGAGGGACTGCTTGGGGCTGGAGGATGCTCCCTGTCCCACCTCCACATCCCAGTGCCCGGCGGAGTGTCCTCCCCTCCCCGTTCCCTCCTGCTCCCCATCCTCCCTCGCTCTGCTCTCCCCCTCCTCTCGCCCCGCCGAGCCCCGAAAGGAGCCCTTGGTATGTTGTGTGAGTTGCAGCTCAAGTGAGTTTTATTCAGCTCCACTAACCTTGGCAGACAGACCCCAGGGAAAGGGACAAAAGGACAATTGTTTGCAGCAATTTTGCCCTCAATTGGTTTCCCCATCAGCTTGCAGAGCGGCGCAGCCAGCCAGGCACTGCCTGACTAGCAACATTAAATTCAACTCGCGCTGCTGCGAGAAGGAGGCGGGAAACGGGGGGGAGAAAATCAAACTTTTGGGGGCCGCTTCTTGTCTTTCCACGCACAAAACCCCAAAATGCGGCAAGAAAAGTGGGGGAGCTGAGCCGTTTCTGCAGCCCCGCTCTGTGAGACGGCAGCTGTGGCGCTGGTGCCTCTTGTCCCCCGGTGCCACCGCTGTGTCCAGCTGTGCCACCCGCTCCCCCCGGCCCTTCCTTTGCGCGCTGCCTCGCCGGGGCCGCCTGCCCGCACGCCGGCCAGGCCACGGGGCGCCGGGCTGCTCTCGCTCCAGCTGGAGCCATCCCAGCCCCGGGGCAGCGAGCCGGGAGCTGCTCGTGTCTCCGCAGCCGCCGGTTCTGCTGCGCCCCAGCATCCTCACCCCGCGCCGGGGCTGCCTGCAAGGCGGGGACCCCAAACGCAGAGAGGGTTTGCTCTCCAAAACGTCACCCGGCAGAGACCCTTCCCAGGCTCCGGAGAGTCTTTGCAAAGTCTTGGCTCAGGAGAGGCCGCTGGGGTAATTCAAGCCGCCTTTCCTGCACGCCCCCGGCTCGCCGCCGGCCCCCCGGAGCCTCCTCAGGGCTTGAGCAACCGGCACGTTTGTGCCAAAGATGTTCAGTGTTAAGGATCCCTGCGGAGGAGGGTTTGGGATGTCTTTCCTTACTCCTCACCCCCCCACCCCGATCCCAGCCTGAGCGTTTCCTGCTCTCTCCCTGCCACCACGCCGGGCTGGGGTTTGGCTCCTGAGGATCCCCACGGGAGCGGGAACGCCCGCTGTGCCTCCAGCACGAGGCTTTCCTGGGAGCAGCCTGGCCCTTGGGAGCAGGAAATCGTGTCCCATGGCTAAATCAGTGCAGCCCCACCCTCTGTTCTCCCACCAGAGCTCCGACACCACAGCTCCGGAGCTGCTTCTGGAGGGACACAGGCTGGGGAGGGCAGGAGCTGTGGCTTTGGGCATCTTCCCCTCCCTCCAGCCCGGGACTGCGGGCTCTGTAAAGCCCAGTCTGAGATCCGGACTGTAACGAATGGGTTGGTTTTGGCTGGGCCCCAGCTGGAATCCTGCCTGCTCCATGAAACCAGCGAGGCTGCGGAAACGCGGGGCTCCGCCGGCTCGGGGACCTCCGGCACCAAACACCCCCTGCCCACGCACCCCACGGGCACCACAGCGGGGTTTGGCAGGCTGGGGAGGCCTGGCCATGCTGGGGGGTGAGGGCTGGGTAGGATTATCCCAGCTGGGATCCTTCTTTCCCAGCTCCAGAGGGTTTGTGGTGCTCCCGACAGAGGCACGAGGACGACGTGTGGGCACAGTCCCCTCTCTGTGTGCCCCAGGACATCCCTGCACGTTTGAACTCCAGCAGAGCCAGTTTTGGGTGGCTGCACTGAGGCGAGGGGGATGTGCCCGGGCACATCCCAGCAGCAGGAGGGTGGGGGAAGCAGCCGCCCTTCGTCTCGGCACCACGGGATGGGGCAGCAGGTGGATGTGGAAGCACCTGTGGAGCTGGGGAGGTGCATCCCAGGCTCCTTGAACCCACATATCCCCACACTGAGCACGTGGGTGTTTGCAAAGCTGACAGACGTGAAGGAAACCTGGCTGCAGCAGCAAGGAGGAATCCTAATTCACATGGCCCTGGAGGCCAAATTCCTTTCCTGGCCCTGGCGGGTGGGAGTTGAGCTTTTTCCCAGCTCAGCAGCAGTGCCCCTTGCACAAGGCACCCCAAAATCGATCTGCTGTGCCATGGGTGGGCTCGGAGGCTGGAGGGATCTGTCATCCAACAGACAGAAAGGGCCCCGAGATGCTCTCTGTTGTTTATCTCCAGGTTAATTAGGTAATTAACAAAGCAAATGAATTTCGGTTTCTGTCTTCAGGGCTGGATTTGGCATGCTGCTTGCCCTCGTTTTGGAGCTCTGTGAGGAGCACAGGGTGGACCAGGGTGTGTAAATGCTCCCAGTCATCCCTGCCATCCCTGCAACCTCTCCCTGCACTGCAGCAGACACCGTCTGTGGCTGAGGGTGATCCCAGGAGCTGTGGGGCAGCTCAGCATCCAATAAAAGCCCCTGATTTTCCCAGAGGGAATCTTTTGCTCCAGCACACTGACTGCAGGAGGGACAGATCCTTGAGATAGGGCAGTATTTCCAGCAAGCCCAGGTGCCCTGAGCTGGGATTTGGGGGGTTTCTCAGGTCATCAAGACTTCCAGCATGGAGTCTTTGAACAGTTTGTTCCCATGCCTTGGGAAGCAGGAGCTCCTCTGGCTCTGCTACAGAGGAGTCTGCAGAAGTGCATGCCTGAAATCTCTGCAAACTTGGCTGTGGATTCCTACAGAACAGACTTTTCCCTTCCCTGCTCAGCTCCTCTTCCCTTGGTCTGTGTGGAGGGGGAGAGGTGGGAAGTGGGGCCTGGTGCCATCCCAAACCCATCACTGATGGAGATTTTGGGGAGAGACAGGATCTTCCTTGCCAAACCACTTTACATCAACAGTCAGCCCAGACTGCCTTTGCTGCAGGGACTGGCAGAGAGGGAGAGGCTGTGGAACAAAGGAGGAACTTCTCCACACATACCACACACAAATATTTGCCATAGCAGCAGGAACAAAATAGCAAATTAGCAGCAAACGAGCTGATCCTGCGCTTGGTCCAAGTTAGCCAGGTAGGAAAGTCCCAGATTTCACCAGGCAGGTGAAACACATCCTCGGAGCAGCTGCCATCAGGTCAATGAATTCCTGCCCGCAGCTTCCATCCCCAACGGCTGCTCATCGTCCAGCTCGGAGGGAAATCTGGAGGAAGGGAGGGAGGGAGACTCGGCCGTGCCGAGCACGCGGGGCTCAGGCGGCAGCAGGCACGGAGGGGCCGGGAACGGGGCAGGCGCTGGCTGGGGTTGGCAGGGAAATGCCATGGAAACCCGCCGGCGTGATGCTGAGCCCCCCGCGCGTCCTCCCGCGAAGAAAAGGGGACAATGGGGCCGGGCAGGCAGAGCTGCCTCCCCAAGCTGTCCTACTTTGCTGCTCTGTCCCATCTGTGAGCTGTCAGGCACCCGCCCAGCTTCTCCCTCCGGCTGGAAACCCCCCCGCAGGCAGCGTGTCCCGAGCAGGAGGAGAGGGCTGAACCGGCAAAAGTCACCAGGTCTGGGGGGATGCTGGGGGAAGGCGTCTCTGATAAGCGTGGATGGCCTTTTAACTGTCACCAGGGTGTGCAAACAGCAGCTCTGGCGTCTTCTTGGGGTTGATATTTCTCTTTTTTGTAAAGTTTTTAAGCACGGACATGCAGCCGTGCATGGCTGGCTGGGCAGATGTCAACCCAAGTGGAAAACCCTGGGAGGAAAAGGCACCTCCAAGCAGCCTCCAGTCCTAAATTTGAGCACCTGATGAAGATTTTCCCATCTTAAGTCCTGTTTTTCCACACCTGCCCCACGTGTGGTGCCAGGGTTCAGGGAGGCACAGAGACCCCCTGATTTGGGGGGGGTTCTCCACCCACCACCCCCAGGATCTGTGGGTGTGGGGTGCTCCCCTGAGCAGGAGGAGTGGGTGGGTGCTGGAGGAGGCTTGCACGCCCCGGCAGGAGCTGCACAGGGTGCAGGAGCACGCCCAAATCAAAGGCAGCGTTTAATTAAGATTTCCGACGGGGTGAGATAGTGAAATGAGCAGATCTGGGCCCTCACCCACAGAGACGGGGTGACTCCCTCAGTCTGCACCAGCACGCCAAGGCAGCATTTGCAT
The DNA here is from genome assembly GCA_037834095.1 of Argya squamiceps. Taxonomy (NCBI): domain Eukaryota; kingdom Metazoa; phylum Chordata; class Aves; order Passeriformes; family Leiothrichidae; genus Argya; species Argya squamiceps. Next base: position 1,674,720 of record JBBMKD010000049.1, read on the forward strand.
CCTCAAACAGAGCGGGTTTTAATTGATATTGCGCTGGGATAACAGCAGGAAGAAAAAGCACAGAGCCCTTTTCATGTCTGGGCACCAGCTCTCCCTGGGTGCTGCTGGGGTCAGGGTGCTGGGTGGGCAGGGTGAGATCCCACAGGGATGGAGCAGGGCTTTGCTGTGCTTCTGGTGCTGTGAGAAGATGCAGGGAGGTCACAGTGTGTTTTTGAAGCTTTTGGGATAAACGTGAGCCTCTGGAGCAAATCCCACCAGCAGTTCCTCGCATGCACCCCCAGCATCTTCCTGGGGTACTGGAAAACCACTTGGCCTCTCCCCAAAAATGCTCAGGTGTCTCCTTCCCCAGGCATCTGCAGGGGGATCCCCCAGAGCTGTGTGCTGCATTGGGACCCCCACCTGCTGCCTCTCCAGGAGCACCAGGGCCGTGCCAGCGGCAGGAGGGGGAGCGGCAGCACTGACACGCTCGAGGAGGGGAAAAAACCGTTTGAGGAAACGACGCCAGCTAAATCAGGAGGATTCATTCAGATCCCTGGTGCTGCCTGGGAGAAAGGGGCTCCTTTGTGGGGAGCGAG
>JBBMKD010000049.1:1675671-1696892 GCA_037834095.1 Argya squamiceps
AGCCGCGCGCCCCGGCGCCTGCCAAGGGTGCCAGCGTGGCCCTAAATGCTCCCTTTCACCACAGCTCCCAGGGCTGCCGTGAGGAGAGGGGTTGAGGGCTGCTGGTTGCTCCTCAGTGCAGCACCCAGTGGGGTTTTGTGGGGTGCTGCACCCCAAGCTGGCTCAGCTCACCGCGGGATAAATGCTCCCAATCCCATCCAGGAGTTCTTTCTCCTTGTTTCCAGCTTTAACCACCCCGCCAAGGGCAGGGGGACGCTGCCCCCCACCATTTGCTCTGATTCTTGGGATGCTCCACGTGCCACAGAGCCCTGGGGGCTCCCCGGGGGGTTGGGAGAGGGGCTCGGGGGTCTTTGATCCACCCCACAGCTGAGCCCGTGAGGCCCGGCACGGCCCCGGCACAACTGCGGCCGAATCCTTCCCGCGTGGCCGGCAGCTGGGATGGAAGGGGGAACAGGGAAAAAGAGCCACTGCTCATTTTCCTTCCCCCTCTTGCTGCTCCCGTTGTTCTCCTGGTGGTTTGGGGGAGCCAAAGATGTCGGGGAGCCAGGACGTGCTGGGGAAGGAGCCTCCCCATCCTCCCCGCCAGCTGTGACACCCGGGAGCATGCGCCGCTTCCGGAGAGGAAAATGACATAATTCATACCCAGAATAATTCCCTCCTCAGAGCAAAGCCGGCTCTATCTCCTGGCTGACAGCGAGGCCCCAAACCCTTCTCTTGTTTCCTAATCTCCAGTTCGAGCCCGTGAGAGATGGTGGGAAGCAGAGGAGAGGGCCAGGCCCTGCTGGTGTTTGAGATGTGGATATTGCAAATCAGCGCCGGGCAAGGGGGGGTAACAGCTCCAGGAATGACGGAGTCCCTAATTACATATGCTTAGCCAAGATTTTTGGCAGCAACATCAGAAAGGAGTTAAAGCTGCCTAATTCTTGCTTACCCCCAAAATAGCCTCAGACAGACAGGACCGAGGTGGGGACACGGCTTGGAGCTGCTGCTGTGGGGGTGGCACTGCTGGGGGACCCCAAGTACCCCCTCCCCAAGTGCCCCCTCCCCAAGTGCCCCCTCCCCAAGTTACTCCACCTCTGAGGGGGATGAGGGGGGTGGGTTTCGGTGTCTGAGCCCCCCGGCCCCCCCTGCAGCTGCCCAGCTGCAGAGGGACATTTCCCACCGGGGTCGGGCTGGGCGGCGGAGGGGCTGTGCCTGGTTATCTCCCCCATGAGGGGCCTGGAGCCATCAAGATCTGCTCCAAACAATCGCTTCCTTTCCCAGGCACCTTCCGAAAAAAAAAAAGAAGACAAAAAAAAAAACCCCAAAAATGAGAAAAAAAAAAAAAAAACAAAGAAAAAAAAAAAAAAAAAGCGCTGACTTTTCCCAGTGCTGCCACATTTCCCTTCCTTGTGTTTTCTGTGTTTTCCTGCCCCCACACATCTTCCTCGCCCAGAGATTGTCCCCAGCTGCCTTGAGCAGGGCTCTTCACTGCTCTAGGGCCAGGATTTATCCTGCTCTAAGCCAGCACAGGGACATCCACGCTCAGACCTGTGGGAGTGGGTGAGAAAACCCCGATGGGATACCTTGGCCCTGGGATAGGGATGAATCCTTCACTATGGGTCCAATCCTACATGTAGGGATGGAGCTGTGCCTTTGTGCTGGCAGAGTTTTTGGAGCCCTTGAGCAGGTCTATTGTCATCTAACCATCATCTCCCCCCAGCTGAGCCCAGCACTGTGGTGACTTTAACAATGACATCTACGGAAAGAGTGATAAAATACTGGAATGGCCTGCCCAGGGAAGTGGTGGAGTCACCGTCCCTGGATGTGTTTAAAAAAAGACTGGATGTGACACTCAGTGCCATGGTTTAGTTGAGGTGTTGGGGCTGGGTTGGACTCAATGATCTTGTAGGTCTCTTCCAACCCAGTGATTCTGTGATTCTGTATTCTGTGACTCTGTGATTCTGTGATCCTGTGATTCTGTGATCCTGTGATCTTCTCAGACATTTTCCTGATAAAACTGACAGATTTATGGGGTAGATTGACCTCTCCCAGCTGCAGGACCCCCGTGGGCAGTGGTGGCAGCACGAGCACCTCTGGGCTGGCTCTGCAGCCTGGCCTGGGTTCTGTGCCTCCCCTCGGGGCATGGAGGTGATGCTGCCAGGGCAGAGCAGTGGCTGCAGGTGCCATCCCTGATTACTGAGCTCCCCCCGTGCCCGTTCCCAGGGCTGCCATCCCCGGGGAGCTCTGGGGAGGCAGCTGTGGGGGCTGAACCCAAGCAGTGCCTTCTGCTGCAGGGACCGGCGTGTCGAGGTGTCCATAATTCACAGCAGCTCGAGCTGAGCTGCTGCTGATTGTTCCCAAGGCTGGATTTGTCACTGGGGATGACGCCAGCATCCCTCCCTGCCCCTTCCCCTTCACAGCCTGCACAGGGAAGGGCTTGACCCGGGCTCTGACCTCCTGCCTGCTGCCAGGGACATCCCGAGGTGTGCACACTCACCTGTCCTTACACACTCACCTGTGCCCATTCACACCCATGGCATGGCTCTTCCCTCTCCTGGGTGTGGGCACAGCAGGGGGATTTGGGCATGGCTCTGCTCAGAAATGTGAGATTTGGGGGTTTTGGGGTTGAATCTTTCCCCATCAGGACGTCAGGCACCTGCACTGGGTGTCTGGCAGAGGTTTGGGGCCACATGGGCACATGTGGTTATGGGCACATCCAAAAGTGGTTTGGAGGGAAGGCTGAGGCTTGTCCCAGTTGTGTCACAGCTGACAGACACTGTCCATCCTGCAACCAAAATATAGCAGGGCCATCAGCTCTCCACCTTTTTGGGGGTAACCCCGGCCTGGGAAGAAGGATCCCCTCATCCATGCACAGACCAGGCTTTGCTCCAGCAGGCTGGGACTCTCCCTCTATCACTACACGGAGTTCTGGTGTTAATCAGGCTAATTGGTGCCAGGGTGGATGAGCTGTGGGGTGGGTGGAGGGCTGAGTGTGGTGCAGGAAGCCTGGCTGATATCTGCCCTTGGGCACTATTTTTGTCACACTCTGTTTCCCATGCTGGTTTTAGGTGATAGGGCTGGGCCAAAGCAGAGGGAAAAGACCCCAAATCCCAGCCTGGGGGCTTTGGTGTGCATGGTGCACCCCTCATTTATGACCCAGGCTGGACCCTGCACCTCTCCCCATGCTTGGGGGCAGCTGGAGCCTGCACAGCCTCTGCTCCTTTGGAACAACCCTCTGGCTTGGCTCTACCCCACATTGGTGCCCAGGGATGAATCCTTGGGATATAAAACTGCTTTCACACCCCCAAAGTTGTGTTTTGCCCCCCATAATCACCCTGGGATGTGTGATGCCCTGAGGGAGGGCTGTGCCTGGTGCTGGGGTTTCCCACTGGAGAAGATTCATCTCCTGGTGATTCATCTCCCCATCTGTGGAGAATGGAAGCGAGCATCCCAGCTGCCCACAGCTGCAGTTGGTGCTTTCCAGGGATGTGGGGTCAGGATTGGCCTCCTCCTCCATTGTCTGCTGCCTCATTTGTCAGCAATCAAAATCAGCGTTCTGAATCTGCACTGTGGGGTGGGGAGGGAAGGTTTTTCCAAGCCCCTGGGCCAGGGCTGGGTGCCAGAATGGGAGCAGGACTGGGAGCATGGCCACAGCTTGAGCCTTGTGGCACTGGCTGCTCCCCTAGCTGAAGGGGAAACTGAGGCACGAGCTGCCGTCACAGCTGGTGTGGTGAGGAAGTCAGAGCCAGACACCTTAAGCATTGTTTTTCTTCACCATTTGTTTGTTTTCTCGCGTGCTCCCAAGGCTCTGCTCTTTTGCAAGCCGAGGGTCTTTCGTAAGAGGTGGGACGGGGAAGTTTTGCAAGCACAGAGAACCTGCACGTGCCTTTTGAAACCCAGCCTGACCTCGGGGCCTGGTGACAGAGCCTGTCCCCGTCACCTTCCCCTTTCTGCCTGCAAAGACGAGGCTGAGATGTCACTCCTGGCCTGGAGGCAGGAAGGGACAACCCTGCCCTGTTTTGGGCTCAGCTGGGTGTGGGCAGCGAGGTGAATCACTCCCACAAGGAGCAGCAGAACGGGGAGCTGGGACATCATGGGGTGATGGATTCAAAACCAATTTTGAGCCATTTTCTGGCACTCTGAGGGAGCCTCAGTGCTGCAGAGCAGGGCAGGGAGGTGTGATGGATGCCACGGTGCTGCTGAGCCAGATGAGGAATCTCCTTGTGCCTCGTGCCCCAGAACCACTGACCCCTCTGGGGATGTCTCTGGAGCTGTGTTTGGATGTGATCTCAATTTCAGAGCAGCAGGATCTGGCCGTGTCCACCCACCTGCAGCAAACGTGCTCCTTGTGGGTGCTGCTGTGCACCTGGCTGGTGTGAGGCTGGCTCCTGCACAGAATTCCCTGTCCCACATCCCATCCTCCCCCCCCCGGCGTGTGGCACTGGGGAGCTGAGAGCTCTGGAAGGACTCACTTACCTAATAGGAAGGGGTGGGCGTGGGTGTGGGTGTGATAAATACCCGCAAGATAATTTTACTGCAGGGTAAGTCAATAAATTACTAAAGAGCCTTTGATTGTGCTCTCAGTGGTGCATGTTGATTCAAAAACCTAAGACATTTAGCCTCAATTATGTCTATTTGTGTGTCTTTCCTGCCTCTCTTCTCCGCAGTGCAGGGGAAATAACTCTGCCTTGTCTGCCGTTCCCACACCTCTCCCACCTCGGCCACGCTCCAGATTTCACTCCTGTCCTGATAACCCTTCCAGCGGCGAGTGGGAGAGCACCAGCTCTTGGCACGAAACCCTCTCCAGCTCTCTGTGCTTGACCAAAAGGACTCGCAGCAGATTCTCGCTGGATGTGGCCAGCCCCGAGGCTGCCCGCTGAGGCACTGGGATGGTTTGAGCTCGGTCAGGATTGCTGTTTCCCCTGTTCCCCCTCTGGCACGGTGCTGGGATGATGCAAAACCACCTCCAGGAGTGCAAACCATGCGTGTGGGGACACCCTGACCGGGCCCAGGGCTCTAAAAGTGTCTCCTTTTAGCATTTCCAGCCCAGGCAGCCTCACTCCCCGCCGGCCCTGGCACAGCAGCTCTGGCCCCGTGCAGCCTCGTGTGCTGGGATGGAGCTCCCGCAGGGCAGCCTTGATGCTCGCCGTGATGCTGGGACCACACAGCTCCCTTAAGCTGCCGAGAATTCAGCTTTAAAGACGACTTGGCACCGGCGCTGCCGGTGCTGGGTGGCTCGGCTGGGGACGTGTCGCCACGCGAGGGAACAGCTCGCTATCAAAGGAGAGAGGGGCCGAGCCAGGGATCAGCTCTGCCCGCTCCAGGGCGATGTGCTCCGATTCCAGAGCGGCCTCAGGGCACCGCAGGGCTGGAGGGACTGGCACTGCTGCTGTTCCCGAGTCGGGAATGCACAGTCAGCCTGCGGGGTGGGAGTTCATGGTCAAAGCCCCTTTGGAGATGGATGGTGGGAGCTGTCAGGGCCGTGTCGTTAGAAATGAGCTCCTTCCAATAGGGAAGACTCTCGTTTCCTTCTGGGAAATGGCAGCAGAGGGTCATTAATCACCGGGCAGGGCAGCTCTGCCTGCCCCGGGATGGGATGTGGGTTCTGCTGGTGGATGTGCCGAGGAGCCTTCACTGCCCACCCTGGGCCAGCTCTGGTGCTGCTCCGTGGATGTGCAACAGGCATTTGGGATGGCTGTGCAAAGCAGAGGGCACCATGCCTGTTTCTGGCCTGGCTACATGTTTGTGCATGCAAATTTGACAGCGGCTTTTCAAGTGCAAATCTCCTGCGAAAACAAAAGGGAGTCGCGAAACTGGAGCGTTGAATTGAGCTGCTTCTTGCAACATCTCCCCAGATCCTGCTCTTCCCGTGCCCTGCGCTGCAGAGGTGCACCCAGCACCTTGTTCTTTGAGCTCTGACACCTATTTTTAGCTGGCAGGGAAGGAGGCACGATTGCCCCGCGGGAACACCCACCCTCAACAGCCGCTTCTGCTCGGCTGAGCTGACACACGGCCGAGCGTGCCCGGCTGCTCGGGGCTTTGCTTCAGCGGAGGTTGGTGCCTGATGGGATCAGACAGGGAGAGGGAACAGCACGGGGATGTGGCAGGGACATGCAGTGCTCACACCAAGGGTCTGACCCCCCCCTCCAGTCCCAGCCTGCGGGCAGGGAGGGACAGAGCTGCTGGGGTGCAGGTGTTTGTATCAGGAGGTAAAGTGAAATCCCCAAACGTTCCCAAAGTCAGCCTGGTTCCTTCCAGATCCTTGCTGCATGGTGCTTTCCCCAGGCAGGCTGTGAGGCTCCTGGGAAGGCAGGCCTCATCCATGGGCATCCCTGGCCAGGCTCTGCCAGGATGTGGCTGCAGTGGGACATCAGCGCCAGGGTCACACCTGGAGCCCCCCACCATGCAAACTGTCCCCACTGCACACACCTGGATGCCTCTGGAACCGCCCCAAATGGCTCATCAGTGTGGGAGACACACCAGCAGGACAGGAGGGCACAGAGGGTGACAGTGGGAGTGTGACAACAGCCTCGGGGCTCCGCTCACCGCAGCCAGTGAGTCACTACCCAGGGCTATTTTTACCCCCTCCCCGGGGCAGCCTCGCTGGGTCATTCCCGGTTCCTAATTGCTGTGATCAGACCTTCATAAATCTCACCCGAAAGAGGAAGTCTGGGAAATCGAAATGTGCCGCTGAGAGCGGGGCTGGGCTGGGCTGGGCTGGTCAGGCACAGCACAGGGGGAGGCTGAGCACAGACAGACCCGACCTGTGACCTGCTGCCCTTCACACCTTGCGTTGCACAGTTCCCCACAGGGATGTTTTGGCTGACATTTAACCACCGGAACAGCCTTCTTCCACCTCCTCCTCTGTTCCCAGCCTCGCTCTGCTTCCCTTAGTGCTCCCAAACTCCTGGAGCAGCCAAGCTGAGCTGAGCCAAGCCAAGCCAAGCCAGTGCAGGGGAGCAGTGCTGGACGGGAAAAGCCAACCCCTGATCTCTTGCCCAAAAAGTCACACCACACCCAAGAGTCTGGAAAAGCTTCATTGAACAGTTTGTTGGCTATTTTTGTCAGTGCCTCTGCCCTTCCTGGCCGGGGCTGAGACCAGAAACAGCAACACCACCACGGAGAGGATGAGATGACCACGTCCAGGGCACAGACAGAGGAGAAGGGCTGGGAGATCCTGCTAGCAGGGAGGTGTTTGCATCGTTGGGCCTTGCTGCTCTGGATTTTCTGCGTTGTGTGATGGTTGGGAGGGTCCTGCCGATCCCGCCGGGGTTTGGCGGTGGGCTGTGGGCTGAAAAGCAGCCAGAGATAAGCAGAGCACAGAAACATTGCCATCTGCTGACACGTCCGGGCGCGCTCCCCGGCCCCGGCCGTGCCGCTGGTCACTGCAGAGGGAGCAGGATGCAGGAAACATCAGTCTTGCAGGATGTCGGCTGCTGGGCTGATGTCCCCATCTGTCAGCAGGACAGGAGCACGGCAGGGTGGCCCTGCCAGGCACAGCTGTGGCAGGACCAGGTGTTTGGCACCAATGTGCAGCTCGAGGCCGTGGCGATGGAGGCCGAGCTCCGAGCTCGGTGCTGCAGGTGCTCTCTGTGCTGACCATCCAGGAGATGGTGGAGGTCTCTCTGCTCATCCTCAAAGAGTTAATGAACCTTCACACTGCTGCGAAGAGCCCCTTCAAAGTGTGGGGCAGAGAGGGCAAGTCTGTGTAATCACAGCCCCTGATGCAAGCGCTGCAAAGGATTTGGGAAAACGTGCACTTGGCTGCAAAAAAGAGTTTTGATTCCCCTCAGCCTGTTCCCCCCTGAGCTCCCCCCGGTGCCCTCCAGCTACAGAGCTTGGAGATGCGTGTCTTGGACTGGATTTGCTTTGTTTCAAGTTCCCTGGGAATCTGGCAGTGGTGTTTCCCAGAGGAAGGGTGCCTCCAGCTTCCCAAGTGCCAGGGCTTTGCCACGGTGGGCACGGAGCTGGGAGCTCCCCTGGCTCTGGGCTGGCTCTGCAAACACCATCCCCAAGAGCTGAGATGCAAACCCACAGTGCCACGGGGAGCAGCCATCAGCCCTTCACCCACAGATTGCAGATTGATCCTTGCATGGCTCTGGGATCTCCACGCCCAGCACTGACAGGAGTGGGGGATGCCAGTGGGATTTGCTTCCCCCATCCCCTGGCATGCAAACACCCAGCACAGGCAGGAAATGGGGAGGCTGGTGCAGCTCCCAATTCTTGCAGAAGGACACACAGACACAGGCAGATGTGCAGGGACATGTCTGGCCACCCCCACCAACACCTGTCCCACAGCTGGATTCAGCCTTGGTGTGGGGACTGTGTCAGATGAACTCCCAGTGCCTCACCCCCCCAGGCTCTGGCCCAGGGATGAATTCTGGTACAGCAAGGCCAGAGCAGCTGCTCTGAGCTCAGAGCAACCTTGGTGGGGTGGAGCATCCCAGGGCCACGGCCTGGACTCTCCTCTGGCCAAGCACATTTCCCTTTCTCAGCCTGGCTGGCGACCTGGCAGCAAAGGCAGTGTTTCACTCTTGTGTCAACATTTGGAAGGAAAGGGGGGAAAATAATCATTTCTGTCAAACCCTGGGAATGTGGATGCCCTGAAAACAAACAGAAGCTCTGTTTCTTCAGTGAAAGGCCGTTGTAAATCTGGTTGGCTGCCAAAAAGTGATAAAAATGATTGCTGTTCCGGCACTAGAGAAGAGTTTTGTTGGAAATGTCACCCCCCCACGCACCCTCCCCCCCAAATCTCAGTTGTATGAAAACACCATTTTTTATCAGTAGCCTGGCAGGCAGATGTTTGGCCTGGGCTCCCATTGGAGGCCAGATGCACCCAAATTGCCATTCCCAGCCTGCTTTGAGTCATTTGTTGATTGACAGCTGTCAGTCACCACTCAGTCACCTCTGCTTTCCAGGGGTTAATCATGCTCTGGAAACCAGATTTCCTCCTGTGCTGGGTTTCCCTGGTGGTGTTAGGGCAGGTATTCCTCAGGTAAGGATCACCATGCCATCACTCCCCACCTCAAGTGTCCAGCAGAGGGAATGTGGGATGGGCAAAGGGGCAGTGCCAAGGGAATGTGGCAGAGGAATTGTGGTTTTGCCAGGATCAGCCATGACAAATGACTGAGAAAAAGCCACAATCCCTGGGCAGTGCAGCAGCTGCCTGCCTGGCACAATCCCTGACTCTGGAGTGTGCAGGAGGGAGGATGCTCCCTGTCCACATTCCCACTTTCAAAGGGCACAAGGGAGAAGGGTTGTGTCATCAGAGCTGTGAGCTGGACCTGTCAGGGCTCGTCCCTTGTTTATTTAGGAACAGCGGCAGCTTTCCAGCCAGTTGTTTTCCTGGTGTAATATTAAACTCCCAACCTTTTGTTCCAAGGCATTGCCCCGACTTGGGCAGCTCAGCCCCAGCCCCATTTCAGCTGGGGCAGCCTCGAGCCCTGTTCAAGGAGCAGGGCAGGGACAACCCATGAGAGCAGCTCTCAATTCCCAGCTCTCAGTGTCCCCTCTGTGTCCTGGCACAGCTGGTTGGGACTTTCCAGGTGCTGCCTGATGGGTGTTCCCAACCCAGGCCAGTGCAGCAGTGACAGGGACAGTGGGGACATTCCAGCCCCTCCAGCCCTGCCAGCATCACTGGCACAGGGATGTGGATGGGCTGGTGCAATCCTGTACACGCAGATCACTAAAAATCACTGGTTTAAAGGGTGGGAATGAACACTTCCTGTCCTCCAGCCCCACTGCAGGTCTTTGCAGGATCACAATCCTCACAGAAACATTTTGGACCTGCAAAAAACAGCCCAAGGGCTGGAGAGGGACCAGAGTGGGGTTAAAGCCATGCAGGTGTTTGAGGACAGTGTGAAGGACCGGGCTTTGAACCCCCCAAATTCACACTCCTCTCCACACCTGCACAGAGCAGCCGTGATTCCTTAAGGGAAAAGAGGAAAGGATTGAGCTGCGATGAGTGGCTGGGGTGAGCTCATGGCCACGGAGCAGCACATCCCAGTGCCCTGCGGGAGCCGAGCTCTGCTTGCTGCGGGGACCTGCCCGGGCACAGCCGCTTCCCCCGGCCGCTGCTCGGGAGGATGAGGATCCCACGGTGCGGAGCCTCCTCCTCCGCGGGGAGCGGCCGAGGGGAGCCGGCAGGTGGAGCGCCCGGGGCCACAATTCCGGGATCAAAAAACCACACGCGTCCCGGCTCCGATAAGGAGGCGAGAGCAAACCCCCGGGAGCCGTCGGAAACGCGGCGTTTACTGGGAGCGCCCCAGGCAAAAAAAGCCCGTGCCCGGCTTCCAAGGTGCGTGGTGGTTGTTTTTTTTTTTTGCACACTCAGACATAAATTAATTGATAGAACACCCAGTTACCCGGCTAGATTTGTCTCCCTGTTTTCTGGAGCGTCCACAGGTGGTGCCGGAGGATTGCCGGGGGCACTGCTGGGCGGGGAGTGCCTTTGCAAAGGCTCTCCTTGCCCGGAGCGGCCACTCTGGACATTCATTTTGAAGCAGACTGTGTCTTTTTAGTTCGATTCTGTGGCTAAGACTCATCTTTATTCAGGAAAACCTCCCTTTTAGCAATTGCAGCCTCACCTAGGGAAGGCATGTCGGTCTGGGAAGGAGCTGACTCCCTGCAGGAGTTCAGGCTCCATCTGCTCCTGACCCACGTCCTGGTAGAAACACTGACAAGATGCTGCAGGAGGGTCGAGAGTGCATCCTTTGAACATCTCCCCCTTCCTGATTTCATGTTCTGGTAACAGAGAGCAGGAGTGTGGCTGATTTGGGAGGGCCTGGGAGCTGATAAAACAGGATTGCTGGAAGCGTGGCCCATCTCCTGCTATTTCACACCAGCCCTGCCTGCCCCACAGCAAGCTCCTGCACAAGGCAGGACTCCCAGCTGCATCCCAGAGCAGGTCCCTGAGCTGGATCCACGGTGGGAACCTGAGAGCAGGGAGCCAGGGTGAGCTGAGCTCCTTTGGCCTTTATTCTAATGGTAATCAGGCTGAATTCCTCGGCACGACCCCAGGGGAGCTTTCCCAGAGAGCTGAGCTTGCTCTCTGTGGTTTCCCCTCTCCAGCAAGATCCAGATGGGCACAGGGCCCTCCTGGGGACGTGTCCTGAAGCTGCTGCCCACATCAGATCCCTGCAAAGAGGCAGAATCCCTGGAGCACGGGGTGGCTCCGTGTCTGCAGCAGGAGAGGGTTTATGCCCGGACATGTCCCACAACCTGCTAGGAGAGAGTGTTCCCTGCACTGCTTCCCTTCCTCCCAGTGCTACAGAGAGAGCTCTGGTGGAGAGAGAGGGAGGCCATGTCCTAGAACATCTTGAAAAGAGTCTGGTCCTTCCCAGCTGGCGAGGAGAATTCACTCCCTCAGTCGGTGCTGGAGCTTTGGGGGCTGAGGGTTTTTCACTGCCTGCTTGAGAGGCAACAAGTTCTCTTTGCTGCTTCTTTAACCAGAGCCCTCTCCCACAGCCAGTCCCTGGAGCTGGCAGCACCACGGGCAGGGAGGTGGCAACTCCTGGGAATCCCTGTCCTTGAGGATGGATGGACATCCATGAGAGGCACCCAGGGAATCCCTGTCCTTGGGGGTGGATGGACACCCAGGGAATCCCTGTCCTTGGGGATGGATGGACACCCATGGGGTACTTATGCTTTTAGTTTTTTGCTGGATTTACTTTCAAACTCACTGGTTTTGAGGATCCATCCTAACCAGCCTGGGGAACACTGGTGTGCAGTGGGGACAGGGGTGCTGTGCAGGCCCTCAGTGGGTGCCTGCACCCAGCTGTGGGTGCCCAGGTGAGGAGCTAGGGTGCAGCCCAGCCCTTGGCATGTCCCTGAGCACCCCGTGGGCAGCACAGTGCCCAACACGTGTGTGCAAGCCCGAGCCCAGGAACCTGCCACGTGCAAAGGATGGAGGAACCCAAAAAATCCCAACTTCACCATAAAAATATCAATCATCTCCAAACATCCGTGCGATGCTGATCCTTTCTCTCCCTGCCTGGTATTTTCTCACGCTCTGGAGCTGGCAGCAGGCACTGGGAAGCAGTGTTGGAACTTGTCCTGCCGTCCCATCAAGGCCGTTTATCTGCAGCATCGAGCCCTAGAGCTGGAAGAGCTGCAAGTAGGGGCAAGGCACGCTCCTGCTTGCTGCTTTCCATTGCGTCACTTGGCCACGGGCTGAGCGAGTGCCCCGGGGCCAGATCCCACACACACCACCCTGCCTGCTCCTGCAGAGTGTTCTGAATGATTGACAGCAGTCAGGGGACCCTGGTGACACCCCTGAGCGTCACTGGGATCGCTGCCCCGCCCTCCCGACAGCCTGCAAGGGACCAGTGTGTGTGTGCCTTGCATGACTCAGCCAAAAGTCATCGTGTCAGGAGCTCAGGGTGACCCCAGGTGTGACCCTGGATGTCTGACAGGGATGGGGACACGGTTTGGGAGCCACCTTTGGAGCAGAGCATGGCTGGATGCTCTGCTGGGATGGTGGCACAGATGCTGGGCAGGGGGTGACGAGGCACCTGCCTCAGTGTGGGATCCTGCTCGGAGCCAGCCCGGGTAATTAAGGCAATTACAATTACCAGGCAGGCTGCTCCTTGCCCCTCCCTTGCTGGCTCCTCTGTGAACCAGTGGATTTGAAAGCCCAGCCACCCTTTCTCCACATCCCCCCAGTGCTCCCGTGGCTTCCAACACAAACTCCTGAGATCCCTCCTCTGAGCCCTGGCAAGTGCTGTGGTGCCAGCAGCTGTCCCCTGCCTGGGCCACGTGGCACCAGCATTTTGGGGATGACAGCATGGTGCTCAGTGTCACCAGGGCCACAAGACATAAGAATCTGACCCTTCCCACCTCTGGTTATGCCCAAACTGAGGAGATGTTCCCATCCCTCAGTTTCCAAGGAAGTTTGTGACTCCATCCTGGTAATTTCGGGTCAGGCCAGGTGCCCTCCAGATGGATCCACCTTTTCACAGAGAACCTGGTCCTGAGCACTGACCAGAAATATTCATTTATCAACAGGGAGACAAAAAGAGCTCAGCAAAGCTGCAGCAATTCCTGAGAGAATTGCTCTGGTTAGGCCCAAGCCAAGGAGATGTTCCCATCCCTCAGTTTCCAAGGAAGTTTGTGACTCCATCCTGGTAATTTCGGGTCAGGCCAGGTGCCCTCCAGATGGATCCCCCTTTTCACAGAGAACCTGGCCCTGAGCACTGACCAGAAATATTCATTTATCAACAGGAAGAAAAAAAGAGCTCAGCAAAGCTGCAGCAATTTCTGACAGAGCTGCAGAGCCACGGGCACCGTGGTGGGATGGCAGAGCTGCCCTGAGCCCCTGGGACTGCAGTGTCACCTTGCACAGGGGCTGGCGAGGTTGGAGCTCAGCTCAGAGCAGGCTCAGGGCATCAGGCAGCACCAGGAGCAGCTGAGGCACGACAGGAAACCCGCCTGGTTTCCTCCACACTCGTCACTGGGACGGTTTCTCATGTGTGGGTGCTCTGCTGTCTAACAAGGCTGAGCTCCCCACGCGGTGTCTCGGAGGTGACACCAGCAGTGACACCCAGAGTGACTCTCTGACCTCTTGTTCCACCTCCTACGTGCACGGAACTGGGATTGTCACAGCCCTGAGGTTGTCACTGCTGCGTCACGGGGGGATGGATTCGGCCCCTCGCTCTCCTACACAGACAGAGCAGTCCTGGCCATGGGGAGGGGGTGCTTTGGGGGCTGCTGGAGTGGCAGAGGGGGCCCTGAGGGCAGGAGGAAGCCACTTTGGCTTCTGCAGAACCCACAGGGCCAGAGGAAGCTTCTCTTCACAAAGCCAAACATTAAAAAGTGTTATTTTAGTAATCAAAAACCCGGCACCCCCCTTTCAGGGAGTGGTGCAAGGTGAGGAGCTGCTGTAAAATGAGAAGGCCCAGCTGGCTGCCACTGAAAGTGTTAAAAGCAAACACTCAGAATATTTGTCTTTGGCCAGACTGAGACTTGTTTTTCTGACAGAAAAGGATGGTTTTATTTCAAAATTACCAGAACTCTCTTGTTCCCCCGGGCTTGGCTATCCCTGCGGGTTTGCTCTGGGGCAGGTTTTCCCACCCTTGGAAAAAATGGAGCCTTTAAAAACAAAACTCTCTAAGCAGTAAAAAAAAAACCAATTAAAAAAATAAAATAGGCAAAGCTGCAAATGCTTGTTGATTACATTTATTTCCCAGTTTGGTCATTTCCCAGCTCTCCCCGGTGGAAATGAGTGAGATTCCATCCGTGCAGGGCAGAGCTGGCTCGGGGCTGCCCCATCCCCAACATCCTCACGCCGTGTTAGCCACCTCAGCCTTGGATCTGGGGCAGGAAAAAAGGGAAAAAAAAATAAACCAAACCGACCCAAAGCGGGCTGTTTTGATGGCAAGGACCCAAATGTCCCTCTGCGCCCTGACCTTCATTGTGTGGGGAAAGAGGGAGTGACTGGGAAAACGTGATAAGGATTAAGGATGGCCCCGGGGGTGACAGCGACGTGCCAGCACATCAGTGAGTTTGTCCGTGCTCAGCAGCAGGGGAATGTGCAGTTCTGGTGGTTTGGGGTGGCAGCAGGGGCTGGAGGAGAGGGGATCTGGCTGGTCAGGAGCCAGAAGGAATCACGGTGCCAAAGGGAACCAGAAGGGTCAGGATTGGGAGAAATGAGGGGGAAGAGGCTGCTCTGGGGAGCTGCTCCAGGGAAAGTCTGCAGAGGCTTTTCCCTGTCCCCAAACTGGGGGTGCAGGGTGGGAAATCACTCCCTGGGGGCTTCTCTCACCTGGGATCCTGCCTCACCCCTCATCCACAGGGTGCAGTGCTGCTTTGGTGGGGCAGGGAGTGGGGGGACAGGGGTCCTTGTCCCCTCAGGGCTGGGGGGGATGTGCTGTGCCACCCCCTGCTCCAGGAGCAATTAGGGCCGGGCTTTAACTGTGTTAATTTGATGAAGCTGGAGAAGCTGTTTACATTCACCTTCCCCCGTGTTTGGTTTGTGATAGCAGCAGAGCAGGAGGGGATGCTGTGGGTGTCCCGTTCTCAGCACATTTAGGGGGGTTTCCTATGGGAAAAGCAGTGATAGAGCCCTGGCAGGCACCCATCCAGCTCCTTCCCCTGATTTTGTTTTTTTTTTTAATGTTTAGCTTTTACCTCATCTCAAACAAAAAGAGTGATTTAAAACCCTTTTGCAATAAAACAATTCAAACAGAAGCCCGTTCTGCGGCGCTGTACAATGGGGGGAGAAGGTTCTCATTATTTGCTTAATTACAGGTTTTTGTTTGTCGAGTACCTGCGGGTGAATTGTTTGCAAATAACAGCTGAGTTTATTCATGCTCAGAGTCCTGAGCCCTGAGATTAGAGCTGGGAGACAGGAGCTGGAGGGTGCTCAGGGCTGTGGGTGACCCCTGGGAAGTCCCAGGAGGGGCTGGAGGGGCCTGGGGTGGTGTGCTGGTTCCTGGGAGGAGCTGCAGGGCTGTGATGCCATTCTCTTGGGGCTGCCTGCATGGCACAATATGGTCCTAATCACGTGCAGTTTATCCTTTTATAAATTGCAGATAAGGATTAACTGCTTTATGGAGTCCCTGTAAAACACAGTCCATTAATGGGAGTGAAAAGAGGTTTCCTGGGCTTTGGAATCCTGGATTCAGGATCCTGTCAGGCCAGGCCACGACTGCCAGGTGTTTCCTGACCTCCTCCTGCGTGTCTGCAGGAGATAACACCTCTCCTTGGGGCTTCTTCCCTGGTTTATGATGCAGATAAGGGAGTTTTGGGGTGTTGGAAGGAGAAGAGGCTGCCAGGTGCTCTGCTGGTGCCAGGCTGAGCGTAGGTGGATTCAGCCTTGGGATGGACATGGGATCTGTGTGAGCAGAGCTGGTCTCAGCCAGATTTGGGACCATCCTGCTGCTGTCATGTCCCAAAACTGGAGCTTGGTGATCTCCTGAGAGCCTCCAGGCTGATGGGAATGGGGGCACAGGGAACAGGGAAGTGACAGGAAAATCAAAATGCAGAACACAAACATCTCCCTGCACCCACCTGCCCCTCCGAGGGCTGCACAGAGCAAAGCCCAGGTGGGAAAGTGCTTCCAAAAATGAAGAAATCCCAATGTTTGCAGCCTGCACAGCGGGAAAGAGGCACAGTGGGGAGGAGAAACACTGGGGAGGAGGCACACCTGAAATTGTGACTGTGCTGAGATGGTGATGGAGGCTGAAGGAATCATTCCATGAGGGAAGGGAAGGGAAGGGAAGGGAAGGGAAGGGAAGGGAAGGGAAGGGAAGGGAAGGGAAGGGAAGGGAAGGGAAGGGCAGCAGCCACTCCTTTTTATCTCCCACCCTGCTTGGCCAGGCCGGGGCAGAGGGGCAGGAGGCGGCTGCCCGCCGACCTTGCGCTGGTGGCAGGTGTTGAAACGGGATCAGAGGGGCCCGAGGTGACTCAGGTGTGACTCAGGTGTGACTCAGGTGTGACTCAGGGCAGAGCCACGCAGCGCCCGCCGGCTGCCGGAGCTGCGGCTTCGCCCCGGCCTGCGCTCGCTGGGGGTGATGCGGAGCCGGCACGGAGCCACGGCGATCCCGAGCCATGATCTGGAGTGTGGGAAAAGCGCAATCGCTGCAAACAATCAGAGGCAAAAGCCGGCAGCAGCACGCAGCGAGCCAGCGAGGAATTTGGAGACGCATTCCAGCGGGGATGACAGAGGAGGGGCTGGGGGCTGGGCCGGGAGTGCAAAATAAAAAAGAAAAAAAAGAATAAAAAGAAAAAAAAACCACAACAAAAAACATGTTCCGATTTGTTTTGGTTTTTGTCCCTCTCTGCAGAGCCGTCCCACCCCGCCTGGCTTTCGAGTAAAGCCCTGGGTGCTGCAGGGGGGTGGCAAGGAGGGAGCCGGGACACAGTGAGCCCTGGATGGGCAGTGCTGCCCCGCCCCTTGGGGACAAGGACAGCTCTGCTGTCCCCTCTCACACTTCAGCCATGCTCCCTGTGGCAATAAATGTCCCCTGTGCCAGGAGCCACCCGCGGGGCTCAGCACCGTCTGCTGCCTGGCACTGCCCAGGCTGCTGGCTCTGGGCAAGCTGCTTCCCATTCTGTGACTCAGTTTCCCCTGAAACATCAACAGCACGTCTCTGCACCTTGGAGACTGGCAAGGCTTTGCCTTGGAAGGGTTTAACTTTGGGGATGGGGACATGTCTGTGTGTGCCTCGCGTCCAGGAGTGGTGGCACTCAGGAGCCGTGGTGGTGGCACCAGGCTGGTGTCACTGGTCCCCGAGGGGCTGCGGCACAGCCTGGGACCTCGCAGCTCCCTCCCCTCCCACCAGCTCCTCCCGGCTCTTCCTGACCCACTTTTTGTCTTTGCATTGCACAATGAAGAGAAAACAAAACGGGGCAGAGGTGGGGTGGATGCTGGCAGGGCCAGGGACACGTGGTGACAGTCACCACAGCCCTCTGCCACCGCTGTGTGGCACCGGGCAGGGCACGGGACAGGGCACGGAGGTTCTGGAAGCTGCTCAGGCTCTGAGATAAGACCTGGGCTAGCAAGGATGGTTTTCTCTCGCCCACTGCCCTACAGGGACACATTCTGTCCCCGAGAGCCCTGGAGGTCACCAACAGCACTGCCGATGTCCCCTCACCCTGCCGGGGAGGGAAGGTGTGAGACACACCCACAGGGCCGAGAGGGGACAGCAGTTTGGATTTCAGCGTATTCATAGTCACCTCCACATCCTCGGTGCCCATCTCCACCCCGCCCCACCATCATCATCCTCCTCCCGGTGGGCAGAGGCTCCTCCCGGGGCACAAGGAGGGATAATTGGCAGTGCGTGGGTGCCCTGGGCCGTGTTTCACTCCTTGCTCCAGGCAGAGCAGCCATCCGGGAGCTAAAAGCATTCAATTGTTCGCTGCTGCTTTTCTTTGAAGCCCTCATTCATCCTCCAAGGTCTGTATTGATCGGGGACTCCAGGAAAGCATCTGCCCTTCTCTGCCTTCATCAATGACTTTCCCACATTAATCCACCTCTTCCCTTGATAACCACACTAATTACTCTTGGCTAAGTTGACTCTGGCGGGGCCTTGGAGGCTGGGAAGGGGAACCTGCTCCAGCCTGGCTGTGCTTTAAAGCTGCAGGTTTGTCCAGAGACAGGCCCCGGTGCTGGAGGGAGCTGGGAATGTCAGCAGCACGGCATGGGGCTGGCTGAGGGCAGCACAGAAGCTCAGGGAGGGTGTGGGTGCTGCTGGGAGAGGTGTTTGCTTTCCATTTTTTGAGGCTTTTGCACCTCCCAGGGAATCCCTGATGATTTTGCACGGATGATTATCCAGGACTGTGCCCCAGTGGGATGCACATCCACCCTCCCTGCCAGCATCTGCCCAGACCTGGGGGCTTCAGGGGTTTCTTTCTTGGGCTGCAGGGTGTTTGAGACCACCACGGGAGGTTCACACCCCCAGCCTGGGGTGGTCTGGGCACGAGATGAGATTTTTCCATGTCCCCATCTGGGTTTCCTTGAGGGGGAACAAGAGGGACAGAATTCTTTGAGCTCAGCCATGGTCAGGCTGAGCTGTGGCTCAGGAGCAGCCCCGTGGGAAGGAGATGGGTAGAGGGAAACCCATGTCCAGTGAAGAAATTATTCCTAATATCCAACCTAGACCTCCTCTGGTGCAACCTGTGAAGAAATTATTCCTAATATCCAACCTAAACCTCCTCTGGTGCAACCTGTGAAGAAATTATTCCTAATATCCAACCTAAACCTCCTCTGGTGCAACCTGAGGCCCTGACCAGCAGGAATGGTGCTGTGAGGGGAGGCTGCAGCAAGCAGAGGAAGAAAACCCTCCTGCATGGCCATGGTGGCTTCCACTGATGCCTGTGGGGACACGGGTGGCAGGGGGACATGGAGGGGGTGTGCTGGGACCCCATGGGGGGACAGGACACCCCAGGCTGGCCCCCACTGTGCCCCTGCAGCCATTCCTGAGGTGGAACTGCCATCTAGTGACACATGGATGGGTGTCCCCAGTGGAACCCCAGGGCAGTGGTGGCCCTGTCCCTGTGTTTGTCCCTGTCACCACCATCCCCAGCTCCTCAGGGTTGGGGGCACAAAGGCAGAGCCAGGTGCAGGAGCAGGATTGGGGTCCCTCCTCCTCACTCTTTCAGGGTGAAGCAGTGCATAAGCCCCAAAGTGCAGAACAGTGTTGGGTGATCAATTTATTTAATAATAATAGAACCATTTAGGCTGGAAAGCCCTCAAGGATGACTCAGCACCAACCTGTTCACTACATCCCCAACATCCCACACACCTTTTGGACACTCCCCAAGCAGCCTGTTCCCCCCTGGACACCACCCTGGGTGCATCAGGATGACCCCAGAGGAAGATCCCAACCCTTTGCATGCCCAGCATGAGGGGTTTACCCCGTGAGCCACTGGCAGTGCCAACCAAACCTTTCCTGTCACCTGCCATGCCAGTCTGAAGCCTCCCCACCCCAAGCTGCTCCTTCAGCACATTCAGGCCCATCATCATCATCTCTTTAAAACCCCCAGCCCGTCCTCTTTCTGCCTCAAGAACTGAACAAAGGCCGTGGCCGTCCCGTCTCTTGTCCCCCTTCCATTTTCCTCCCGCTGGCTGCCGAGAAAAGGGATTCAGCCGTGCCCACTGCTTGTGAAAAGCCCCCGCCTGCCTTGTGTTTTATGAAGGAAAATCTCCTTGGGAGAGCAGCCAAACGTTCCCAGCCTCCTGCTGGGTGTTTGAGACGGGAGTGCTGCACGATGTGAGGGCACGGCGGCCCCTCGGGTGTGGGGGGAGCCTGGGGGGGACAGGGATGGGCTCTGAAAAAGCAGCACAGGCTGCAGGGGGAGAGCAGAGCAGGAGGTCACTGCGGGGCTTGGGTGGCCAGAGGTGGCTCTGTCCTTCCAGAGAGGGAGTTTTGCTGTGGGGTGCTGCTGAGATCCCTCGGGAGAGGATGTGGGAAGGTGGGGCTGTGTGTGCCGTGACCTGGGTGCTGGGTGCTATCCCTCTCCTCTCAGGAATTCCTCCATTATCCCCATCCTTTTCATCTCCTTCCCCTTTCTCTTTCCTCCCGCTCTTCTTCCCACACTCCCCCTCTCAGCACCTCTCCTGGACCACACATCCCCACGCCCTGCAGACCTTTCAGGCCCAGCAACCCTTTCAAAGGCAGCCAAGAGGCCCCCGGGGCTCCAGCCCACCAAATCAAACTCAAATTTGCAGCTTATATGCAAACATGATGTGTGTGGACGCCGAGGCTCTGCTGGCACACATTGCAAGTAAACAGAAACACATGGCTGAGCCTGGAAGAGCAGCAGCTTCGGCTGAGAGCTTTGGGGAGGGATTTGAACCAGATTTGGGGAGGGATTTTTACCAGCAGCGCCCAGAGGGGGTGAATCACATCCCACTGCAGCTCCACGGGCAGTGCCAGGCACAGTTCCCACAGCTCTGTCCCTGGCAAGGCTGTTCTTGAGGGCTCAGAGAGAGAAATGGGGGGGAAATGGAGGTTTCTGCTCTGTAGCTGAACCCAAAACCACAAGGGCAAAGTCAGACCCAAAGGGAGAATCTCTGCCATGTTTCCTTTTCTGGTTCATTGTGCTGCTCCACACAAAATTAAAACCTTCCTTTCTTTCTTGGGGGCCATTCAACAGCCTTTAAAGGCTTTTTTCTCTTTCTTTTGAGGCTGGCAGCTATTTCTCAGGGAAAACGCTGCTCCCCAAAAGCACGTTTCATATCTGACAACGATGACACAAAAAAAACCATTTAGCAGCTCCAGAATTAAACTTGCTGTTGGCAAGGCTTGGTGCAAAGTATTTCAATGTTTTTTATCGCATCCATCCTTCCTCCTCTTCCCCTGTGAAGCTGCTGCCTCACTTTGACCCACGCCAGCAGACAGCTTCACACGTTTCCCAACTTTGAACCTCTCATTTGTGAAACCAAAGAAACCTCTGCTCCTGCACAGCTCGGCTCCCGCTAGCGCGGCTCTCCCACTCCACCTTCCTGTCGCCTGGAGATGCTGCTGCTCCTTGCTTTATTTGTTTTCTCGTCTAAAGCTTCCCGAAGTGTGTTTTCGAAGCTTAAAAAGATGTCCAAAAAAAGAGAGAAAAAAGTAAAGAAAAAAGTAAAGAAAAAAGTAAAAAAAAGTAAAAAGAAAGAAAAAGAAAGAAGAAAAGGAAAAAAGCCTCTGGCTCTCCAGTGCTGTCCCTGCTGCATCCCAGACAAAAAAGAAAGGAAGAAAGAAAGAAAGAAAGGATGGAAGGAAGGAAGGAAGGAAGGCAGGAAGGAAAGAAGG
>JBBMKD010000049.1:1696968-1722602 GCA_037834095.1 Argya squamiceps
AGAAAGAAAGAAAGAAAGAAAGAAAGAAAGAAAGAAAGAAAGAAAGAAAGAAAAAGAAAGAAAGAAAGAAAAAGAAAATAAAGCCTCTGGCCTTCCAGTGCTGTCCCTGCTGCATGTCAGGGTTGTGGCGTGTCCCCGAGGTGGGGACACAGTGGTGGCAGGACATTCCCTGGACATTCTGCACTATCCAACGCTGGGATACACGGATTTTTTTTTTCCACAAGAGCTCTCCTCTTCCCAGAATTTCCACCTCTCTGAAGCAGACAGGGGTGAAGGAGGGAAAACCTCCCAGCAGCAGCAGCAGTTCTCCCTTTCTCCTCTGCTGCCTCTCCCTTTGGACAGCTGTGTGAAGTGCAGCCTCCAGCCCCAGCCTTCCCTGTCTTTGGGGTTTCCCGGCTGGAAAATTCTGGTCACCCCTTGGGGGAATTCACGGGGAGCTGGAGATGGGAGATTTCCATCAGGGAGGTGGGGGATGCCTTTCCAAGAGCAGGAGCAGCCACAGCGGGGTGTGCTTCCCCTTCCTAAGCAGCTCCCGCTCCTCCCAAGGAGCCACCCGTGTGTCTCTCCCCTTCCCGACTCTCAGCTTTGCTTCCTCTTCCTCCTCCTCCTCCCCTTATGGTCTGTATTTAACCCCAAACCCTTCTGCACAACTCCCGAGGAGTCCCAGCCCTGGCAGGATCAGGGCTGGGTTGTCTTTGGGGCAGGGAATTAATAACAAACAATGTCAGTGCAGCTCCTGGAGCACCCCATAATTACCCCGGCCACGCTGGGGGCTTCCTCACAGCTCTGCCTCCAAACAGGATTTACCCGATGAGAAAGATCCAGGGAAAAGCTCCCGCGGACGCCAGAGGAGGGCAGAAGGAGGCAGAGGGACACGGCATCACCCGGAGCCTGCTCTGGGTGTCCCCGCTCTGTGTCTGAGCTCCTGCCTGGTGCTGGGGATGTGCCTGGCTCCTGAGAGGTGTTTTAAAGACTTTTGTTCCATATTCAGTCTCATGTGAAGGGTGAGACTTTATAGATGTTATAATTCATGCCATCAAAATCAGAAGATGAACTATTTCCTAATTACTTTTAAATAATTAATATTTTTTAAATAATTATTATTATTTCCTAATTTCGATACATTATAAGTGGTTTTTCGGCCTATCAGCCTTTGCTCCACAATGCTGTTAATGCTTTAAAGCCAATCATCTAAAATACCCTCCATGACTCCTACTACAATACATCTTTCCTAGTTATTTCTCCAAAATATCTAACCTATTTACAAAGCCATCTTAAATTTATTTCTAATTCCATTTCTCTCTTGACAGCATCTGTCCTATTCCACAAACCTTTCTAAATCAATGTATTTTATCTCAAAGTTCAAATTCCATGTGAACCTTCCTACATACATGTTTACATATATACAGACCATGTGAACCTTCTATCAAACTTTAAGAATTCTCTTCAAACCCATTTCCCACCCCTGGCCTGGTGTGACAGGGGGGTGGCTCTGGGCTGTCACCTCGTGCTGCAGCCCCCTCACCCCGCAGATCTTGGGGTGACCAGGTCCTGCCCAGCCCCTCTCCCTGCCAGGGCTGCCTTTGGAGAAGTGTTTTCCCACACTTCTGGCTCACAGCAGGCACAGAAGGAGAAGGAGATAAGGGCTTGTCTCCCTTTCCCCTGCACATCAAAGCCCTGAGTTTATCTCCAGGTCCTGGCGGGGTGTGGGGCTGTGGGGGGAAGGGCTCAGCTCTGCCTCACTTTTTGTTGCCCCAAAATCAGGGCTCTGAGCAGCCCTGTCGAGATTTCTCTGCCCCTCAGGTGTCCCTGAGCCTGTCCTGGGAGGTTCTGCTGCCCTGGGGGGAAGGGACAGGACAGAACTGTGGGGCCACAGGTGAGTTTAGGGCTGGAAGTGAAGCTCTTTCCTCCCCATCCCAAAACAGGATCGTGGGAAGACCTGGAGGCCTCCAGCTCTGGCAGCAGGGAGATGGATGTGTCCAGGGTGGAGAGGAGGCAGCAGGGGGGAGCTCAGCCCCGTTTAGGAGGAGGATGAAGCACAGCAGGAGGTGAAAAGTCAACATCTTTCCCTTTCCCAGCTCCTCCAGGTCAGAGGGAGCTTCCCAAGGTTATCAGCTGGGGTCAGGCACTGGGGGGAAGGCAGTGAGAGTCTGGGGCTGGGGTGCCAGCACAGGGGGGCTCAGGGACACTTGGGGACAGCCACCCCTGAGCACAGTGGGACCATGGGGACAGCTACCACCTGCTGCTCCCTGATCTGGGAAAGGACACAGGCACATCCCTGGGCACAGAAACACTGAAAGGGAACCACATCTCCCAGCTGGAGGCTGCAGGACAGCAGAGAACACTCTGGGGGCTCTGTGCTCCAGGTGGGCTCTGAGCAGGGTCCGTGGGGACCTGCTCCTGCTGTCCCCAGTGCTGCACCAACCGAGGCACAACTTGTGCCCTGAGCCCTCTGCATCCTGCCCGAGCTCTGGGGAAGCTCTGCAGAGCCCTCTCAGCTCGGTGGGTGTGAGATGAGGCCCAGACTCTGCTGCAGTTGCTGTGTTTTGATGTTGTTAATGTGACAAGCTGGATAAATTAAGTGTGTTTGGAGGCACTCCTGCTTTTCCCAGGGCTCTTACTTCAAAGAGAGGCAAACCACGAGAGCATTTCCCTGCCTGAGATGTCTCTGTGGGCCATGTCAAGGATTTTTGGGAGCATCAGAACTCTTCCTACCACTAAATCTGAGGTCTAGCCCACAGCAGGAATGGGAACAGGACTGAAGCTTGGCTGCTCCCCACGTGGGTGTTCCCACTGGACTTTCTGTGCCCCCAGCTCTGCCCCAACACCCCAGGGAGCAGCTTCTGTCTGGCACTTTCTCCCCTGGCTGTGACCTGTGAGTCTGGAAACCTCAGGAGTGTGAAGTGGCTTTTTTAAAGTCCCCGAGAGGCAGAGAAGAAGTTTCACGCTCCTGCTGGGTTTGTCCTCACGAGGTTTTGGAGTGTTTGGTAGCAAAGTGAGGCTGTTCCAGAGCTCCCCTTGCATCTGTTTCCTTTCCCTGTGTGTCTGGCAGTCTTTTGCCCCAGTTTGCTGATTTTGGCCTTCAAACTCCCTCTGGAGAGGACAGCAGCTGCAGGAGGAGCACTCACCTGCGTTGGAAGAGAGGAAAAGTGTTTTAAAGCTGGGGGAAGTGCTGCTTTTAACATCAAAATAACCCCTGGGAGCATTGCCCCATGGCCAGGGACACAGCCCTGCCCCAAGGAGCCTCCAGGCTCACCTGGCAATAGCAGAGAGAGAGGTGACAGTGGGGACAAATGTCCCTGCTGCCCCTCAAGCACATCAGGGCGGATTTGTTCCCAGTTTGATGCTGTCCCTAATGCCCTAGGAGGGACAAGGAGTGGGGACAGGGAACAGCAGCCAGCTGGTCTGTGCTGGCAGCTCACTCCTGGCTGCACCAGGACAGAGCTGAGTGTCACTGGAGGCTCCCTGGGCTGTGATGCCACGTCCTTTCACCAGGCCCTCCCTGCTGGGCAGCACCATGGGTGAGATTTGATGTTAAAGGTGCAGCAAAGTAGAGAAAAATTGGGATGGGGAGTGCACAGCTCTCCTCTCCCTTCCCCAGGGAGTTCACTCCTCATCCAGCCCCACTCCCATTTCCTTTTAGGATAAACCAGGATTGGGTTTGCTTCACTTTGGGGTTGATGTGGCCAACCCAGAGCACCCCAGAGATGGGGAAGAGCTTCCCAAGGTGTCTGTGCTGGATTGAGGATCACCCTCTCTCCAGGGCCATAGCTGCCACGCCGGGAACACTCTGGAAAATTCACTTCCCAGGGCCTCCTCCTCATGGGAAGGAAAGTGGAGGCACCGGGGGTCCAATTACAATGTATTTAACATTTCTGAGCTCCGCGGGGCCTCGCTGTCTCACAAGTGGGTCACGCAATCAGCCCCGGAGCTGCAATGTCACACTGGCTCCAGGATTAAGTGTGGTGTAACTGGAGCCCTGAGCTGCCAGGGGGAGACTTTTATCTGGCTGTGATTGCAGGGTGAGGGAGGGATGAATTCCCTGACCTGTGCAAAGGGCTCAGCCCTGTGTGGTCAGTGCAGTTGTGTGGCACCGTGTCCTCATGTCTGTTTTTTGGGAGCTGAGCCCTTTTTGCAGAGCTTTTGATGCTGTCCCTGAGGGACTGCTGGGTGGTCTGGCCTAGCACTGTTAGATGAGAAAATCTTCACAAGCAAAGCCTCAAAAATAAATGGTTATCACAGCTCCTTCTTGGAAGAAAGATCACAAGTGTATCTGCCCAATTCTGGCTGAATTGGTACCCACTGCCCTTGTCTTTGCCCCCTCCCCAAAGCCCTGCTCACCTTTCTTGTCCCCAGTGCAATACTGTCTGTGTGTGGAGTTTCCTGTGGTGAAGCTGCTGGGGGAGACCTGGGTTTGTTTGTGGAGGGATTTCTGACTCTTCCCACTCCCAAGAGTGCAAAGAAGAAAAATGAAACAAACAGAACAATGAAACAAACCCCAAGCTGAAGTCCCATATCACCCCAAGAAAAGGAGAGTGAAACACCCATCATTCTGGGTTGATCAATGTTTGCTTTACCCTTGGAAATCTTGAAACGTTGGAGCAGCATCATTTCCCAGCAGGGATGAGAGGTGGTGACTCTGAAAGGGAAAAACCTGCCCTGGCTGGGCTATTTCCTAAACGTGTGTCCGTGATGGTCTGCACTGGAAGGATCTTAAACATCATCCATCCCGTTCCTGGGGCAGCAGTTTCTGCTCTCACACAAACCCCACCTTCCTCTGCTCGACATTTTGGGAAGCCCAGCCCGTGCCATGAGGGAATATGTGCCAGGAAGGGATTTTGAGAATATCATTCCAGCAGGGAAAGCAAAACCCTTGAGTTTTGATCAACCTGCCTCCGTCTGTGTGAAAAATGAGGTTTATTGGTTTTTTTTTTTTGGTAAAATTTAAAAATGAAAAGACAATAGGAGACAGAAATAAAATAAAGGGTTAAAAACTTGTCATTTAGCCAAGAGCACCCTTACTGTTTTGGAGAAATTCTGTAAATACTTTTTCTATTACATTAGCTTGTTGTATATTTATAGATTATTATGCATATTTATATATTTCAAGAATTGTTTAGCATAGCTACATTTTGGGTCTGCCTTTTCAGAGCATGCATGTTTTGTGGTTGTGGTTTTATTATCACCTCTACTTTGGGCTTTGGTTTATACTTTTTTTAGATGCCAGATATTGATAGTTGGCATATCAATAGCAGAGTTCTTATCACATGTTTATTGGATGTTATTTTGACTAAAGAGACAGTTCACTCATAAATGTAATTAGTTATTACTATTACTATGTTTAAATTTTTATTAATAGTAGACATAAAAATATTTTAACATTATATATATGGCATTTTTCTTAGTGTTTGTGAAAAGCCAACTTTATAATACATATTTATAACAACCTGAAATTTGGGGGAAGTGAGAAAACAACTGGATTTTCTTGCTCAGAGAGGGGAGGAAAAAAAGGGTTGGAATCAAAGACTCAACTTTGCTGGCCTTTGCTTTGCTCTGTGGCTCTGCTCTCCCCCCTGAGCCACCAGATCCTGTCCCCCGAGGCCGCTGGCAGCTGTGACCATTGTGTCACCGGACACACGGACACACAGACAGACAGACACACAGACACACAGACACACAGACACACAGACACACAGACAGACACACAGACACACAGACACACAGACACACAGACACACAGACACACAGACAGACACACAGACAGACACACAGACACACAGACACACAGACACACAGACACATAGACAGACACACAGACACACAGACGGAGCAGGCTCAGGGCTCCCGGGGCATCCCCAAGCGCAGCCCCAGGCTGCAGGAGAGGGATTTCTCATCCTTTCTAGCACGGTCCCAAGGGTCAAGGACTGCGGGGAAGCGTGAGGCGCTGGAGTAGGAAAACAGGAAGCGCTGGTGGCAGGAATTCGTGTCGTTTCACATCCCGGGGAGGTGTGGGGCCGGGGAGGGTTGCATCACCCCGCTGGAGGCTGGAGCAGCCACACGCTGGGTGTCCCTGTCCCCTCTGCTTCAGCCAGGGTGTCTTTGCAAGGACAGGGTGACACGGGGTGTGGCATCACCCCTGGCATCCCTGCATCCATCCCTGCAGGGGTCAGGGCGCTGTGGATGCCAGCAGGGGATGGTTTAGGATGCTGCCGTGATGAGGCCGGATCCAGCCCGTGTCACCTGTGCTCAAACATCTGCCAAAATCTGCTCAAAATCATCCCCTAAAAATGCCATTGTATGAACCGTGCTCGTGTTCCCGGGGAAACAATGCTGCTTGCATTTTTGGGGGGCTGAAAGAGCATCCCGGAGAGCCTTGGAGAACTCGGGATTCCCACAAATACAGAGAGGAATCTGGGAAGGGCGAACGGGCAGTTGGTTAAAGGAAGAGTTGTGTCCATTTCCAGTTTGTGTCACAAGCATTTGTGCTAGGTCATGGGGACTGCAGCTTTATTTTACCACATCCAGGTGAGCTGGAAAAGGCTGTGCAGGACTTTTGGGGTCTCCTGGGTGTGAGCCGCCCCCTCCCCGATGCACACAGGGGCACGGGGGGCACTCACACCCCGCGCTCCCGGCCCCGGCTCCCGTTTCCTCCCCGGGGCAGCCGCAGCGGGGCGGGATGGGTGATTTATTAATGAAGCGGGGGGACTGTGCCGCTGGGGCGTGCCAGGCGGAAATGTCTGCTCCGAGAGATTGGATAACCCCTCTGGCCCGCTTCCCTTCGCAGCCTTCAAACGGCCGCGGCTCCCAGAAGCACCATATCCTTTTCCTCCCCCTGCCAGCTCCCTCCCTCCCTCCCTGGCTGCACTTTGGTGTTCGATCATTTTTTTGTTACAGGACTTTTTTTTTGTTGTTGTTTGGTTGCTGCATGATCCGTTTGTTATAATAAACAAATAATTGGTTTATTATAATCGATGGAGATGATAGATAATGGCATTCCAGGAATAAAGCTGTTTAACTCAGAGGAACTCCCAAAGTAAACAGCCAGGGAAGAACTGGCTCAGGCAGGAATGGCTCGTGGATTGAAATCTTTCCTGGGAAAACTGCAGCCAGGAGCAAATATTTATGGCTGATCCATAAACAGCCATGCAGGAGGAGCCGTGGGCCATCCATGTCCTGCTGACACCAGGGTGATCCAGGCTGGGAACATCAGGGCCTGTCTGCAAGGTGCTTACAGTTAGAGAATCATGGAGTGGTTTGGGCTGGAAGGATCTTAAAGATCATCCATTCCACCCCCTGCCATGGGCAGGGACACTTTCCTGTATCCCAGCTTGCTCCAAGCCCTGTCCAGCCTGGCCTTGAGCAGATCCAGGGGCAGCCACAGCTTCTCTGGGCACCCTGTGCCAGGGCCTGACACCCTTCCAGTGAAGAATTTCTCCCTAATATTTAATTTAATCTCTCCTGTTGTAGTTTACCACCATTCCCCCTTGCCCTATCCCTGCCTGCCTGTGTTTCCAGCATGGAAATCTGGTGACCAGTGTCATTGCAGCGTGTCCAGGTGTGACCCTGGGGCAGGGAGAGTGGCAGGAATGTGTGTGTGCTCTCCCTCACGCAGCTCCTGCATCCCCTGGCTGCTCCTGCCCACCCCCGTCAGCACAAACTGCTTCCAGGAAACGGGCTGGGAGAGGAAACCAGCACTAATGAAGAATCCCTTGGTGAAAAATGTGTTTCTACAACCGTTGGGTTGTTTTGTCCTTGAGAGGCAGGGGAGGAGATAACGAAACAGCCTCGCTGCTTTCCAGCCTTGGTTTTGGGGATGCTGCTGCTGCTGTGCTGACCACGGGCCCTCTCTGGGGGTGCCACATCTCCCCCTGGCTCCTGTCAATCCCCCCTTTGCCCCTCAGAGCTGTGGGAGTGAGAACATCTCCTGTGGGGCTGGTTCTGTGCAGCTGTGTGCTGTGTGCTGAGCAGGGGGAGCCCTGCAGGGTGACAGCATCCCAAAAGCCAAACACAAAACCCTCTTTGGAGAAGGAACCTGGAGGAAAATGCAGCCTAATTGAAGGGCTGGAAGTGCTCCCTGCTTTCAGATCAGAAGGGCTCCTGTGGGTTTTGTGACAGCAGTGCCTGAGGGTGACCCCAGGCTGGCCCAGTGGGCACCACACAGGGACAGACAAGGAGCAGGGACTGTCACAGACGTGAAAGTCCTGGCAGCACCTTCCAGGTGTGGGCTGGAGCATCCAGTGAGGCTGGAGGGGAATTGTGCTGTCCCAGGAGCCTGAGGAATGTGTAGCACACTGGGTCTGCTGGCTCTGGCCAGTTCCTGAGTGGGTTATTTTCTGTGAGCTCCTGACAGCCCTCCATCTCCTGCACTCTGGAGTGACTCAGGGCAGGAAACTGGGGGATGTGGCCGTTCAATTCCATGTCAGGACTCCTTCCCTGAACTCCCAGGGCAGTTCCCAGCACAGACCTGCCAGGTCCTCCACACCCCGGGGTGCTGCAGCACCCACATCCCCGCCGACCCCGCGGGCAGCTCGGCATCCCGGGGGCGGCCAGCGGCGGTGACATTCCTTTGGAGATGGGACGTTTGTGCTCAGGAAGGCCTGAAAAAAGCCCGGGGACAAAGGGGGGAAGTGATGGTGGCCGCGGCTGGAGTTATCTCGCTGCCGCACTTGCGGGGGCCGCTGAGTGACAGCGCTGTTGTGTGTCGCTGCCGAGGGACAGGAAACACTCATCTCCCTTCACCTCCGCTGCTCCCTTCCTGCCCTGCCCTGCCCTGCTCTGCTGCGAGCCAGGGACGGAGCCTGGAGCCCTTCCCGGGGGTGCCCAGCATCGGTGGGCACTGCTGAGGAAGTGCCAGCACATCCTAAAAATCCTCAGCCAAAGCCACTGCCATATGGTGGCATTGGAGCATCCAAATTACCCAAATTTACCCGAACCAGTTTGTTCCAGCAGGTGGGAAACAGCTCCAAACAGCTTGGAGAGCCCCCAAATAGCCTCTTTGCCACTGTCTCCTCACTCTGTTATTCTGTTTGAGGCAGGTAATTTCTCTGATTTGGCTCCTCAGCGAGTGAGGGAAGCTGTGGGGTAGCAGCAGGGGTGGGAAAAGGCAGTGAATTCCTGGTGGGAGCCTGGGACAGGGGACACACCAGCCTGGCCATGCAGAAATGATTTCCAGGATAAAATGCAGCCCCACTCCTTCATCCCAGGCAGGGGATCCCCCCAGCACAGCCTGAACTCAGGGTGCAGGGCCATTGTGTGCTCTCCTTCAAATGGGAAGTGAAAGAGGAGCAGTAAAAGGATGTTTGGCTTAACCCTGTCTGCTTTGGAGTATCCTGTGATGAAATGTTGCTTTACAGCTTCTCCCAGAGCCTGCCCTGCTCTGGATGCCAGCAATGCACTTGGGACTGCAGCAGGAACAAAGGGATCTGTTTGCCTTATCCTTTAGGAGTGGAAGAATCTCACTAACATTTTCAGACTAGTTTTTCCACTGTGGAAAAAAAAAAATAAAAGCGGTTTTCTTTTTTTTTGCTAATAATATTTAGCACTTCTGGAGCCAAAACCAGCCCCAGAGGCATTGGCTGGACTGAGCTCTGGCTTCTCCTGCTCAGGGATGCACAGTCTGGTGTAACAGTGCTCTCAGAGGGGTGGAAATGAGGATTTCTCCTGCTCAGAGCTGTGCACAAACCTCAGGTCCTGCCCTGGAGACCTGAAGGAAGGAGTTTCTACAGCACAACAAGCACGACAGGAATCTGGTTTATCAGCAGAGCTGACTGAGCTCTGCCAGGCTGCCCTGGTGCATTTCAGCTCCTTTCAAACACAGTGTTTTACAGCTCCCTTGTCAGCCAGGCTGGTGTTTGTGCCCCTTGGACAGGGATTTCAGGGGGCTCCTTTTTGGGGGGCTGTAGCCAGGCTCTGTTCCCAGCTAGTGAAAACACCATTGCTGGAGAATCTGCTTTTCTTTCCAGATTCTCCTTTAATTATTTGCAGCCACAGAGGCTTCCACAGTGACTCACAGATCCAAAAACGTGGGTGGTGTGTTTTCAGTGACTTTTACATGTCAGAGAGGTGCCACAATTCAGACCTGAAATGGAGCACAAACACCCCTAAATCCTGCTGTGGCCAGAAATGGGCTCTGATTCCTTTCACTGCTCCCACATCCTGGATGGAAACACCTCTCTGTGATGGAAATGTCACAGCAAATGGCTGCAAACCTGCTCCAGCCTCTGCCCTGAGCAGTCCTACACTAACAACAGCCTTTTCTAGGGCCAAGTTCCTAAAGTCCTGCAAAAACAGGGGCTTTGTCATGGAAATGCTGAGATGACATTAATGGCAGTGTCCTGAACGCAACTCTAATTAAAGAGAGGAAGGAGAACTGAAGCAGGATGTCCTGTTTGGCTGCCCAGGATGGAAAGCTTGTCACAAATAAAGTGCATTCTCGTGCTTTGTCTCCATCCCTCTGCACGAGGCTTTCCCAGATTCTGCAAACGCTCATTTTCTTATCTCTCCTGGGTTCTTGTTTCTTTGCTTTTGAAAGAGCTCCTCATGAGGATGTTTTTCTTCTTCTTCTCTCTCTGCCCACCGAGCTCTCCAACTCACCCACCAAATAAATGTCATCTCAAGCACCGAGCTGAATGTGCTTTTCTGCCCTGGAACAAAATCACTCGGGCACAATTGGCTCTGTGCAAAGAAACTCCTCTATTAACGTTGCAGAACAAGCTCTGGCAAGTGAGCAGGGACAGGCAAATCAAAGCTGGGAGTGAGATGGCAAATGTTTCCTTTGGAAAACAGGCTTTCCACGGAATTAGCCCTGGGTATGTCACAACCAATCTCTGAGCTGCTTCCTCCGAGAGAAAAAGAAATCAAAATCAAAACAGCAAGAAAGAAAAGGAAAGAGAAGGAATTCAGAAGTAACAGGCCAGAGATTTCGCTCACTGTGTGCCACAGGAATCCTGATCCAACCAATTTTTGTGCTCATATAGAACCTGCTGAGTGCTGCTGGCTTTGTACCTGGGGCTAATCTCAGCAAAGCTCAGCTTTAAGGCTGACACTTGAGCTCAAAGCACCAGCAGAGCTGTCCTGCAAATCCAGGATTAAAAACCTGGTGTGTTTATGGAAAAATAAGATGATCCAACCTGGGCTGTTCTTGTGTGCAGCAGGAGGAACTGGGCACGTGACGAGGCCCTGCTCCAATGGCTCCATTTCTGGCTGATCCCAGACGTTATCTGTGATGTTATCTGTCCTGCTGGGACATTGGCCGTGCTGCCTGTGCTGCCCTGCCCGTTTCCTCGGAGCACAGACCCTCTCTGGGCTGCTGCCAGGGAAGCAGCAGCTCCAGGGCTGCTCTGCAGCCTGGATTTCTATGAATAAAACAGCTGCAGGCTCCCCACTGGGCTGGCACAGCCTCCAGCAGCATCCCTGAGCCCTGGGTCCTCCAGGAGCAGAAGGAAAGTGTTCTTTTGCTGTAAATTAAAGTTGGGTCATTCCCAGTGTTTCTTCTGGACAAGTTTATCCTCTTGCTTGGGTCACTCAGGTGACATTTGGGGCAGTGATCCCAATGTCTGCTCAGCCCTTTTTGGGACTGGTTCTGCTGCTTCTGGTGGGCAAATCAAGAGCTGGTGAGGGAATGAGCTTTTTCCAGCACCACGGGGGACTTGGCAGCCCTGCAGGTGCTGTGGGGTCACAGTTCCAGCTCTGCCACTATCCCTGGCCTTGCACAAGCACTCAGAACCTTGTCACAAGGGAAGGACCTGCCTGGTCCCACTGCAATCCCCCTGAGGGACTAGGCAGGTTCTTCCTGAGGTGGAATCCTGGCCTGGAATCCCAAACCCAGTGCTGTGACTCTGTTAAACCCGACCTAGCCATGATGGGAACAAAACCCCTCCTGGTACCCAGCCCCACACGCCCAGCTGGGCTCCCCTGGACTTTGTGCCTTTCCATTGTTGCTCTGCAGCTCCTACTGGGAGGGTGCATTCCTGAGGAGCTGTGTGCTCATGTCCTGCCTGGCTGGCACTGCCCGGAGCCTGTCCCCACCCCGGGGGACTGTCCCCACCCCGGCAGCACCACGGGGAGCTGCTGCTGTCACAGGGACTGGGGGAAAGTTTAGGCTCCTCATTCCTGCAGGTTAATGAATTACCTTTATGCACCAGTGTAGGAGGTGCAGTCCATGCACACTCCGTGCTGGGAGCTCAAGAGGAACAGGAATAAGGATAGAAATCCTTGGGGCTGGCAAATCCCCATGGGTTTGGGGTGATCCTCCCTTCCTCCATTCCCCTCTCCCGCTGCTGTTCTGTTCCCATCCCGGGCTGGACGTGGGGATGGGCTCCCAGCTGGGCTCCCTCCATGTGACAGACCCATAATTCAGACCTGAAACCTCACTCAGGCTTCAGCTGGGGGGGTTTGCTCAGGAAGTTTTGGTAGTAAAAAAGGTAAAGTCGTGTGTGGAGCTGGAAACAGAGAAAGGAGCTGCTGCACAGGGCTGGAGGTGACACCATTTCCTCGGGACTGAGTCATCCCAGCATTCCCAGATGCACCTTTGCCTAATGCCAGGCTCTGCAGACGTCTGATCTTAGCAGAGCTGATGTCTGAGTGCTTTGGGACCGGTTGTGTTTGTCCCCTTGGGTCTCTCTTGGCTTTGGTTTGTCCCTCTGAGTGCTGGTGGGGGCATCCCTGCAGCTGCACTCACTGAGGATGAAGTGTATTTCTCTCTTCCCGGAGAAGAAAAGTGGAAACCTGCCAAAATATATTTGGAGACCCATAGCTTTAGCACTGAGAGGTGATTTCAGCCCGGCTCAGCTGGGAGGTGTCCGTGATGTGCTGTCAGGAGGGTCACCAGCCCTGCTCAGCCCTTGGGCAGACAGCAAAGCTGCTGAGATAAAACCAGGAGAGAGGCAACCAGAGAGCACAAAATGATCAATTGAACC
Source organism: Argya squamiceps (assembly GCA_037834095.1). Lineage (NCBI taxonomy): Eukaryota > Metazoa > Chordata > Aves > Passeriformes > Leiothrichidae > Argya > Argya squamiceps. The sequence continues at coordinate 1,709,886 of JBBMKD010000049.1, forward strand.
ATTAGGCCACCTCCATCCTTCCTGCAGTGATCACAGAGCAGCTCCTCCCGGGAGAAATTTGGCCCATTTTACCCAATTAGTTTCTCTCCTGCCAGCGCTCGCTGACATTTGCTGCTGACACTGCCCAGCCTCACACTCCGAGCAAATATTTTCCTTGGATGGGAGGAAAAACTGCTCCGAGGAGCTTTTGTGAGTGTGTGGGAACCCAGAGAGGAGCTGGATCCCTCTGTGCTCCCTCGGGGTCATTACCTGGAGGGGAGCAGGCCTGGGGAAGGGATGCTCTGAGGATGCAGCATGGGAGCTGCTGGCCTGGCTCTGGTTTGGGGCAGAAACCCCTCAGGAATGTTTGTGCCTGGGGTTTGGAGCAGGTCTGGCTGATGTGTGGAGAGGAGGGGAGGAGAATGAGTCCCTTTTTTCCCAGGATTGCTCTGGCAAGAGCTGGGAATGTGGGGACACCCCAACCTGTGGCACTCCCCTTCATCCTGAGGTCCTTAACGCCCTTGGAGATGCTCAAAAGTCCTGACAAGGTTCAACCTCTGTGTTCTCCTGCTCTGGGGCTTGCTTGGGAGCTCATCTTGGAAATCTGCCTTGCGTGGGGGGAGAGAAAACCACAGAGAATTACAGAAAAATTACAGAAAAAATATCCTCTGGTGATATTTAAGGCCCACTAAACGGAGAGTAGTGCTGAGGTCTGAAATGGTTTGGGTGAGAGCATGGAGGTGAGACCATACAGATCATGTTTTGACACTTAGGCAAGCCCCTGAGAGCTCAGTGAAGCTGGGAGAGGGTTTGTGGTGAACAGTAAAAGCACCAAAATGAGGTCAGTGTGAGGTGCTCTACATGTAACAGGTTGAGTCAATGCCCTGCCTGCTTGCACACACATCTATAAATCAAATTTTGGGGGAGCAAAGTGAAGGGGATCCTCTAAATCCCATCCACCAAGCCTCATGGGCAGCAGTGGGGAGGCCCAGGGAGAAAAATGGCAGATATTTTTATTTTTCAGACACATCCAGGGCCTGTCCCTGGTGGGCAGGAACTGCTGACAGGTTTGGGGGCTGCCCTTCACCTGGGATAAGTAAGAGGGGAGCAGCCAGAGCTGTGCCTGCAGTGGCTGAAGGACAGCGTGAGCCTTTTGTCAGGAAAAAGCCTTTATGACTATATTTGTGCAGGCAGCTCTGAAGGCTCAGACCTTTATTCTTTCAGGCTTTTAAACTAAAGGTCATTTTTCTCTTCCCTTCCAGAGGGGGGAGGAGGGGAAAAAAAAAAAAAAAGAGAGAGAGAAAAAAAAAAAGTGAATTCCTCTTGACGCAGATCCCCTTCCCCTCTGGATGGGAGTTCAATTGTTCTTGCAAGCAAACTCCAAATCTGCCCCTCGCATTCACTTCCTTTTTCCTGCCCCAAAGGAAACAGAGATTTCTGACTGTGTGAACTGGTCCTTTATTTAAGGATACGAGAAAATAGCTAAATGCTAATTCAGTGTGGATCTATGCACTTTAGCATGCGGCCAGGCAGAACAAAAGAAAGAGAAACATGTCCCCGCCCTTCCCAGCTGAATTGTAAACTGCCCACTGCTTTGAGTATAATGGGTATTTTATGAAAGTTATCCTAAAACATTTACTCGAGTCCAATGCAAACCCAGACCCCCTCAGCCAGGAAGTTTTTAGCTACCAAAAATAATCACCAGGCCCTGGCTAATATTTTTAACGACCGTGCGTTCTTGGGAATTTCCTCTTCCCTCCGTGGAGATAAGTGATTAAACAAAATAAAGGCAGTGGCCATTTTGACAGACTGCGACGTGTCAGAGAGGAGAAATATCAACAGTTTGGGGTTGGTTTTTTTTTTTCTTTCCTTAGTCCTGACTTCTGCATTCACTGTCTGACTTTTAGGCTGAATTCCACTTCTGCTGCTGAAATCCAGCAAAGTCAGCAGACAAGCCCTGGAAGTTTCCTGGGTAGGACTTCTAAGCCGAGGTATTAAATCCACTAATGGGAGACACTTATCTCCTGCACGCCTTATTAATTTTATACAAAGGCCGTGGAGCTCTGTCCAGCTGGGTGTTATTTGGCTGGATCTTTTCTGTGCAGCACCATTAGTGCAACGTCCTGCCCATTCTTCAGGTCTTCTCCATGGAGACCTCCCCTGGACTTTGTCCCACACAACCAGACCAGAACCAGCCCTTGGAGTGCATTTTCCCCATGCACAGAGGGTTTTGGGGTTTTTTTTGAGGGAGAAAACATTTTTATTTGGTTGCAGGTGTTTTGTTCTGCGACTGGGAAGATTTAAAATGTCAATTTTTTTGTTGTCTACAGTGACCAGTAAGAGCTGCTGGGGAAGAGATTGTCGGCTGCAGGCAGGGAAGAGGAAGAGGAGGGCTCAGCCTTCAGGGCTCTGCTGAGGATGGAACAGCCCAGAAATCACCTTCGCAAGGACAGGGAGTGATAGGATAAGGAGGAATAGCTTTAAACTGAAGGAATGCATGTTTTTATTAGAAATTAGGGAGAAATCCTTCCCTGTGAGGGTGGGCAGGCCCTGGCACAGGGTGCCCAGAGAAGCTGTGGCTGCCCCTGGATCCCTGGAAGTGCCCAAGGCCAGGCTGGATGGGGCTTGGAGCACCCTGGGATAGGGGAAGGTGTCCCTGCCCATGGCAGGGGGTGGAACGAGATCTTTAAGGTCCTTTCTAACCCAAATCAGTCTGGGATTCCATGAAATAAATGGTCTGTGGGAGTCCTGACCTGATTGGTGTTACTTTTGCAGAGAACTCAAAATGTGTGTTTTGCTTCTTTGCTGAAAGCAAGGCTCTGCATTTAGGATTTGGGCTCTGATGTCAAATAACAGCAAAAATAAATTAATGATCGTTAATGCATCCACAGAGATGTTTCCTGGTGCAAGAAAGGGGCAGCTGGATTAATAGAGTGCAATTTTTGCAGTGGAAAACATTTTCCCATCTTTCTGTGGTGGTGGGAGCTGGCTCCAAGGCAGACACCAGGGGTGTGCAAGGACCACATCACCTCATAACCTCAGGGAATTTGGGGGGAATGGGCAACATTCCCAGCCCAGCAATAAGCCCAGGTACCATTTTTTAGGTCTGTGATAATTTTTCCTCATTCCCATTCCCAGGGATTTGCAACAGGAGACGTGGTGCAGTTCCACAGGCCGAGGAAACGTGCTCTGGACAGCAGACACTGCACCCCTGCAGGGCAGAGCTGATCCATCCTGTGTGTCTTTCCATTGCACAGGGTTTTCTCAAAGATAGGGCCCTGCTCAAATGTTTTCTGAGTGCCTGAACTCTCTCTGCAGCCCGGGGAGTGTCTGTGAGTGACACAAGCTGCTCCCCCAGGACAGCACTGAAACCTTATCTCCCACCAAAGGACAGATAAAGGAGCCCTTCACCACGCTGGCTTGGCCAAAGGGAGGCTCTGGGCTTTTCCCCAAATCTGTGCTCCCTGCAGTCACAGCTGCAGCTTCAAGGCATGGCCATGTCCCCACCTTGGCCACCCTGGGGTCCCAGTCCTGCAGAGAAGATTTTCTCCTCCAACCTTTGCTGCCTGTGTTCAAGACACCCACTTGCACAATGTTAAACCTCTGCTCCCTGTCTCCCTCACTTTCCCCCCTTCTCTTATCAGGCTTTCCTTGAGCTGTCTGTGAGGAGTGAGAGCCCTCAGAGTGCAGATGAAGCATGCCAAAGGTTGTGTGTGTGTCACTCTGCCCACCCTGGTCCTGCAGGAACTGCCCACTCTGGGTCCCACCAGAGCTGTCCCAAGATGCTGCTGAAGCACCCACACCTGAACCCCCAGCTGGAAAATGGGATTAGGACCAGTTCCTTGTGCAGTGTGATGTCAAATACCTAATTAACAATCTGCTAGCAATTAGTTTCTGCTGTTAATGAGCAGCCACTTGGAGAGGAGGCCTTATGGGTGTCAGAGACTCTGTAAAATGCCTTTATTGCAGAAGTGGAGATGTCTAGGAGGAAAGAGAGGCTGGCACAAAGAGAGTGGCTGTCCTGCTCTGGGGGGTCCCACTGTCACTGTGGGCTACACAGGGGGTCACCTTGGGAGCTGCCAGGGCTCTGGAGATGCCAGCAGGAGCCTTTGGGGACAGTGGGAGGTGCAGGCAGAGGTGTGGGCACCAACACCCTCAGGCTCCCTCCTTCCCTCCCTCCCTCACACCACAACTGAGCCTTGGCTGCCTCCCAGGCTTTCCCCCAGGATGAGATGAAGTGTCACCATTTCAGATTTAAACCCCTCCATTTGTGTGGCCCCTGCTGACCATTTCCTGCTGCAGCAGCCACTGCTCAGGGCTCCAAGCCCTGGGTAAACAGGAAGGGTTTTCCACACATCCCATTTCACTGCTGCAGTCCTGCTCTGTGCTGGGCTCTGTGTGTGCTCAGAGGTGAGGCTGGATGATGTCCCTGCTGTGCCCTGTGACCTGTGTTCATCCCAGCACAGGTGGCACAGGGCCAGCCAGGGCTTCTTGCAGCTGATAAAATTCGGGTGTAGAGTTTTTGGGAGAGTTCAGGAGCTGCTGTGCATTGCAGGGCTGAGTCTGTGTGTGTGCTGATGGTGGGGAGAGCTCTCAGCTCTGGATCTGGGACAGTTCAGGAGGTGTTGGGCGTTGCAGAGCTGAGCCTGTGTGTGTGCTGATGGTGGGGAGAGATCTCAACTTTGGATCTGGGACAGTTCAGGGGCTGTTGGACATTGCAGGGCTGATCCCATGTGTGTGCTGATGGTGGAGAGAGCTCTCAGCTCTGGGTCTGGGACAGTTCAGGAGCTGTTGGGCATTGCAGGGCTGATCCCATGTGTGTGCTGATGGTGGGGAGAGCTCCCAGCTCTGGGTCTGAGATCCCTCATCCCACAAGTGGCACAAGCCATCCACGTGACCCCTGTGCCTTTCCATAAGAGCTGCTGTTTAAACCCCATCTTTGAGCAGAAAAGAGGGAGATTGAGCCTCCCTGCAGTTAATTTGAGCACCCAGGCACTCATTTTTTGCCTCGGGGAGATTCCCCTGGGCAGCTGTGCTCCCAAAGGTTCCCTCAGCTGGGAATGCCTGCACACTGGGAATGCTCACACACACGGGGGTGCACGATCAGCTGGTGCTGGGGAGGGTGATGGGCAGCCTCTACAACCCTTTCTGCCAAGGAAAAAAAGAGGGGGCTTTCTTTAGCCATGCATTCATATAAATAAACACAGGAATATTTTGCAGCTCCCCAAGGGATTTGCCCAGAACTCTGTTCTGCTGAATCAGGGTGGGAGTAACTCCCTGCTCCCCCTGAGCCTGCTCAAGAGCTGCTGTGGGGACACAGAGGACCCTCAGGTGCCACGTGGCCCTAAATCCACGCCAGGCACTCTGCTGGGACAGGAGCAGAACCCACAGGCTGCTGTGAGGGTCTGGAGAGTTGGGAAATAATTGCCACTGCCACAGCCCTCGTGCTCCAAAAGACTGCTTTCAGTCTGGATCAAAATCCCCTTAAAAACTGTGTTGTTCCTCCTTTCAACTGAGGTCACACACACACAGAGATTATATTTGAAATACAAGCAGTTTTGCACTGGAATGGGCTTGAAAATTAGGGCATCAGGGCAGTTGTTTCTATCCTTCTCTGTTGCCTGGCCCTGAAGGGATCATCTTTGTCAGGTGATGTCCTGAAGGTTTGGTGGCCCAAACCATGCACCTCTCTCTTTCCCAGCACAGGCAGAGTGTGACAGGGTGACAATAACCTCAACACAGCCTCGTATCCCAAATTTCAGGGGGTCACAATAACATGAACACAGCCTTGTACCTCGAATTTTGGGGGGTCACAATAACCTGAGTACAGCCTTGTATCCCAGATTTTGGGGGGTCACAACAACCTGAGCCTTGTATCCCAAATTTCAGGGGTCACAATAACCCGAGTACAGCCTTGTATCCCGAATTTGGGGAGTCACAATAACCTGAGCACAGCCTTGTATCCCAAATTTTGGGAGTCACAAATCCCCCACAAAGTGCTTCACTGGTGGTCAACATCAACACGACCCCTCTTGAGGAGGTGGCCACCAGCCCTGGCACGCCTGGCACATGTCCCTGGTGCTGTGGGTGTCCCCAGTGTCCCCATTTGAGGCAGGTGGAGCTGCCAAAACGAGCCCCGGTGATGTGGGATGTGTCCCACCCATCTCAGGCCTGGTGTGAGGCTCAGGAGGGAGCCCGGGCCAGCAGCCCTGTCCCCTCCCCGTGTCCCCAAGGACTCGTGGCTGTCTCCTGTCCGTGTGTCAGCCTCCCGGTGCCCGTCCCCCGGTGGGCTCGGCGTGGGGGTCCCGCCCCGCGGCCCCTTCTCCCCCTCGGGGCGGCCGTGTTTGTTCTCCGAGCCCCGTTATCAGCTCGCAACACACACAGGAAGTCCTGTCTGGGATTGTCCATCCCCGGCCTGATTTATACAGGAAGAAAAGCATAAAAAGCCGCCCTTCCACCTCGGCAGCCACCTCCTGCCTTGTGCCGGGCCGGCGGGCGGCCATGCCGGGGACACCGGGCACATCACCGGGGACACCATCGGGGACATCGGGGACACTGCCACACTGCCCGGGGCTGCTGGACCCAGGGCAGGGATGGCCACCGGGAGCCACTGGAGAGCACGGCAGGGCTGCTCCCGGCACGGTGGGGGACAGCAGGGCACCCAAGGTACCACAGAGCCACAGCGGGGATGGGTGCGGTGGGGTGGGATGGGGTGGGATGAGGAGCTGGCACTGAGGGCAGCAGGAGCATGTCCTTGTGAGCTCTGAGTGGGTTTTGACCCTGCTGGTGATGACTTGGGGATGGTTTGAACGCCCAGCACGGAGTGAGGAGGTGTGTGAGGCATCCCGTGGATCATTCAGGTGTGTGAGGCATCCCGGGGAGCACTCAGGTGTGTAAAGCATCCTGTGGAGCACACGGGTGTGTAAAGGAACCCGTGGAGCACTCAGGTGTACAAGGCATCCCGTGGAGCACACGGGTGTTGTAAAGGAACCCGTGGAGCACTCAGGTGTGTGAGGCATCCCGTGGATCATTCAGGTGTGTAAAGGAACCCTTGGAGCACTCAGGTGTGTAAAGCATCCCGGGGAGCACTCAGGTGTGTAAAGGAACCCGTGGAGCACTCAGGTGTGTCAGGCAGCCTCCCCCTGCTCCCGGCGAGGCTGGATCCGCTGTCAGCCCCGTGCTGAGCACGGCGTTGCTCTGAGCAGAGCCCAGCCTCCAGCGCTGTTATTTTTAAGTCACCCCACTGGCAGCCAGACTGTTTTCACAGCGGGTAGATTTTACCTCCTGTTCATGTGGAGGCTGCAAAACGCTTGCACAAATTCCTGGGAGATAGCTGGAAATTCTTGGCTAATCTCTTTTCTTTCTGTGACTCCCTCCCTTTTCCCTCTGGATACCTCTGATACATCACCACGCTGTCCATCCTCCCCGCTCTGCTCCCTGCCCTCTGCTCTCCTCTGTGTGCTGCTGAATTCAGCCCCAGACCCGGCTGGGATGTGGGGCAGGGGCTGTCCTGGCTCTCCCACCAAGGCTGGATCATGCTGGGTGTGCACAAGCTCAGCAAAGCCTCCCAGATTTAAAACCACGGAGCTGGGTGGTTTTCATGCTGTCTGCAGCCACCTGTGGGTCCTGCTGTCCTCATCTGTGATGCTGCACAGTGCAGGCAGGAGGTTTTCAGGGTATTTTGGGATAAAGGAACAGCTGGAGTACCCAGGCACTGTCTTGGCTGTGCAGGAATATGGAGCAGAACCACACCAGTGAAAGGGCTCTTGGTAGAAATAACCCAGCATATTTTTTCCCAGGGTCCAATATTCATGGAACCAATTCCCTGAGTGGAGAATCAAACACAGATTTGGCTTTGTCAGTGGTTAAATTAATTTCAAGCTGGATTGGGAAGGTCTGGCAGTGTTTGGGAGGCTGTGGAAGGCTGTTGTGGCTGGAGCATCCTCAAAAATGCACCTCACCTCTGGGCAGCAGTGGAAAACACGGATCTGCCCCGGCAGATTCTCACTGCTCTTCCCTGGGATCTGCCGATGGAGCCACTCCCCCTCTCTGCCGTTCCACTACCAGCTCTCCCAAGTTTCCCTGGACGTAAGGACGAGAAATTGAATCTGGTCCTGAGGCTCATCTGAGCCTTTTCCCAGGCTCTGTGCTGCTGCAGATGGGGCTGGCCCCCGGGGCAGGCAGATTTACAAACTGCAACAAATTGGGGTAAACGAGCCCGCCCCACAGTCCCAGCAGCAGCGGGAGGGCTGGGCTGGGAGAAAAACACCAGGGGAGAGGTCCCAGAGCAGGCAGGGAAATAAAAATGTCTCTGCAAAGAGAAGGGGGGGATCAGAACTGTTCTTTCCTCTCTCCCAAAGTGAGCACCGGGATCCACAGCCCAGGGCAGGTTCCTACAGCTGGAGACTTTCCCCTGGAAGAGAATCAGAGCAAAATTTTCTTGTGTGAAGGGCTCTGTGCTGAGCTGTTCCCTGGGATGGTGAAGGGGCCGAGCCATCCTGCAGCTCCCAGTTATCCCACCACACTTCCCATGTGCTGATTCACTGGGAAAGGGAATTCACTGCCTGGTTTTGCCAGGGGAATTTTACAGAAAGCAGCAAAATTCAGTTTGTTCTTGGGTGGGATGAATCATTTCCCAGTTTTTTACACTGCAGCCATTGCTGGCTCCTCTAAATGTAAATAAAAATTCAAGTGTGCATGTGAGGGAAAATAAAGCTGGCTATGGGATGGTGCCCTGTTCCTGCATTTGTGTTTGCACAGCTCCACCTCAGCTGCTGGTTGTCCCCATGGGCACCTTAACTCATAACACACTGGTCCTGAGACAATTAATGCTTTTGAAGTCCTTACTCAGGCCAAAAAACCAAAAAACAATCACTTTGTGGGGCTCAGTTCTCGGTTTTAATATGCAGAGTCCTGAGCCACTGGTGACAACAGAGCCAGAGTTATGGGTCAAGTCCTTTTCTTGGTTTGACCTGGTTTTATCCCACTGCCATCAGTGGACTCCTCTAGATTTCCACTGAGATAGCTGGTGTGCAGCTGACGCAGCAGAGAACAATGTGGGCCAGCACAGAATAGGGGGAGGTCATTTTCCTCACGGGGCTCTGCAGAGCAGGGGCTGCTCCAAAGCTTAAACTGAAGGAGTGTAAAGTTTACAAACAGCCTCGTGAAAAGGCTGAGCAGAAGGATTTGTCCTAGAACAGCAAAAGCCATTCCTCCTTTTTTTTTTTTTTTTTTCTTTTTTTTCTTTTTTTTCTTTTTTTTCTTTTTTTTCTTTTTTTTTTTTCTGTTGAGAAGCACCAAAAATTCCCTTTTGCTTCCAGTTCTGTGCCAGACCCCCGTGGAGAGCAGTGAGAGCCCTTTGTGCAGCACAGGTATGGGGTCAGCCACGGCTTGTGGGGGCTGCAAATTTTGCATCTGTATGTGTGTCACTCTCCTCCCTGTGTCCCCTCCATCTGTCACTCCAGTTTGGGGAGAGCTCGTGTGCCTGGGCACGTCCTGTTTTCTGTGAGGAAAACTTACTTCCTTTTACTTCCTTTTTTCTGGAAGTAAAGAGCAGGTTCCTGATGTGGGGCTTTAATGCTGATCTATTAATTCTCCACTATTAATATTTCCTTTTTCATGGCCCTGATACCTCCCACACTCCAAGCTCTCCCACCAAACAGCTTCCAGCCCTCAGCTCCAGCCCTCCATCCACCATGGATGCTCTCAGGAGGATTTTTGGATGCCCAGGCAGGTGCAGTGGGTTTGGCAGGCTCGAGGAATTTGGGAGGTGGGTGAAAATCTCAGCCTGGTGCTCAGCTCTGCTGGGGGCCAGCACTCACCATCCCTCCCTGCTCACGCTGGTGGTAAAACCAGTGGGACACAAGGAGGTTTTGACATTGTTGAATCTAAGAGGGAGGTTGGGCAGAAACATTTCTTCCCTGGCCTGGAGACAAGCATTAATATTAGATGTCGTGGGAGTACATTTCTGGTGAGCAAGGGAGAAAGCTGTGGGGGAAAAATGTAAAACATTGGGCAAGGGAGGACTCTGAATTCAGGCAGGAGCCAAAATCCCCTGCTGCCTTTGTCAGGAGCTCATCACACTGACATTAACAGTGCCAGCAGGTCTGATCTTCCCCCACTCTGAACTGGCATAACTCCTCTGCTTCCAAGGGAACTTTGCCAGGCCTTGTCCTGGGGGATTTCCCTCCCAGCATAATGAATATTAGCACAGGAGACACAGAGCCCTCCCTGAGAGTGGAGGATTAAATGCCCTTTTAATGGGCTGTATGCAGTTCTTTAGCAGCTGACACGGGCCCTTGCTGGAGCAAAGATATGACCCAATAAATGGAACTGGGAAGGAAACTTTCTGCAATTAAAATATTGGCAGAATTTTAAAATGCTCAGTGGAGACCCTGGGAGGAGCTGTGCTGTGTGTGGTGGTGTCCTGTGAGGAGCTGAAGGATGAGTCCATCCTCTTCCTCACCATCATATTTGCACTTGGAATCCCAGGGATTCATGCAAAGGTTTCCTGGGCAGTGAGGGATGTTTGTTCTTGAATGAGGGTAAATGGTAAAATAGAGAGTGATGGTAAAATAGAGTGTGATGGTAAAACAGTGTAATGGTAAAACAGAGTGTTGGGGAATGACAGATGGGATCACAAATCAGGAAACTGAGCTTGGATACACCTGGGAGAGTGTGCCAGGTGCACTCCTGTTCTGGAAAATCCCAGCCTTGAGCACTGGCAAAGCTGCTGGAGGGGATGGATCCTGCTCAGCAAATCTGCTCTGCTCAGCCCCTGCTCATCCCCTGGCTTGCTCAGCCCTAAAAGGTGCAAAGGCACCGTGGCTCTGCCTGGATCCCCACTGGGATCACAGCAAGGTGAGGCAGGATCAGGGCCAAAGGATGCTCCTAAAACACCCACTGTGGGATGGGGATGGATTTCCTCATGCCCTGCCACGGGTGTGACACTTTCCATGCCTGTCACACCCGCGGTGTGAGCTCAGTGCCACAGGGACACTGTGGCCACCACCCTGCTCTCATCCTCCACCCTGCTCTGCAGGGATCTTTGGGAGTGTCCAGGGAACACCAGGTCCATCCTGGGCAGGGGCTGGGTCACTGCTCTCTGTCTGCCTGCCAAAGGAAATGTAACTCTGGGCTTTGTCTGTCCTCACAGGAAGAAACCAAGATGCTCCTTCAGCAAAGGATCCCTGCCCAGGACACCTGATGGAGCACCGTGGGTGAGGTGAGTTGTCTCAGCTGCAAAATGAGATCCTGTGCTTTCAGTGTGGCCACACAGAGAAGCTGTGGCTTCCACACGTATTTTGAAATTATTAGACAGTATTTCAGGCTCTGCTCCTCTCCCCCACACACCAGAAAAAAAACCCAATAACGGTCTCTGAGTAACAAGATAATTACTGTGCTCCCAAGGCTCTTGAGAGAAGTTGCCTGTGCTGATGAAATGAAGGGAGCTGAAATCATTCCCCAGGGGTAGGATGGGTCCAGAGGGTGAACAAACCCGTGTGAGATGCTTCCACCAGCCCCAGCAAACCTTTCCCTGCTGCTGGGAGGGATCCCCGTCTCCATCAGAGAGGATTCCCCTCTGTTCCCTTCTCAGCGAGGATCCCACCAAAGCTCCTTTGACACTGAGAGCCCCAAGCACCCATCAGCTTCCCCAGAGGGTGCAGCACAGCCCGAGGCAGCTCCAGACCCATCAGCAGCCCCAGAATATCCCTGAGGAAATCCAGGGGATGGGCCAGTGATCTCAGTTGTTCCCTCGGAGCCATTATTGTTGAACTGGTAAATATTTCCTTTAAACGCTTACATGCTTTCAAAAAATTTACAGGGCTTAATGGGAACAAATATTCCCAGGGGGGCTGCATCCTGCCATTCATTTGCACATCAGATCCCTGCTATCTTTAAAAATGGTTCTGTGCATGGGCAGGCGCCTAAGTCATTTGAGAAACAATAACCCTCTGTGCTCTAATTTTCCAGACAAAAATGTAGACAAAACAAGTGGCAATTTGGCACGAACCGATCTGCTTTGATAAATAACTGGGTGTTTAAGAAGCCTTTAGGCAGCTGGGCTCGGGCTGCCCGAGCTGTCCCGGGGCAGGTGTTGGGCTGAGCCCTGGTGTCACCCTGGAGAGTCCCTGTGCAGCAGGGGACGCTTCCAAGGAATTCTCTAAGCATCCTTTATGGTTTGCTGGAGACCTGGCTGTTCATCCCCGGCTCCTGCAGGGCTTTGGAATAAGCTCAGGGGGATTAACGGGCACGGCGGGAGGGTCTGGACCAGGTCTCTAACCTGGGGAGAGGTGATATCTCCTCCTAAAATCCTCCGTGCTCCTGGTGGGGAGTGCGGACCAGGACAGTAATTTTGAGTAAAGGGAATTAAATTTGCACAGGCGATGGAACATTCCCCCGGGGAGTCTGAACACCCCTGGGGACGGGGTTTTGAGGGGCTCAGCGTGTGCTCGCAGTGTGAGGCCGGGCTTTGGGGCTGGGGGCTCATCCTGCCTTGGGGTCGCCAGGTAAGCCTCCAGATCCACTCAGGCCACTCAATCCTGTCCCCATCTGGGGCAGGGGCGGCAGCGACAACGTTTGGGACGCTACAGCAGCGTGTCCCCTCACCCCGGGCCGTGTCCCCGCTCGTGTCCCGGGGAGCCGGGGGCAGGTGGCGGCCGGCGGGGGCCGGCGGGGCGGGGGCAGGCGGAGATCCCCGGGCCCCGGCGCTTCCCCCCGGCCGGGAGGCTCCGCTTT
>JBBMKD010000049.1:1728329-1754561 GCA_037834095.1 Argya squamiceps
ATATGCATTTGTGTTTTGGGTATTCAATACTCCTGTACATAAAAAGACCCTGTGATCATCTGTAAATTGAGGTGTGTGTTTGGGAGCTATCCCCACACGCTGCCCGGTGTCATGATAAACATAATAAGTGTAATAAACATACACTTTCTAACTTTAATCTGTTAGAGAGTCTTTGCCCATCATAGTTGGATGTTGGATATTGGTATTAGATCAATATCCATATTTTTAATAAATCACTCCGTCCACAGGGATGGGGATCCCAGCCCCTGGCAGTGCCCTGAGGTGCTGTGGGAGCAGGACGTGGGTTTGGGGCACCCAGCTCAGCACATCTTTGTCTTGCAGGACCATCTACAGGGTTGCCTACAGGCAGAGGTACAGGCAGCTGCCTGAGCCCACAGCCTCGTGTTGTCCTGGCTGGAGCAGAGCAAACGGCCACAGGCTTGGCTGTAACAGAGGTAAGGAGCTGCTGGGTCACCCCGGTGCCACTGCCCATCCCCAGACCCCTCATGTCCCTGGAGGGGGCCCCAGGACCACATCTCTCACTCACCAACCCTCTGCCTGCCAGGTGGATTCTCCCTGAATTAAATTTTCAGCATCACAGCCAAATGCAGTTCAATAGCTGATTAATTCCCAGCTTTTCTCTGCTGCCTCTTGGGCCTTTCCCCTTAGGGATCGCTTATTACCTTTATAGTTACCAGAGGATGAATAAAATGAATAAGTCCTTCCCATCTAAATCAGCAGGAATGGATGAGAAAAGCTTTCAGGAGGCAACAAATGCAAACCACAGCAGCAGCCAATCTGTCTCTAGATGAGCTCAGAGTGTGGTACCAGGGACTGCTGCTGCCTGTTTCCCTCCTCCTTCCCATATTTTCTGCCTGCAGGCCCCTCAGCTCCTTTCCAGCTCCTCTTCTTTCCACCCATCCTGAGCGCTATTCCCCCTGGGCAGCTCAGTCCCACTGTGTGGTGCTGGTGTGTTTTGGGGTGTGCACACATCCAGGGTGGGAGGGAGGGAGCTGGGGACCCCCCGAGCTGCTGGGTGATGCTGTGCTGGTGTTCCCTCTCACAGCTCTGTGCTGGGAGCCGTGCCAGAACGGTGGGAGCTGCACTTTCCCTGGGAGATGCTCCTGCCCCCCTGGCTGGATGGGGCAAGCCTGCCAGACAGGTACTGATCATGTCCCCCCTGTCCCTGCTCCCTGTGTCACACCTGTCCCCTGCTGCTGGCACAGGGGCATCCCAGCTGCCATGGGGCTCTGGGTGTCCTTTGCCCTACACCAACCCCTCAGAGGGGACAGGGACCAGCACTGTGGCTGCTATCAGACCTTGGGCCATATCTGATTCTATCCCTCTGCACACACATGCACACCTACTCCAGGGAAGCGTGGCTCCCAGGGGAGATCTGACCTCCCTTTGGCTGCCCCAGTGCTCCCAGCCCTCCTGTGCAGCTGTGGCATCCCCATTTTCTCTGCCTGCTGCTCCGTGCTGGGTCAGTGTGAGCAGAGCTGTGAGCACACCAGCAAAAGCCTCTGTGCAGCACAGAGCCCTTGTGGGGCTGGCCTGAGATTGTGTGTTTGTGATCATCCCTCCCAGGCTTTGTAAACTCCTGCTGTAAACTAAAATGCTCTTTTGCTGCAGAGACTAAAAATCCATAAACCAAAAATATCCGGGGGTGGAGGGGAAGCCTGGTGATGTCCAGGCTCCTCTCCAGCACAGGAACAGCCTGGTGCTCCTCACAGCACAGGGAAATCGGGCAGCATGGTGCACACCAGTGCTGCAAACCCCTGCCATGGCATTTCCCAGCTATTCCCAGCTTTCCAGCCTCTTGTAAAGCAGAGGAGGAGCGTGTGGCATTGACCCATGCTGGGCCAGGCAGGGCTGAGCCCATTGCTGACAGCTCCAGCTCCGGGGGAAAGGATTTTCCCACTGCCTAAAACAGATTTGCCCGGGCGTGGGAAGCGCTTCAGCTCTTTCTGCTTTGTGGGAACAGCTTTAATAACTCCCCCGTGTGAGGAGAGGTTACTGGGTTTTGTACACACTTGAAAGGCTGATAGCTCCTCGCCACAGCTGGCTGGAACCAAAACCCTGGCCATAAATCCAGGATGAGAGCCGAGCTCTGCCTGCGCCCGCCTGGCCAGAGCTGGGACATTTCTGACCACAGCTTTTACTTCTGGCTGTGCTGTGGGGGCAGCAGGAGGAGGGGAGGGTCCCCTCCAGCTTAGCCCAGGTTTATCCAGGGCTATCCCAGGCACTGGTGGTGCTGTGACACCCAGAGCTATGCCTGGATCAAGCAGCAGCTCACTTGTGGGCACTCATTGCAGCCCCCCTGTGCTTAAGCCACCTGTCCCCCTCCTCCCTGAGCTGTTCCTGTGTTCCAGACGTGGATGAATGTGCCAGCCAGAGCCACGGGTGCAGCCAGCTCTGCATCAACACAGCTGGGAGCTTCCACTGCGCCTGCCGGGACGGCTTCAGCCTCGCTGCCGATGCCAAGGGCTGCCAGCCCCTGCTGCCAGCCCCGGGGACAGACACCTCCAGCCAAGCAGGTAACCTGTCCCCACATTGAGCCCCAGCTGCTGGGGGCCTGCAGGGACAGCTGAGGGGACTCAGCATCGCAGGAGTGGCAGGAGATGGGAGAGGGGACAACAAGCAGAACCCCTCAGCTTTATTCTCACTGACCCACGAGTGCTTCTCCCACCCAATTTCCCCCGAGCACAAATCCATCTGTGTGACGGTGGCAGGGCCTGGCTGTGGCTGGAGCTGTCTGGGGTATGTCTGTTCTCTCCATCATCATCCTCATTCCTGCAGGGCAGGTCTGGAGCCACGAGGAGCTGCTGGTGACGGCCCATTATTACTTTTGGTACGCGCTGTGACACTTCAAACTCGTACCGTGAGTAATAATGCGCTGTGGCCAGCACGGGCATCACACAGCCAACGTCTGGGACAGCCTGCACGTGCCCCACCTGCCTCTGTCCCTGCCCAGAGCACTCAGCAGAGACAATTCCATGTTCCCACCACAGCACAGAGGAGAGCTGAGTGTTTTTTGGCAACAAAAGGCCAGGATCCACCAGATCTCTTGTCCTTTAACATCACCCCCCTGCCTGAAACCCTCCCCACTTCATTGCAGGTGTTGGAGCAGCAGGAGAGGAGCAGCCTTGTGCCTTTAGCAGCTGGACTGGATGCCAGCTGATGCTCTGGGGGATGATCCCAGCAGGGCAGACCCTGGGGGTTGAAAGCAGAGCTTGGCCAGAGCCCTGCAGCCATGTCTTCCTCCCCAGCAGCTTCCACCTCACCTCAGCAATGAGGTGATTTTACTCACTGACATTCCCTCGGTCACTTTTTCAGGTCCCTCCAGTGAAATGAAGGAAGAAATGGAGGACCTGAGGAGCAGAGTGGAAGCGCTGGAGCAGGCGAGTTGCAGCACACCCCCCTGCCCTGTTCCTGCTCAGCCAGCTCCCACCCGGGGCTGTTTGCAGCCAGGGTTTCCCTCCTCCCCGGCTCTATTTTTAACATCCCGGCAGCAATCCCAGCTGTGCTCCCCGCCGCCGGCAGCGCCCACACCGCGGCTTTTCCAGCTCTTTGAACACAACCACAGCCCCTTGAGCTCTCCCTGGTGGGTGCTGCATCCCCCCGGGTGGTCCTCCCGGCCTGGGGGGGGATGCACTCACACCTCCCCTTCTCCCTGCAGAAGCTCCAGCTGGTGCTGGCCCCATTCCACAACCTGATGCCGCCCGAGGATGTCGCTGCAGACCCCATCAGCCGCCTGTCCCACTCCCTCCAGCAGCTGGACAGGATCGACTCCCTGAGCGAGCAGATCTCCTTCCTGGAGGAGCGGCTGGAGACGTGTAAGTGCCAGGAAAAAGCAGCGGGGAAGGATCTCCCTCCAGCCATCCTGGCCACGGGGAGCAGATGTGGGCCAGCGAGATCACTGCCACATATGCCACTGCTAATCTGGATCTGCCTCAAGCTCAGCAGCCTGTAATTAATAAAGGATGAACACAAACAGCCCATTAGCTTCATTTCAAAGCTGTTTCTATGGCTGCACCATCTGACTGCCCCTTGTAGCAGCCAGAAATTGTAGGGTTGGCACATGGAGAGGTGGCTGTGGGGCAGAGCTGGGGGAGGAGGGGGTCACTGTGTGGCAGGCAGCACCTCACAGCTGCTCTCCCTTCCTGATAACTCGGTCCTTAGGAAAGAACCCCCAGCTCTGAGGGAATTAACAATCCAAAAAGTCAATCAGGGAAGTTTAGGGAGCGTGCAGAAATTGGCAGATTTATGAGCCTGGGAAGTTTTAGGCGTTTCTTTTGGAAGTTTACAGACCAGTAAGGGCAGCAGAGAGGGTCTCTGAAGTAGCAAAGTGAGTAAGGGAGCCCAGTGAGAGCTGTCATGTGTGAAATGGCTGGAGCTGGGGGGTCCTGCCTGGTGTCCCCACCACGCAGAGGGACAGCATCCCCTCGGGTCCCTGTGGTGCTCTCCTTGACTCCAATCAGAACACAACCATCTGAACTCTTTAATTTTGATAGGCAGCTCTTTGCAGCTCCTTTTCCCATTAAGTAATTCCAGAAACTAGGTGTGTGCAACAGCAGCTTGCTGAGTCTTGGAAAGACTCAGGAGGAACTGGTTCAGGGCATATCTGGTCCCAGTTCAGTGCTTGCAGTAATGGCTGAGAGAGAAAAAGAATTCAAAGAACTTGTTTGAAGACAAAGTAGCTGCAAATAGACACTTAAAAACTGTCTCAGAAAGGGGTAATTACCAGAACCACGGAGTGTTCCAGCAGGCTGAGTTTTCTAGTAGTGCCCTGCACATATTATTAGTGACAGCACAGAGGAATGTGAGCAGTATCACAAGGTAACATGGATTCATTCCAAGGGATGACTCCAAAGTCCCGAAATTAATTTCTGCCAAGTCTGTCTCAGCAAGCAAAACCTGTTTTTGTCTCTTTTCATGGTCTTGCAAGTTCCTGTAGGACACAAAGCTGTGCTGTCATACTCCAGCAAGCTCTGGGGCTCTCAGGGCATCCCACGGAGTTCCTCAGCCATCCCTGTTCTGTGCCTGGGGGAGCATTTCCCAACTAAATGCTGCCCTACAACTGCACTCCCCACTTAACTGCTCAGTGGGGATGTGTGCAATGACCAAAAAAGCCATTTTCTCTTCTTTAAACCATCAGCACAAGGCACCAGGTCAGAGCTCTTTAAGCCATGATGATTTTGGTCTGAACTCTCTAGGTCTGAACTAGCCCTGATCCAGCACAGACTGTCACTGTCACTGGATTTGGGGACATTGTGCACAGGGCCCAGGCAAGGGCTATGACAGGCCAGGGAGGTGAGAGTGACACTCCTGAGTGCGGGGGGATGAAACCAGCCTGGGGTTGTTTGGCAAAAGGAAAGCAGCAAGTGTGGGTGACATTCCCAGAGGCTCAGCTCAGTCTCATTCTGCCTAGGAAAGACACAAAGCAAAGCCAGGCTAACGACTGAATTTATCTTGCTGAATTTATTTCTTTTTTTCCAATCTCTTCCCAGGTTCCTGCAAGAATGAACTCTAGCAGAGTGCCTGGAGCAAGCTGAGTGCATCCACAGCTCTGATCTCCCTCTCCAGCCCCAGGCTGGGGATGAAGCCAAACCATCTACAGGAAGACACAGGGCAGCAGGAGAGGGCTGGGCTCCCATCAGCATCTCCATCCTTCTCTCTTCCAGCTCACCTCACCAAACTGGACTCTGAGTCCTCTCCCAGCTGGAGAGGCAGCAAATAAAAGCCTTACCTCGTGCCATGAGTGCCTGGCTGTGCCGGACTGGCTGTGTGTGTGACCTGTTCAGCTTTTCCTTAGTGTGATCCTGGGATAACACCTCCCAGGGAGCAGCAGGCACAGGGCTGGCTGTGCTGGCTGTCTTGTGCAGCACAGACCTGGCCCAGGCAGGGCAGCTGCCTCTCCACACTCCCTGTGCTTGTTGTCACATGGAGAAGGTGGGGACAAGCCCCAAGACAGGTGTCACAACAGGGGACAGGTGTCCCTGGTGCCTGCAAAGGCACTGCAAAGGTGGGTCTCCATCCCTGCAGCTCCTGTGCTGCTCTCCAGGAGCCCCAGATTTGGGATGGTGCCTCAGCAGTGAGGCTGGGTGAAAACAGCCCTCCTGCCTGGGGGGCACAGGCTGGGGACAAAGACCCCCCTGCCCCTCCATCACCAAACCCTGCAAGTGCTGAGGGCTCAGCACCCCACACCCTCCTCCCTCAGCCCCCACACAAGACCAAGAGGCTTCTTTATTTAAATAACCAAAGGTGTCTTTTCATTTTTCTCCTTGATTTTTTTTGTAAAGCACAAGAACATTTCTCAGCCCAATTAAAAGTGAACAGCAGACAACTGCACACAGAGGCACTGCTCCCTCCTCCCAGGAGGAGTCAGACATGGTTCCCCTCCCCAGGAGCCCTCCCAGGGCCCTCCTGGGTTAAACCCTCCATGACAGCCCTTTATCTGCCACTCTCACAAAGTGCTGGTTTGGTTCCCCGTCCTCCCACCCCGACCCTTCCCCTCTCCCCTGAGTCTGTACTGTGAGGCCCCTCCAGTGAAGCCCCTGGCAGCACCAAGGGCTCCTTCCTTGGAGCTCCCTGCCTTTCCCAGCTGAGGCTTTAGCCCCAAAATGCCAGACAAACACAACTCCAGCCACGCAGGCTGCAGGAGCTGGGTGTGCTGCTTACCTGAGTGGCCCCAGGTGGCTTATCCCAAGGTCCCCCGTGCCATGAACAGCAGAGATAAAGCCACAGGAGCCTGGACCTGACCCAGCCTCTGAGGGCATCAACATTCCCCAGCTCCCGGTGAGGGATCCAGGAGCTCTGTTGGTCCATCACCCCAAAGCACGAGGGAAAACCCCTTTTATCTGACTGGGAAAGGGGTTTACGTCCCCCCAAAGGGGGAACTGAAGCCTTGCCAGCCTTCCCAGCCCCGTTCCAGCTGCAGCTCACCCACCCTGTGGCCCCGCGGGGGTTTTACAGGCCCCGGGGAGCGGCAGCTCCGCCTCGCCGATCAGATCGGCAGAGACGCGGGACAGGCACCATCTTTCGGCCAGTGCTGACCATGACAAGTGACAAAAGCAGCGCGAGAGACCTGTGCCACCATGAGGGGCATCGCAGGCACCGCGATGTCACCAGGCTGAGCCACCACCGCGGCAGGGAGCTGGCAGCAGCGTCCCCAACGCTGCTGTGACACAAAGGCAGCTCAAGGGGACACAGGCCTGTGAGTCCCACTGGTGGGTGGGAGTGCTGTCCAGGGAGGACACCACGCTCCCAAGTGCTGCTGAAAAGCCAAAATCTGGATTTTTTTTCAGCCAGTTCTCAGCCCCTGTTTGAGCATCGAGGTTGTGCTGATACAAACTGCTGCCTGGTGTGGTTTCCAGCTGGGACATCACAGGGCCAGGCCAGCACGAGCTGAGCCTGCAGGAACACAGGTGCAGGGACAGTCACACGAGGCAGAGCTCAGGCTCCAGGCAGGTTTTTGCTGTCACCCCGTGCCAGCTTGCAAGAGCTGGGGGGGGGGGGAAAACTCACCTCTCTGGTCATTTGCATGAGCCCTTTGGTTGCACAAATTTGATGCCTGAGAAAATTCAGAGAAAGGAGACATTGCAAAGTGAGAAAATGAAGAGAAATCCACCCAAAGGGGGAACCTTAGTGCTGGCTTTGACACCACCCTGCCTGTGCCAGTCTGTGGTGCTCCCAAGAGTCAGAAATCACTGCAGAGGAGAAGAAGTTCCTTCAGTATTTGGCAAGAACACACAAGTCCCTTCAGCCACCAGCACAGGGTGACAGCACTGGAGAAGCCTCTAGGATGAGTCCTTGGCCTGGCTGGGACGGCCTGACAGCCTGAAGAGGGTGTCCCTCATGGTGCTGAAGCATCTGTCAGTGAGGTCGGTGACATCGTCTGATGTCAGCCCTTTGGTCTCTATTGGAGGCAGAACCTCCACCTTGATTTTGCCTGGGGACAAGAGAGGAGCCTGTGAGAAACCCACAGGAGCTCTGTTCTCTGCCCTGTTCCCCACCCTGGACAGCCCCAGCACAGCCCTCAACCCCTCCCAGGGCCTCAGGCACCCACCCCTGGAGCACAGGCAGATCCCAGCTCCAATGGCTGTGCCACCCAGAATAATCCCCCTGTGCCCCAAAAGTGCCACCCCCAGCCAGAGCCTGCCCAGAGCACGAGGTGGTAACCAATTTTTAATGAAAACATCCCTCAGTGTATTTAATTACAGCCCTTCCTGAGTTAACCCAGCCCAAGGTCTGGTGCCAAGTGCTTTGAACTCCCTCCAAACATCTCCCAGCGAGGCTCCTCCTGTTCACCCCAGCTCTGCTGCCCTCCCACACCCTTGGGAGCCAGATCTCCACATGGGACAACAGCAACCCTTTGTTACCTGATGTAAACAGCTTTGTCTTTGGGTTATAGAAGGTGGTGAAGGAGGAATACACCACAGGGATCACTGGGACCTTGGGGAAGGGAAGGAAAAAGAGGAGTTATGGCACTTCAGCAGCTCAGGGCAGGCCAGAGACAGGCAGCAAATCCCACAGAGCAGAGCTGACCCGGCCTGGCTCTCAGTCACACAGGGCACACAGAGACTCACAAACAAAGGCTGAAAAATCAGCAGTCAAATGGAATCAAAACCACTCCCCAACAACTCAAGGCATGGGGGAATTCAAGGAAGCAGGGCCAAGTTCCACTCAGCTCAGGTTTTTAGGGCTCCTTGACCCAAGTGAGGCTTCAAAGCCCAGGTATTTTGTGTCCTGCAATCAAACACTGCAGCCTGCCTGTTCTGACAGGCCTTGCCTGCTGTACAGGCACGTGACTGGGGCAGGGTGGCTGCTCTGCTTTCAGTTTCTAAGAAAAGGAGTCACCAGTTGTTATCAATTTCTCCTGGGGAAGCTTCAGACAGACACAGGGCCAGGAGGGCAGGCAGAGCTGTTGTTCCAGTGCTGCTAACACAGCCAGGATCTACAGTTGGTGACTCAGGGGGGTGTAGCAGAGGCAGGGACCAGCTCCATGTCAGCCTTTCCTCCCAGCAGCTGCCAGGCTCTGCCTTGGCTGCATCACCCAGGCAGGAATGGGGATGGAACAGCACACACTGCACCCTGGGCTTGGCCAAAGGAACTCAGTGAGGCAGCTGGCACCTCTCCCCTTTCCCAAAATCCCTGCTGTAACACCTCTCCCACGGAAAGCAGTTTCCCCTGAGGCCTGGAGTCATCCCAGTGTCTGGCACAGTGCCCCAGCCCTGAGCCCAGGCAAGCACCCTGCTCCTGAGACAGCTCTGGCTGGCTGGAGCTGTTTGCCTGCTCCCTCACTAACTGCTCCTGGATGCTGTCATTTTGGAGAGAAAAAACACACCAAGAGCTGCCATATGCCTGCCAGGGAGGCAGCAGCTATTTTCACACAGAGCAAGCCCAGATGTTGCTCTAAAAGCACAAAGAATTAACAATCCTGAATCACCACTACACTATTGCAACCTGGGGGATTGAGGAATGAATCGACAGCTTTGGGCTTCCCCAGGAAAGAATCCACTGGGCTCCCTGCCAGGAGTGAGCTCTGGGCTGCAGCCAGGCCCCCAGGAACCCCTGGGCACAGGCACTGCCCTGCCACACTGCCAGGAAAGCCAGAAGAGAGGGATCAAACGTGCCTGTCCCCTCCCTCCAGAGGGGACCAGGAGTGAGGCAGGCAGGAGAGAGGACAGGGCAATTCCCCACTGTCTGCAGCCACTCATGGCCAGGGTCAGCTCATGCCCAGAGGGGATGGAAAAGGCTCTTGGCTGCTGCTGGGCAGCACTTCTGGCACCACTGCTTTACCTGGGTAGGTGTTACCTGGGAACACAGCTCATCTGAGAGCAAACAAACCACACACTGCATGACCAGCGTGCAGTGCCACTGCAAAAGCACTCAGGGTTCCCATGCAGGGGCAAAGCAGCCTTACCTGTGCCTGGACAGCAAGGTGAAATGCTCCTTTCTTGAAGGGCAGCAAATCCCCAGTGCAGTTCCTCGTGCCCTCTGGGTACACCCACACCTTCACCTGCATGTGGAGAGACAAGGCTCTGCTCCAGAAATCCACTGGCAGTGGTGGGAGACACCAGCCAGCTCTGCCAGGAGCTGCAGGTGGTTGGAACTCCAGGTGAGCCAGCACCAGGAGTGCCACAACCCACCCAGTGCCACCCAGAGACACCAGCCTGCTCTGCCAGGAGCTGCAGGTGGCTGGGACTCCAGGTGAGCCAGCACCAGGAGTGCCACAACCCCTCCTCAATGACACCCAGAGATACCAGCCAGCTCTGCCAGGAGCTGCAGGTAGCTCAAACTCCAGGTGAGCCAGCACCAGGAGTGCCACAACCCCTCCTCAATGCCACCCAGAGATACCAGCCAGCTCTGCCAGGAGCTGCAGGTGGCTGGGACTCCAGGTGAGCCAGAACCAGGAGTGCCACAACCCACCCAGAGACACCAGCCAGCTCTGCCAGGAGCTGCAGGTGGCTGGGACTCCAGGTGAGCCAGAACCAGGAGTGCCACAGCCCTCCCAACGCCACCCCCCAGCCAGTGACACTCACGTTCTCAGCCACCATGGTCTTGGCCACCTCTGACATCACCATCTTGGCACTGCTGGTTCTCTTCCTGTTGATGAGGATGACCCCGCCGAGGTAGATGATGAGCCCCACGCTGCCCATGTAGATCAGCTCCTTCTTGCCCACCTGGACACAGTTGTCAGGCAGGATCTCCATCAGCCCTAATGGGATGGCAGAGGGCAAGACCCAGCAGTCACCCCCCCTGCCTGCACTCAGCTAGGACAAGGACAGGTGTTGCCCTGAGTTTGCCTGTTTTTCAGTGTTTGCATTTTGTTCTCACGCAGCTTCATGTAAACTCTGTGTATATTTAAAACTGATCTATTTTGTTTACATGTTTCTCCTCTGGGAGGAGAAATATGATTGATGGTGATGTTCACCAGCTAATCAAAGAAGTGGCAACCTGTGTAGCCAATCTTATGCCTTCTGATCAAAGTGTATATAAGATGGAGTCAAAAAATTAAAATAAGACTTTCCTGCCTGACCTTTTGCTGTCTGCCTTGTCCTTTGTGTGTCCAGAAGTGTGACAGACAGGGCCACCAGGGAGAGGGCCACCAGGGAGAGGGCCACCAGGGAGAGGGCCACCAGGGAGAGGGCCACCAGGGAGAGGGCCTTGCTTCTCTCCTGGCTTCTGAGAGCAGGAGGCTTGGCACACAGCAGAGTTAGTGGGCCAAAGTGGCTGTAGGAGCCCCCAGAGGGTCATTCCCCAGCCCCAGGGCCACTGGCACATGTGCTGGGCCAGCACCTCAAGGACAGCAGTGCCCAGGGTGCTGCACAGGTGTGGGATTACTCAGAGTGACAGGAGACCCTTCCCACAGCCAGCACTGATGGGGAAGCTGCACCAGGGGCTGCTTGTCCAGGAGGAACCAGCAGGATTTTCCCAAATGATGAGCAGGAGAATGTTCTGTCCATGTTCTCTTCCCTCCCACCAGCTCCTCACCCATCATGTCCAGGATGCTCTGATGGTTGGACACAATGATGGCAGGGCCCTCCACCTTGAAGTTCTCCAGTCCCTTCACCTCGAACCTCAGGCCTAAGAAATACTTGAAGGGCCTGACAAAAGCTCTGATGATTCTGCAGGAGAGAAAAGCAGTCAGCAGCAGGGCAGGGAGGACAGGGACTACAATACCCAGTGGGGGTGGAAGGAGACAAGAAGAGCTCTAGGACAGAGATCTTTGTGCTGTGGTCCACCCAGGTGTCAGCCCTGCATGGTCCCACATGCCCCAGGAGTGCTGCTCATTTGTCAGTGCCATGGTTCTGGGCTGCCCTGGTGCTACCAGGCTCTTCCTCTTGCAAACACCAGGGCTCCACAAGTTGTTCAAACAATTCTCCAGGAGCTGCCACTCCCCAGCACACCCAACACCCAAGGAAGGCTCTGCCAGGTCTGCTCCTTGCAATGCTGGAAGATGCTGCTCAGTGATAGAAATAAACACGGGGTGGCCAAGGAAGGAGGGGAATGAAGGTGAGAAGCACTTCCCTGCACAAGGCAAGGATGGAGGCAGCAAACAGGGTGCTCCCCACGTGGCTTGGCAGAGGCTGGGTGCCCCCAAGCAAAGCCATGCTCAAGCTTTTACCCTTCCCCAGTGGATCTACAGGTCTGACAGAGCTCCCAGCTCAGCCCAGCCATGCCAACACTGGAGCACATTTCCAGGCCCTTGTCACCCACAGGAGCCACATCTATGCCACCCCCTGACCTGGGGACTCTCCAGCTAGGGCAAAGGGCACAGGCAGAAGCTGGCAGAACACAGGGGCTATTTTGGGCAAGGGAGAAGCCATTTCCCAGGACAGGTGGCAGAGGAGCCTGCACGTGAACAACACTCCCAGGGACAGCCTCCAGCTTGGCCCTGCTCTCCCCTAGAGCTGATTCCAGAGCTGTCTGCCCTCCAGCAAGCACCTGGATGTTCTGCCTTAGGGCCACCTTCTCCCTGGTAGACAGGGGATGGAGCTTTCCTCCCTGCAGCAGATTGAGGGACAGTGTCAGCTTTGTCCCCACCACAGGGTCCAGCTTGGGAACTGTGCAGCACCATCCCCCTGAGGAGCATCCTTGTCACTCAGGTGGGAGGTGAGCATCTCATCCTGGCTTGGCTCCCAGCATCTGCTCTCCAAAAGTCTCCATAAACTCCTGAGCCACAGGATTTTCCCCAGCTTGCTCCTACCCACAGCAGAGTTCACATCTCCGTGGGGTGTCCCCCTCTGCAGGCCACCCGAGCTGGCTGTGACACTGGAGTTCAGGCCAGGCCAATGTCCCGAGGTGACACTGCCATCAGCCCTCACTTCAACCCACTGCAAAGAGCCACACCCAGGGAAAGGACACGGGGAGGTGTGTGGAATGTAGAGCTCCTGAGCTCCACAGCCTGCTCCAAGGTCACAGGGGTGCAGGCCAGGTGACCAGATATGGTTACAGGTGTGAAGAGGCAGGGTGACACCAACCAGTGAGGTCATGGGGGATGCCAGGCCACCAGGGTGACCTAAATCACACTTCTCCTCCCTTCTGCCTGCCAACCAAAAAAGAGGTCACTGCTCTGGAAGTCACGGTGCTCAGTGAATGCTGGGAGAGGCTGGTTACACATTACTCAAGAGTAACCATCCAGCTTCCTCCTGCCAGCCCGGGGACAGACTTTCCTTGCACAAGATGTGGCGTGAGGCACTGAAAGAGGCAAAGGGGCAGAGCTCAGAGCAGAGAAAGAAGAATGGGGTGAGCAGCAGCCCTGCTGGGCTGGCCACATCACCCACGGGGTTAAAGGATGGATCTGAGTCCTCTCCAACCCCGTAAGCAGCTTCTCAGCTGGAATCAACAACCCCAACAGAGAGCTGTAAAAGCAGTACACTCATTGCCAGACACAAGGAGCACAAAACTGACAGAGAATGGGACTTTTCAGTGCATCCCTAACAGCCTGAGTATGAAAGCCAGCAGCCCCCAGATTCACGTGCTCTGCTCCACAGCCAGTCACAGAGGCTTGTTTAAGATACTCTGCTTTTCAAGGACTACTGAAGTCTGCTTACCAGAATGGAAGCTCTTGCAAGATGTTTTACCACAGACAAACAGTTCTATCTCTATCAGACACTCTGGGTAACCTCTTCCAAGTCACACCAGCTTGACACTGGAGCCAGCAGCACAGCAAGAACGGGGTGTTCTGCGCCAGGCAACAGCACCATTATCACTGTCTGTCCACCAGCACATGCTCTGCTCCAGCCCTCTTTCCCAAGCTGGAATAAGCAGCCTGGGATGTTGAAGAAATGAGGAACTCACTGGATCACCTCAGCCACAGGGCTGGGATACATCACCAGGATCTTCAGCCAGTGCCACTACACGGAAACAACAGGCTTAAGTTACAGGAAAAGGGCGGTTCTGGCCAAAATTCAGCCCTGGGTTTCAACACGAGGAGTTATCCAGTGCAAATGCTTGTTCCCAAATAATTCCTTGAAGTTTACAGAAAATTTAGAGGGTTTATTTTTGGGGGAGAAATAAAAAGATAGTGTCTCCATCACTGACATCATAAATTCTCCCAGCTGCAGAGCTGGCTGAGCGTTGGAAAACTGCTCCTGAGTGAGCCAAGGCAACCAAAGCTGGAGAGAGAGAGCCAGGCTGGAGATGGCAGAGCAGACTGCTTGTGGCCATGGCACCAGCTGGGATGGGCAGGGCACATCCCTCAAGGCAACACATCAGTGCCCTGTGCCCACTCCCTCCACCCCGAGGAAAGCCACACTGCAAAGCAAAGTCCAGCTCCACCTGCTGAGATGCTGCCAACCTTTGATCCTAAAGGCTCTCCTTTCCCCTGCATCCATATGCCACGGGTAAAAAGCTGCCTAGGGGAGAGCAAAAGCAGGAAATGAGCTGTCCTGTGCTGCCAGCAGAAACACCAGCTCTGCCCGTAGAATGTACCTTGGCACGGAGAGGAGGTGCTGGATGACAGCAGCCCCTTGGCCCTTGTCACAGATGTCCTGTCAGGGGACACAGCGCCTGACAGCAGGTGCAGGAGAGCTGTGCCCCGGCAGCACATGGCACACAGCCCTGCCAGCCTCTGCTCCCGGGGCAGGAAACACCCCAAACACAACCACCCAACTGTCAGGATCGACAGGCACCTTCTAGAGATCGGTTACATCTGCCAAGGCAGGGTCACCCAAGTGACACAGGTGTATTTGGAATGTCTCCAGACAGGTAGTTCCTCACACTCCACGGGCAGCCTGCTCCAGCGCTCTGCCACCCTTCAACGAACACCAAAACAAAGCCACCTCCGCCACATCCCAGGCGCTTCATCCCCAAGCGTGGCTCGCCGAGAGCTCTGCCAGGGGCCAGGGCAGCCCCCCCCGAGCCTAGAGGGGATCCCAAGAGCTGCGCTGCCACCGATGTGACACAGACCACCGCCACCACCCCGGCGGCTCCGGGCAGCGGCGGGGGGGTGACACCGCTGTCCCCAGCGCCTGTTCCCCCCGGTGCCCCCTCACCTCATGTTCTTAACGGTGCGGCCGCCGTTGACCAGCAGGCAGACGACGGCCGCCAGCGCCGAGGACACCAGGCACAGCACGCAGTAGAAGGTGACGCGCAGCGCGAAGTTGACGGTGGGGCTGAGCTCCATGAGGACATGGAGCAGCAGCAGCACGGCCGTGCCCCATAACAGCCACCCCAGCTCCATGACGGCTCCACCCGGACCAACCGCTACTGCCGCCTTCTCCCCGGGCAGCCCCGCGCTGAGCCCGCCTTATGTGGGCGGCCCGGCCCGCCCCGCCGCTCCCTCACGGGGCGGGACGGGCGCTCGGGGAATGTTCCCTGTGGAGCGGGGTTTCCTGAGGCGGCTGGGCGGGCCTGGGTGGCGAGGGCGGGGGGAAGGAAGGACGTTGGTCTCCTCGTGGAGCACTGTTGGGGGTTTGGTTCCCTCACGGACCCCTGTGGGGGTTTGGGCGCCTCGTGGAGCGCTGTGGGGGTTTGGGACCCTCATGGAGCACTTGTAGGGGTTTGGTCCCCTCATGGAGCCCTGTGGAAGTTTGCAATCCTCATGGAACCATGTGGAGTTTTGGGACCCCCATAGAGCTCTGGGGATATTTTGTCCCCTTCTGAAGCCCTGTGGGGAGTTTGGTCCCCTCATCGAGGGCTGTGGAAGTTTGGGACCCTTGTGGAAACCTGTGGGAGGGTTTGGGACCCTTGTGGAAACCTGTGGGAGGGTTTGGGACCCTCATGGAGCCCTGTGGAAGCTTGGGACCCTCATGGAACCATGTGGAGTTTTAGTTCCCTCATGGAGCCCTGTGAACCTTTGGGACTCTCATGATGCCATGTGGGGAATTTTCACTGCCTGAAAATTTGGGGTCCTCTGTGCTGTGAGGGAGTTTGTGTCCCTCAGGGCACCATGTGAGATTTGGGGACCCTCACGGACCCTCGCCCACCTTCTCTGCTCATGCTTGGTGCTGGTTTTCCAGCGGCACAAACGTGCTGGGCAGGATGGAGTTTTCCCTGCTGGCACTGGCGTTAGGAGAGGATCAGGCCCTGCAGCTCTGTGGGTACAAAGGCTGATATGGGAGATGAAAGTGTCTGCTGGAACCAACACAAACCATTCATTGACCTCGGCTGGTTTTGCAACACCTTTTATAGCAAAACCCAAGTCCTGTGAGTCTCCGTGGAGACTCCACTGGGGTAAGATGTGACCCTGTGGTTCTGAGCATCCCCTTGGCATCCACAGCTTTGCAGCTCCTGGAAAAATCAAGAAGTATGAGCCCTGTTAAAATAACCATTGTTCCCTCAGCTGTCCTTGGATTCACCAACAGAGGTTGCATGCTGTTCCCAAACGAGCTGTCCCCAGAAAAGGGAGGGCTCACTGCACTTTCCCTGCCCCGCAGCAGCTTTAGGGCTGCGAGCAGGAGACAAGCTCCTTCTCTACGGAGAGCTCCCTACAGCTGCCAGGCAATGACATCTCAGAGCTGGTCTCATGATTGCAGCTAATGCCACAAAGAGCCCTTATTGTATTAGCATCTCCACACGGCATTAGATTAATCCCCGCTGCCTGTGTCGTGTGGGCTGTTCAGGGAGCCTGGCTCCAGCGCCGTGCCAGCCAACATATGCCTGGGAAGTCACCGAGACCTTTGCAGCTGAGCAGACGCTGGGCCTGGAGCAATTCTGTTTTATCCTCATGACTTTTTGCTTTTGTCAACACGGAAAGAAAGTCCCTGGTGATGTGTCACTGTGGCACGGCGCGGGCCGATCTGCGGAGCTCCTAAACGCTGGCTGACGTTGGGAATCTGAAATGTGGATTCCGGCAGGGCCGCGGTGCCGGGGGCAAGCGGAATGAACAGATCCGGCACGGCGGGGTTGCTGCAACGCTCCACGTGTGGGCTCCTGGAGGAGCTTGGCTGCCATCCCCTTCTCCCCACGCTCTCCAGCGCGTTATCTGGAGTAATGCAAATGAAACATTTAATATTAGGCTGCAGCTCAAGGAAGGGGGAGCGCTTTTGTGATGCCAGATTAGAAGGCAGACATGGGCCTGCCTGCGAGCAAGCGGAGCTGTCACGCTGAGTTATTTCATAAGGCAGGCGGTGGTGCTGCCAGATGACGACAGACTGTGCGTTTACATTTTCATAACAAACTGCCTGATGGAAAAGGCCCGACAGCCTCTGCCCGCTGTGCAACACAAGGATCACCTCATCACCCTGAGACATGGCCATTTTGGGGCAGAGGCAAAGGTGACCCCATCCCTGTTCTCCTGAGCTTCAGCAGCCAGGATGAAGCAGTTCCACATTCTCAGAAAAACCTGGTTTGCTAGACTGTGCTGTGTGTTTTGCATATTTAAACTACTGACTGGGTTATTTAAACATGGTAGAAGGGTGCCCTGCAGGTAATGTAGCTGAGCAGGGCCCAGAATCCCTGGCAGGAGCAAGAACCCATCTTGCCAATCAGAAGGATCCACACAGCATCACTGCTGATGGGATTTCTGTGCCTGGGTCCATGAAGAGCCACATAGCCCAAAGCATTACCCTTTCCTTAGAATAATCTGGCTGTGTTCTTTTATCTTTTATTTGCCTAAATTTATTGCTTCCCTTAGCAACATGTGACCTCCCTGTGGATGACTAGCTTCTGACTGGAAAAGAAACAGAGCCAGGGAGAATATCTCCCACATATGGAGAAGGGAAGAGAGGGAAAATACTCAGAGGGGTAGGAAGGAAGGAGGAATGTGTCCATCTCCTGGCTGAGCAGGTTGTAGAGCAGCAGGAGGCTCGAGGCTGGGTGGGTGGGTGCTTGGCAGGACCCTCTGGAGATACCAGCTGTGCCAAGGGAAGGCTGGATTTGTGGAAAATCTCCCTCATGCTGCCTCACCCTGCCTCTGCCCTTGGCTTCCCACGGCGCCTCTGGCAGCTCGTTGGCCTGCTTCCCTTTGCCTCCTGCCAAGGGCCGTGTGTTGAAAGCAGCAGCTGGGTTTGGTGACATTAAAATGGACAGGGGAGGAGGAAGCTACCAGCCAAACATCCTTGTTCGTGGCCTTTTCGTGGCACGTGTGTGTGTGTGAGGCTGGGAGGCCTCACAGGAAGGGCTGAGAGGATGAAGCCATGGGCTGTACAAACTCCTCAGCACCAACCCCTTGTGCTGGGTGCTGAACAGCAGCCTCCAATGTCAGGGGCTTGGGGACAGTGAGGTGATCCACACATCTGCTATGACTCCTTCCAGACCTCTGTCAGTCTGTCCATCCATCCCTCCATCCATCCCTCCATCCCTCCATCCCTCCATCCATCCATCCCTCCATCCCTCCATTCATCCATCCCTCCATCCCTCCATCCCTCCATCCCTCCATCCATCCATCCCTCCATCCCTCCATCCCTCCATCCCTCCATCCCTCCATCCCTCCATCCATCCCTCCATCCATCCCTCCATCCCTCCATCCATCCATCATCCATCCATCCATCCAATCATCCATCCAATCATCCCTCCATCCATCCCTCCATCCATCCCTCCATCCCGCCATCCATCCATCATCCATCCATCCATCCATCCATCCATCCATCCAATCATCCCTCCATCCATCCATCCATCCATCCCTCCATCCATCCATCCATCCATTCATCCATCCCCTGATCTATCCTCTGCCCTCTGCACCTGTCTGAATTGGCAGCTGGCTTTGGGAGATGTGTCAGGGCCTGGTGTCACTGTGTGTCACCTCTGTGTAGCTCAGGGTACACAGGACAGCCCAGCATCACAACACTGACATGTTTGCCCTGTGTAACACTCCCACACGGGCAGGCTGGGACCTGGACCTTGTTTGCATCCATAAGCAAGGCTGCCCCAAGGGCTGACATCACTGGCTGGCATCAATTTTCCTGGAAGTGTTATTCTGGCAAAGACAATGAAGAGTTTTGCCCTGGTTGGGAGCACCACAGTCAGCTTGGTGAGAACGGTGCTAACAGCAGTTTGTGCAACGGATGTGGGTGAATCTCATTTCCCTGTCAGGAAATGGGACATAGGAGGTGAAAGGTGAAATTTTCCTGCTGCTCCTTGTGTGGGCAGCAGGGAAGCTCACGATGAGCCCACAGTGGCAGGGGCAGAGCTTCAGGCTGACCCTCAGCCTCCACGCTGGCTCCGTGGCCACGCTCCCGGTGCTTGCCGGGCTCCTCGGTAATCACACGTCAGCGCCCTGGTGACAACAGAGTAAACACTCGGGAGGGACCGCCTGGTGACTCAGCGTGGTTTCAGCGTGAGCAGTGCAGCTCCCCGCTCGCAGCAGAGCCTTGCACAAGAACCAGAAGCATGAGATTGCTGAACTGCCCGAGCCTCGGCAGGCACAGCCTCCACTGGCCACTGGAAAGGCAAAGAGCCCAAGGGACTTTGGCTCTGGGAAGAGGCAATTAAGAGAGAAACGTGTTTTAAAAGGCTGTTAAATAATCTCAACCTTCCTTCCTGTAACCTTTACTCACCTACAAGTAACTCTGTTGAAAAAGTAAGACATCATGCTGGGTGGTTCATGCCAGCCAGGTGTGGATTGAAATCCATGCAGGACACAAGGCAGGATGCTGATCCACAGAGCAATGCCACAGCAGCACCTCACAGAGTGCCAGGGCTACCAGTGAGGCTGAAGATTGCTGTTTGCAGAGCCAGTGCACATCAGACAAGGATTGAAGCCGAGGTTAACACACCACCAAGCCCCCCAGCACTGGCTTTTATTTTTTCACTCCTGGTAGACTTTGCCAAAAGCAGGAGGTAGCAAAAGCACGAGACTTCCAGATCTTACTGTTGCATCTACATTTGTAACCACAGGCTGGAAATCCCCCTGCACCTCATGGTCTGTGCACCATGCTCGGAAATGAGAGTGTGCCCAGTACAGGACATCTTGTCTGGCTGCAGCTCTCCAGCTCTTTCAGGCACAAGGATGTAAAATTGGAATCACATTTTTTTTTCCAAGTTACAATACGATTAGGCTTTCTCCCAAATGTCATGTGTAAATAAAGGAAATCAAATTGTTTCTGATGGATTTTGTGTTGGTGGAAAGGGCTGGGTGGCTGGAGACTGATGGACTGAGCAGGGAAGGCAGAGCTGTGAGTTAAGGGCTTCTCTTGGTGAACAACCTAGAGGGGCTGGAGAGGGTTTTTTTGCATCTCCCACCTCAGAGCTTCTCAGCTCAGGGAGTCCCTGCTTATCATCAGCATAATGTGTCCTACCTGGGCTGGGTTCCCATAAATAATCCACCTGGGCTGGACTCCCATAACAAATCCCACTGGATTGATCTGGATTCAGCTGGTGGTGCTGAGCTCTGGGTGTGTCTCCAGGGCTGAACTGCCAAGTGTTTATGGGCTGTGTGTGCCCCACCTGTGCAACCTGAACCAGCAATCCTCTCCTGCAGCCCTTGATCCCTGTGCTGTGGATGTGTGGCTGCAATTACAGGAACTGGGAAGATCCTGTTTCCCTGGGGATCTGCAGTACTGATCACTGCAAAGTGGGACACTGGGGCTCTGGGAGTCGAGACAAGGCGTGCCCAGAAAGGGACACAGATTCCCACTGGAATCTCCATCCCTGCCTCCTGAAGGACATTTTCCTTACTCTGAAGTATCCCCTGGCACATTCTGTGTGCAGGCTCTGCTGGCTGAGCCCTGCTCTCTCCCCAAGCTGAGTGTGGCATTCCTGGGTTGCCAGACCTGCCAGCACTGTGCCACAGGGTGTGCCAGCTCTGTGGCACACAGCAGGACAAAAAGGCCTTTGGGCTAAGTCCACGTGTAGAATCCAACATCATTTCTGTGCCACAGGGCTGCTCCTGGAGCTGAGCTCAGCCATGGGCAGATGCAGCCCTGCCCCAGCCCCTCATCACCCCAATGCTGCTGGTTGGTCTGCTGGTGCCAGAACCACCATCCTTCTGCTCCTAAGCTGGTCTCCTGCCCCCTTCTTTGCCTCTCCAAGGGAAAATGGACTCCAGCACCTGCACAGACACTTGCTGGGGCTGAGCACAGGAGCTGCTGGAGAAGAAAAAGGCGTGTTGCCACCATGGAGCAGTGGAAATGTACTGACACCGTTGGGCAGGGCGGGAGGGAACGGAGCAGCCCGGGGTGCTTGCAGCACAAAGACCGTTTTTCTTGTGGACAGCTCCAGTCTTGCCACAGGAATGAATTTGGGCTGGAGCTGAGCTCACACGGGGCTGGATCCCAGAACAGGCTGCTGGGATTGGCCAGGCAGCAGCTTTGTTTAGTAGAAGCACAAGGTGAAAGCAGCACCCAGGTCTTTGGGCATGTGAAATCAGTGCCCATCTCTTCCTGAGGCATCTGTGTGGGAGCAGAGGGTCTGGGCAGTTGCTGGGTAGGATGCTAGGGTACCTGGAATTTGATGCCACAAACTCCCCAGGCGCTGCCCTCTCATTGCACAGCCCTGCTGGAGCTGCCAGGGTGTTGCAACTGGCTCAGGATCTCCTCCAAGTGCTGGAGTCCAGGTGAATTTATTTCCTGGCACGCCTCCCTGGAAATAAACCACGCACACCTCGGCGGGCTAAAATCCACACGGGGAATATGTCTGCATGAAAAAAACAATTGCTCTTTCTCTGTTTCCTCTGTTATTGATTAATGCCTCTTAATGACTCCAACCTCAAAAAATCTTGTAGTTGCTGCCTGTCACAGAAGATCAATGGAGCAGCATTAGCAGGAGATAGAGGCAAACTGTCCCGGGTGAGCTCTCTGCTGAGGCCAATCTGGAAGCAGCACAATCAATAGTTCAGCATGACCTCTCCCTCTTGCTTGCTTTTTTTCTCTTTGAGCTGGTTGGGCAATAAAGTCTGCTCCGAGCTTTCACCAGGACTAGATTATAACTACCCAAATTGATCTGATATGTAGAGGATAAAAGGGCCTCTTAAGCCAGCTGTCTGCACTGGCAGAACTCAAGTGGCTGAGCAGACAGGGTCAGACCCTTATTAATTCCTGGATGCTTGGGACCCTGCTCATGCCATGCATGAAAGCTGGACCACAGCGCTGGAGGGAGTCAATTAGTCATGACAAATTCAATCCGACTTCTCCCCAGAGCTTTCCCAGTCAGCTGCCTGTGCTGCTGGTGCCTTTTCACGAGTGCATCGTCATTGAAACCACCGTGCCCTGCCCCTCCCATGCTCTTTTTGTGATAATTCCTTGTTTCTCTTATTTCCCTTTCTCCAGGGAGAAATTGTACTGAGGAGGGAGAGCCCTTTGTTGTTTCACATGCTGGGAGATGCTGCAGTGAGCAGATGTGTCCCAGGTGAAGCGTGCGGTCCCTGGGCAGAAGAGATGAGGGGGGGTTCTCCTTTGCTCAGACAGCCACTGCCTTGTTGAAAACCTTCTGCACATCAGCCCTCCAAACTGTACCCTGTCTCCTCACTGAAACTGATAAACAGGGAGTGCCTGAAAGATGAAGGCTGACTTAAAAGCTGTGTCCAGAGCTGCTCATCCCACCTGTGCATCTCTGTCTCTTCTGAGGCCAGCTGACCCCCTGCCTGCTCCAAGGAATGTCTCCCTGGCCAGGCCTGACTTTGGGAGCCAAATGCCCAGGGTGAAAGCTGTGCCCTGGCTCTGATGTGGAGGGGCTGGCAGGGGCTGTCTGTGGGCACTGGTGAGGGAGGAATCCCCGGGGCTGTGTCTCCCAGGGCAAGACCTGATGATGAATAACTCCACAATCTAAGCCAGTGCAGGGATCTGCTTGCTCAGCCCCCTTCTCTGAGCTCCTTTGCAAGCTCCTTTTCCTCCTTGGCTGGGAAGCGCCCACGGTTGGCACATGATGGAAATCCCAATGAGAGAAGCTCCCCTTCCAGAGCCAGCACCGCAGGGCTCCCAGCCACAGCCACCACCCTGTGCCTTTAACCCCAGCACTGCCTGCAGAACCCTCGAGCTTTTCTCTCAGGGCCAGGGACATCCCTGGTGTGTCCCAAACCCAGGGGGATGGTGCTGAACGAAGGGTGAGACCCCTAAACAGTTCCCAGCAAGCCAGGAGCTCTGTGGGGGCTGCAATCCTGGCCCAAAGCATCCAACGAGCCCCAGCACCCCCATTCAACCCCCCCTTAACTTGGTGGTGTTTAATTGCAAGTAGCAGAGATTTGGAGAGGAAGCGGAGGGTGGCGAGCACAGGACAGATTGGAGGGAAGATTGTACTGGGGGTGGCAGGGCTGTCAAGCCAGAAACACAAGAGCTGATTAGCATTTCTAATTATAACCGCAGCGCTCAGCCCGGCAGGACCCGGCAGGCAGCAGAGGCAGCTGACGGGCTGTGCAGAGCCAGCTGTGGATGCCACGCAGGAAGCGCGGGCGATCAGCCTCAAATCCTTCAAAGATGCACAGAAAAGAGCATTAAAGCCCGGATCCATCATCTCCGGAGCTGCGGCGCTGCCTGGGAATGCCGGGTGCCATCGCAGCCCACTCGGGGCAGAAATCCCTCTGGTTTGTGCCCATGGGGCTGATCCTGATAGCAGAGGAGAGGGGGGTGAGAGTGTGCCTCTATTTTGGTTCGGGGTCCTGCATTCTGCTGCCGGGCAGCATCTCTGGGCACTGCGGGTGATGCCACTGGGCTGTCCCCAGCTGTCACCGAACTCTGACATCCCACCCAGAGGAAGGTGGGCAGCACAGCGTGCTCTGGAGGGGATAAGGGGATGGATAGTCCCTGCTCACGAGTCAGGGCTGCTCTGCACTGCTGTTAGCTCTGGCTGGAGATCGTTTACTCATTATCATTTCATCAGGTAAATATTACGGGCCAGCAAATGACCGCTCCAGGGCTGTGGCTGCCCTGCGAGCTCCCGTGTCCCGAGGGCACGGTGCTCTTGGGGACGTGCCCGCAGAGCCACCGCCTGGCAGGGGAGCGATCAGAGGCCAGCGTGCGGCACGCTGCGGGTTTAGCTGGGATTAACAGGGCTTTGACCAGGAGAAACTGAAGCGACTTAATCAAGGCAGTGAGTGAAAGAATTCCCAGGGAGGAGACGAGCGTTGACTGATCCCGGCATCTTCTGGATGCTGACAGCAGCTGCGGGACCATTTTCCTCACAGCTACACAGCTCTGGGTGCCTGCCTGATGCTGGAGCCCATCCTGGCAGTGCCAGGGGAATTTTGGGGAGGGGAGAGATCCCTTGCACAGGGGCAGCAGCCCAGGTGGTGCATCCCTGGTGCCAGGTGCCTGGGATAGAAACCGGAGATGGGCACCATGGGGAGAGATCTCCCTTCCCTTTGCATTGGGTATAAGGTATCATCACACCTGCAGAATTTTTATTACTCTTTTGATTGGATTAATTAATCATTCAGTGATAACTGCTCATTAGGCATTCTAACAATCAATACTAATCACTTAATTACTTGGCATATTACAGCTTGGGATGGTCTGTTTGTTCCTAATTAGATTCACTGGACAATCCACCCCTGAATTTTGCAGAGCCCCGCAGCAGAGTACTGTGGATTTCAAGCCACCCTCAGGCCTGGCCCAGGTGTGTCATTTCCCATCTCCATCGAGGATTCTTCCCCCACTCTTGACCTCCAAAATCAGGGTTCAAGTGACAAAGAATCCGCAGGAGCAGAGCGTGCAGGGAGCATGGAATGCATCCAGCAATGCACCTTCCTGTCCCTGCTGTTTCCCAAATTACCAACCCCACCATCAAAAATAAATCTCAGAGGCTCTTCTTTTTTCCTGTCTTAATTAACACTAAAAATAAGAACCTGCCAAAGAACCATCCTGGCTTCAGTGGGATGGTAAAACCTGCCTGGATGGGAGCTGTGGGTGATGTTCATCGCCCCTGTCACCACAGCAGTGCCGTGGGCAATGTCAGCCCAGCCCACACAGAGGTCAGGGCACAGCACTGGAGCAGCAGGGACATCCTCGGGGTTAAAAGCATCAGCAAACACGCTGCAGGATTTGGGAGGTTCCAGTCAGTTTTGTGTGATGCTCCTTATTCATCAGCACTATTTGGATTAATCCAGCAAAGGCTTTTGCTCATTAGGCCCTGATTACTTGGTGCTTGACACTCACACTGAGCTGGGAGCAGGGATCTGGGCTCGAAGTGACCAGCTTGTTTTCAAAGGTCATTTTGAGCCAAATTCAAAAGGAAGGAGCAACCTGAACCATGAAAAGGGGGCAAATAGATAATCTGAAGATTTGCTGATAGCAAGCAAAGGATTTATCTTAACAATGACCTCGTGACTGAGGCTCCCAGATAATTTCCCATCATATTATTTGCTCTCTGTGCCCCTTGCTCTAACTTGTCTGTGCCCACAGGATCCCCTTGGATGGGGCTGTCCCTGGCCAGTCGGACACAAAGCAACTCCTGTCTTGTGAGGTTTCCTTGCCCAGCCACAGTGCAAACAGGGAGGACGAGCCAGTGCTGCTGCTGGCCTTCAGGGTGGAGAAAGGACACAGCGAGGAGGAGAAGGAGCAGC
This sequence comes from Argya squamiceps, assembly GCA_037834095.1. Lineage (NCBI taxonomy): Eukaryota > Metazoa > Chordata > Aves > Passeriformes > Leiothrichidae > Argya > Argya squamiceps. The sequence continues at coordinate 1,753,711 of JBBMKD010000049.1, forward strand.
GGGGATGGCAGGACTCAGGCCTGAGGGGATGCAGCCCCCGAGCTGTGCTCACAGCTTTACCTGCTATGGGTAACAAGGAGGGGAGTCTTGGCCGTCTGTCACCCAAAATGGCTTTTAATAAACCTGGAGTTGCTGTGAGTGTAGCGGGTCGAGTGGGATCAGCGTCTCCACAGACCCCTCCCTACTCTGCCGGGATCATCAACCAGGGCTGGGAGAGCCCCTGTGTGGTGGGGTGAGCCTGGGGATGGAATGTGGCGTGGGGATGAGATCCTCGGGTGGGATGCGGGGTTAGATGGGACCCCCGGGCTGTGACATGTCACCCCCGGGTGAGATGCCCAGATGCGGATTCGGTTTGACCCTGCGGGGCCGTTCCGGGCAGCATCTCCCCGGCTCCCCGGGCTGCGGCGGAGCTGCGAGCGCCGCCCCCGCCTCCCGCGGGGCCGCCGCCACCCGAGGGGGCCCCGAAAGCATGGGAGATTCCGAGGCAGGGGGGCCCTTGGCCCGCGTGGGACGCACCGTCTCTCACTTCCCGACGAGCCGCATCACGCTGGCCGCCGGGAGCCCCGTGGGGGAGCAGCCCTCGGGGAGGGGAACGGGACGAGGTGAGGTCGGGTCGGGTCAGGCAAGAGGCGGCAGGCGCTCCCCGCTGTCCGGCCGCCGGGCCGCGCCGCGCAGGCAACTTGTGTGGCTTCTGCGGGGCACTTCAGCACATGCCGCCGAGCGCACCTCGGCGCCAAGGGGGAGGGCTCTGCCGCCCCGGCCCCCCCTCTAGCGCCGCCGTCCGCAGAGAGCTCCCTTTGCCCCGCGTCCCGAGCCGCCGGGGCCGGGGTCGGGCTCTTCGCCCGGCCCCG
>JBBMKD010000049.1:1754661-1769530 GCA_037834095.1 Argya squamiceps
AGGATCCGGCGGCTGGTGCATCTGGTGCTGTTCTGCCCCTTCTCCAAGGGCCTGCAGGTACCGGCACAAGGGAGGGTGCGCCGGGATGGAGGATGCGGGCTCAGGGATGCGCCGGGCCGGGGAGATGCGCTGGGATGGGGGATGCGGGCTCGGGGATGCCCGGCTCCGCATCCTGGCACCGGCCGTGCACAAAGGGACGCTCCGCCTCGGTCTCCCCGACGCCGGTGCGAGGAGCTGGGGGCCAGGCACCGGCACCCGGGGGTCTGGAGAGGCACCGGGGGTCTGGAGAGGCACCGGGGACCGCAGCGGTTGCATAACTCCGCCGTGCCGGAGCCTGGGAGCACCGGGGCAGCCCAGCCCGCAGCCCGCAGCGCTGGGTGAAGCCGCCGATGCAGCAGGGCAGGGATGGCTCCTTCCTTCTCTTTCTTTCTTTATTTTCCCTCCTCTTCCCACCCCTGAGCTTCCGAGGGGCCGGGCACCTGCCTCAGATCTCCGGGGATGCTGGGGCCAGGGATGTCAGGGATGCTGCTGGAATGGGTGTTTTCTCTGCAGCCGTGGGATGGATGAGAAACCCTGAGTGTGGCAAAGATCCTGGAGCAGAGGGGTTATCCCGGAGAGGGTGAGGGGACTCGGGAGGGGATGAGGGGACACGGGAGGGGATACCCGGTGGACAGAGGGTGCTGGCAGGAAGGTGGGTGCAGAGCTGGGACTGCTGTGAAACAACCCCTGTGTTCCCAGGGGAGCCACAGGGACAGAGCAGGATTTTGTTGATGCTGCATCCATTTTGCCTTTGAAGTCAGCCCCAGCCCAAAGTCACTTCCAGATCCTCCAGAGTCACTCTAAAGCTGAACACAGCAACTCTCACAGGGAAACACCCTCCAGTGCAGGGCAGGCAGTGGGGAGGGAAACCCCTGTGCCTTGAGACTGGTGCTGGAGGAACCCTCAAAATCCAAAATCCAAGCAAAGCTCAGGGGAAATCTCTCATTGAAATGCATCCCCCACTCCCACCTTTCTTTCCACCATTTAGGGGATGATGAAGCCAGAGCTCCCCATGCCATGCTCAGGCTGCAGTCCTGACCCTCCTTCTGCCACAGGAACATGATGGATTCTAAGTCAGAATAAGTAAAAAGTCACATTTTGGCTATTCCAGGATTTCCCAAGATGTATCTCCAGTGGGAAGTCCCTGGAAGAGCCCCTTTTCTGAGGGCAGGGGGGCCTCATGCACCCACCCTGGGCAGTTTTGGGAGGCTGCTGTGCTGGGGGGCATCTCAGGTCTCAGTGTGTCTGACTTCAAGGCCATGAGCTTGTTCTCAGCTCACAGGAGCAGCCACCCACACTTCGACTTTGCCAAGTCCTGGCTGTGCTAGGCTTCTCTTTAATTTAATTTCACGTTAATTAGCGGTGCCACTGCCTGACAGGCAAACCCTGGCCCGCTTCACACTTTGGGGTTTCCAATTACCAGGAGAAATGTCAGGATCTGGAGGCAGACCTGCCTGCTCTCACCCTCACTGCCCACTCCTGTGGCTCCCACAGCCCCGACAGCTCCTGGAGAGGGGCTGAGGAGGAATATTTTGGAGCTGGTGAGTGGTTTTGGGCTACAAGACCCAAGTGAGGATCCCTGGCAGGTTTTAAAGGTGCTGCACCCACCCAGATCCAGCCCTACCCCTGCAGCAGGTCGTGAGGAGGGTTTGGAGGTGGTTCTGTAGAATTACCTTTAGAAACAGGATGGAACAGTTGGTTTAATGCAAGGATTCATTCCCTGCCCTTTGGAACTGCCGGGATCTGCTCCGTTACACGAGCCAGGTGAGCAGCCTCTCTTGCAGGAGGCCAGATGGCAGCAGTGCTGCTGTGCCAGGGTCAGGGGGGAAGGAACAAAGCCAACACAACCAAATCCTGCTGGGAACCTCCGAGTTGTTTGCACAGAGCATCACCCGTGACCTCCCAGGTTTGTTACTCACCCGCTCCCACATGGGAGCTGCTGTTGGGGGCTTCCCCTGCCCGTGGGGCTTTGTAAAGGGGGGTTTCTGCTGAGAAGGGTCTCCCCAAGCAGGAGCAGAGCTCTTGCAGCCCCACTGGGGTACCCCAGGCTTGCACAGGACAGGAGAGTGGGAGGACGTGGCCACAGCTCCCAGGGATGCACAGCATCCAGCTCCTTGCAGCCCAGCCCAGTAATCCCCCCTGCTTTTAGGGAATTTTGAGTGACCTACTTGCAGCAGGAGTTGCATAAGAGACTGATGAATATATATAAAAAAAAAGCTGAAGGTTTCCCCAGCGCTGTGTGGCACAAGCCATCCTTGCCCAGCTGCTGCTGCCCTGGGCAAAGCCCTGCCCTTCAAAAAGGATTTCCAAAGCCTTTCCTTTCCCTTGCAGGGCCGCCTCCCGGGGATCAAGGTGAAGTACCTGCTGGTGGTGTGGCTGGGCATCTTCGTGGGCAGCTGGGTGGCCTACATGCACTACTCGTCCTACTCGGAGCTGTGCCGCGGCCACGTCTGCCGGATGATCATCGTGAGTGCCAGCACAGCCCTGTGGGTCCTCTCTGGGGGGCTGAGCTCAGTGGGGCTGAAATATTCTGTTTCACAGCCCCCTGGGGCTGTTTGGCTAGCTCAGTCCCTTGGAGGGATATTCCAGGGACAGGATAAAAGATTCAAAAGAGGGTCTTACTCCGGGATTATTTCCAAGGCTTTATTCTCTAAGGGTTTCCAGGGGTGAAAGAATAAGGAAGAGCAGGGCCTTATCTAGTCTCCTGCTCAGAAAAGATAGCTGGATCTCAGCCAGCCAGGTCAGAAAAGGAAGGAAGGTCAAACTATATAGGCTTCAGGGGGTTTTGGGGAAAACCATTCCCCAGAGAAATACAACAGGGCTGTGGGAACCCCATTTCCAGCCTCCCAAGCCCCAAAGCTGGCAGGAGGAGCCCTGCCTTGGCACTGTCCCTGACATTGCAGGGAGCTCGGAGTGGGAGAGGTGACCTTACCCTGCCTGGGTGACAGTTAAACAGTTTAATGAGATGTCAGAGGGAAGCAGCCGGGGCAGACGTGGGCAGGTCCGTGTCTGTGCAGATGAAGCTGCAATGTCAGGGCAGGGAGCAGGATCTGTGGGCAGGGACAGCATCACACCAGTCCCCTCTGGGCTCTGCAGAGCGGGAGGAGAAAGGGCAGCACTCAGCCCATCTGTGACTGCTGAGGAGCCCTAAGGAAAGCAGCAGAGCTCGGTGTGGCAGCCTGGCTCTGAGTGTTTGGCCTGTTTGGGGTTTGCAGTGTGGTGCACGTTCCGTGTTCCCCATGGCGGGGTGTCCCCAGGAGTGCTCTGTGTGCCCCTGGCATGGCAGCAGGTCCCAGCCCAGCCCAGGCGAGGAGGGGGGAGCTGGGCTGTGTCAGAACAAGCCTCGTTGATCAATCCCTCAGCAGAGAAGGGAGGCAGGAATTGCCATAACAACAGCGACGATCGTTTAATTTGATTTTCTGCCTGACTCCGACCGCGGGGTCTTGGGCGCTAATTCCTGCTCGGAGCTGGGGCTTCCAGACACCGTGTCTGGCTGTGTCCCCTGTGAGCAGGTCCAAGGGTTAATTCCCATCCACAGCAGAAAAAATCCAAAAGGGAAAAGATGCAGTGAATGTCTGCAGCTCCAGCTTTTCAGCCCTGAGGCTGCTGTGCCCTCGCTGAGGAGCTGCAGAGCTGCAGCCTCTCCTGCCCAGGGATGGCTCCAGCCTGGCTGCAGAGCACAGCCACTGTCCTTGCCACTGTCCCAGTCTGTCCCTGTCCCTGCCACCCCCTGGACTGGGCCAGCCTGGTTCACAGCAGGAACTGAGCAGCCTGTGCCTGTCATCCTCACCCACCTCCACGCTGCCCTTTCCTCCAGCCCAGGAAGTTCTCCCAGACCCCTGGATTTGCAGCAGCAGCAGCAGGATCCAGGAACAAATCCCTGAGGTGCCTCCAGCAGCACAGGGGTCCCTGCCAGCCCAGCCCCACCATGCCCAAGGCACTGAGCCATTCCTAAGGGCCAGAAGAAATCTGTCCCTGCTGAATTCCTCTCTCTTCTTTCCCTCCCCAGTGTGACCAGTACAAGAAAGGGATCATTTCTGGCTCCACGTGCAAGGACCTGTGTGAGGAGCGTGGCCTCCTGTTCCAGCACTGCCTCTCCTCCTCCCCCAGCCAGCAGGTAGGTCTGTGCCCCCCACCCATGCCAGGGGCTGGGCACCAGCATCAAACCCTGCAGATCTCCCCCTCTGCCCATCCTAAACCAGAACCCAGCTCTCTCCACTGCTGTCCCCCTCGCTGTGCTGCAGGTTTACAGAGGGCTCTGGAGGGACAGGGAGGTGATCATCAAATGTGGCATTGGGGAAGCCCTGAGGGCCGACAGCCGCCCCGACGCCGTGCCCAGGAGGGACGTGGTGCTCTTTGACAAACCCACACGGGGCACCTCCATGGACGAGTTCAAGGAAATGCTCCTCAACTTCCTGAAGGTCAGTGCAGGGCCCTGTGTGATCCCACAGGCCTGGGATGGCTCCTGTGAGTCAGAAACACCAATTGTGGTTTTCCTTCCCTTTGATCTCCTCCTGCCCGTGTCCCCCACCCACTGCTGGGTGCCAGTGCCATGCACTGGATTAGTGGAGGAAAACTTCCATCCTCTCCCATGGATTCTTGTCTGTGAGGTTTCAGTAGCAGCATCCCTGAAGGTGGCTGTGCCAGGGCTGTGGGTGGCATCTGGGCCTGGCAGAGCTGATTTGGTGGCCCTGGTAGTTACCCCTGTTGGGGCTTCTGCAGCAAAGGTGGGGTGGCAGCTCTGCCAGGAGGCTCTAGAGCAGCCCTGAGGCTGGTAAAATTCTGCTGGAGCTGGATCTGCCCACACATGGTGTGGCACTGGATTTTCTAGAGCGTCACCATTTCCTCCTCTCAGTTCTTTGCTCCTCCAGTCCGGATTTGTGATGTGACACCCAAACGTGGAGAGCTGTGAGGGCCTGATGCCACTTGTTGTGTTTGCAGTCCAAGCTGGGGGATCAGCCATCTCTCCCCGCCCTGGTGAGCCGGATCATCACCATGGCAGACGTGAACCGTGACAAGAAGGTTTCCCTGGCAGAGGCCAAATCCATCTGGGCGCTGCTCCAGCTCAACGAGTTCCTCCTCATGTTCTCCTTGCACGAGAAGGAGCACACGGCCAAGCTGCTGGGGCACTGCGGGGACCTTTATGTCACCGAGAAGATCCCCCACACCTCCCTCTACGGGGTGGATGTCCCCCCTTTCCTGCAGTCCCTGCTGCCTTCCCTCGCCCACCAGCTCATCCACCAGTGGTTTGCTCCAGCCTGGCCCCGGCGTGCCAAAATCGCCATCGGCCTCCTGGAGTTTGTGGAGGAAATCTTCCATGGCACCTACGGGAGCTTCTACATCTGCGAGAGCAGCCTCAGGAACGTGGGCTACAACGACAAGTACGACTTCAAAATGGTCAACCTGAGGAAGGTGGCCACGGAGATGACAATCAGAGGCTTCCTCAAGGGCCGGCACTGTGAGCAGAACGGGGACTGCACCTACGGGCGGGACTGCACGGCCACGTGTGACAAGCTGCTGAAGCAGTGCAAGAGTGAGGTGGTGCAGCCCAACCTGGCCAAGGTGTGCGGGCTGCTGCAGGACTACCTGCTCTATGGAGCTCCCCTGGAGCTGAAGGAAGAGCTGCAGAAGCAGCTCCGAACTTGCATGACCCTCAGTGGCCTGGCCAGCCAGATGGAAGTGCACCACTCCCTCGTGCTCAACAACCTCAAGACTTTGCTCTGGAAGAAGATTTCCAACACCAAATATTCCTAACGGGGGAAGCACGGCCCTGGAGTTTCCAATCTGTGAGCTTGGAGTGAGGTCCAAGGGCTTGAAGGCCTGTTTCTCCATCCTCTCCCCCCGAGGAAAAAAAACACACCCTGCACAGGGAGTTCAGCAGAGCTGCAGCCCCTTCTTCATGGAAAACCGAGCATCATGACTTCCCCCACCCAGCAGCACCAGGGATGGGCCGGCAGGAGCGGAGCTGGGACATGGAGCTGGGCTGAGCAGCCTTGGGGGAGGAAGAAGGAAAGGGATAAGGAAGCAGAGCCCAGCTGGATGCATCAAACTGTTCCTTGATGAGCAGGAAAGCAGAGCAAAGCGATGGGAATGAATCATTCATGCTGTACTTGTCACATCTCCTTTTGAGGAACGGCTCTGATGTAAATAAACAGCTTTTACGTGAATCACACCCGTCCATCAATAGCCAAACAGCAGCCTGTTAAGTACCAGCTTGTTTGTGATCTAAAAAGGAGGAAAAGGTAGATTTTCCCCATTCAAAAGTCTCTCCTTAAGTGTCTGAGTCATCTGCCATCAGATCCAGCTGTCACACAGGAAGCAGATCAGCTGTCTGTTGCACCCTGGAGAATCGTGGCAGTTCTTTGGTTCCTTTTTTAAAGTGCCTGACCCTGACAGTGATGCCGTGGCTTGTGAGAGGCTCCCCCCAGCTGCTCCTGCCCCAGTCTGGAATTGGCAGCACAAGCCATTCCCTCACGTGTCGGCTCTGGAAGCAGCCGAGGCCAAGGATGGCTTAGAGGCAAAGGGCTAAAGACGAACCGTTGTGACCCCTCCGTGTGCTCCGGGTGTCACTGCCCACCACACTCAGAGCAGGGATAAGCCAACCCCTCCGTTTAATTCTCCAAAAAACTAAGCTGGGCTTGCCCTGCAGAGGTTGAAGGTTAATACCAGAATAATCCAGTGCTTCTCTCATTATTAAAATGAATTTCCAGGCAAAGCTTTTAGCAGGTCTCCAGACATTTGTTTTGTTTTTCTGGCTGTGTCTACACTCCCAGGGCTCCAACTCTGGCTGTTTCCTTGAAGTGCTCAATTATAGCAATCTTACAGCTCTGGGCAGGGAGGAAGAGCTGGATAAACTCCCCCAAGGTTGCTCTGTTCCCAGCACAGCCCTATTCCTGCTGCTGGAGCACGTGCTGGTGCTCCTGCCAACAATTCCTTAGGGAAGTGAGCGTGCAGCTGATGTGCAATCACAAAATAAAAATATACCTGACACTGCAGCACCAGGGCTGCAGATCTAGGAGGTCTTTGGGGAGAAAAGAGCAGGATTCAAAATTAAAATACACCTGACACTGCAGCATCAGGGGTGCAAATTTAGGAGCTCTTTGGGGGGAAAGAGCAGGGTTCAAAATAAAAATACACCTGATGCTGCTGCACCAGGGGTGCAGATCTAGGAGGTCTTTGGGGAGAGAAGAGAAAGATTCAAAGTAAAAACACACCTGACACTGCAGCACTAGGGGTGCAAATTTAGGAGCCCTTTGGGGAGAAAAGAGGAGGATTCAAAATAAAAATACACCTGATGCTGCAGCATCAGGGGTGCAAATTTAGGAGCCCTTTGGGCAGAAAAGAGCAGGATTCAAAATTAAAATACACCTGACACTGCAGCATCAGGGGTGCAAATTTAGGAGCCCTTTGGGCAGAAAAGAGCAGGATTCAAAATTAAAATACACCTGACACTGCAGCATCAGGGGTGCAAAGTTAGAAGCTCTTTGGGGGGAAAAGTGCAGGATTTTTGTTGGTTCTTTAGGATCCTCATCACCTCTCACTGGGGATGTTTTGGTGGCAGGAGGGCTCCATACCCAGCAGAGCCACCAGAGCTCACTCCCTGCAGAGGAGCTGCCTCTGAAATGTGATTTATCCATGGGAAAAGCTGAGCACTCCCAAGGATTGTGTGTTTGAAGGGTTCCCCAGCCTGGATTGGGCATGGACACTGTGCAGGTGCAGGTTCAGCTGCACGGGAGGGAAAGCCAGGGCTGGAATTCACTGGAATTCAGAATTGAGGCTCCAGGCAGCCAACCCCAGCTCCTCATCCCTTGTCCTGCATCCCCATGGCAACAGCTCCCCTGACAATTCCATCTCCTCCTGCCATCAGCGCAGGAATCCAACGCCCCTGCCAAAAAATCCCCTCCCTGCCCTGCCAAAAAATCCCCTCCTCAGGGCGGCAGAAAAGCCACTTTTCATCCTTCCCTCCATTGTTTACTCCCACTAAATCCCCGCTGTTCCCTTCCCTCAGGGCAGTGTTAAAAGCACCTGGAAAAGTGGAGGAAAAGTTTCCTCCAGTATCAGAACCTCTCTAAATATTTATGAAGAGGTGGCCCCCGTAGATGAGAGACCTGGCCCTGATGGTTTAATTGAAATAAAGACACTTGTGACAATAATTGTTGCATTAATCCATGCCCCTGAGGGCCTGGAGACTCCCAGGAATTGCTGCTGACTCCCAGCAATTCTTCTGATCACTAATAAAAAGCACAAAGTGAGTGCAGTTTACAAACCACACCGGGATAGAGGAGAGAAATGAGTCAAGGCAAAGTTTTACACTCAAATTCCTCCAGATTTCCCACAGGAGATGGAAAAAGAAGCCAGGACACTCCCAAAACTAACTCCCTAACCCGAACCCTGATCTCACTAGATCCCCCTCTGTGCCCAAGGGGATGGAGGTAAAACCTTTAATTGCTTTAAAACAATCCTAAATTCTCATATCCACCAAGTCTTAAACTCTTAGAGTGGTTAAAAAATACCATTTCTTGGGGTGCTACAAATACACAGCACAATCCTTTCAGTCTTGTAGGTGGCATCTTTATTTAGTTGGTTTTTTTTTTTAATTTAAATTCTTAAACCATGTAGAGAAAACACAGATGATCAAGTTTTTAGGAATCTCCAAACCATCAGACGTGGATGCTGCCAACCAGTTCTCAGCTGCCACGTTTGTCAGACATTCTGCAGCTCAAGGCAGGATCTGCAAATAAAAAAAAGGCACAGGATGTCAGAAAAGTTTGAAAACAAGCAGGAAAAGGGAGCAATAATATTAATATTAATGAGCTAATTAACCCCTGCTGCCCTCATTGTCTTGGGAGTGTCCCAGGATTTGGCACATCCCAGAGGAAATAAAGATGAAATATAAAATAAAAGCACATTTTAAGGCTCTGTCATCAGGGCTCACAATTTTAGACAGGGATTTCCTTCAGACCACAAGGACATGGCACAAATTTAGAAGCTCTTTGACATCAGGAGGGTTTTGGAAAATAATCTGGCTGGGGGAGTTTAGGGAAGGGATAACTCAAGAGCAGGATAGCTGGAGCCTGCTCTGGGTTATTCCATCACTCCCTAAAAATCCAATCCAAGGTGAGTTTGCCAACCCTGGTGCAGAGCCAGGCTATTAATAGTGCAGGGGAAAAAAATAAAAATCTGGGCTTGTTCCAGCCTTTAAAGCCATGACATAAACCAGTCCTTGATGAGGAAGGGCTGTGCTATGTGCAGAGAGATTTTTAATTTCTCTTAAAACCACTTTCATGCAAAACATTCATGTTTTCCACAGCTGAGAGCCAGTTTTTGTGGGGTTTTTTTCAGTAAAGCAATATCCATGGCCCAGAAGTGCTGTTAGGGATGGGCAGCTCCAGTAAATGCCATCAGGAAAACGTTCATGGTTCTGCTGTGCCTCACACAGGGAGGTTGTAAAGAGACACTCATTAGCACCCAGTACCCCTGCAGGACCCCTGGAGTGAGGAGAGCCTGATGAAAAACCCCCAAACACAGACTGCAGGGTTAAAAGCAGTCAATGAACTTTATTAAATAAAAGAGCCACATCCTCAAGCATAACCACATCCCCACAACTTCATTATCATTCTCCTCCAAAGGCAGTGACTTTTGCCAGTTAAAGGGCTCACTTTGCACCACTGACCCTGCAATGGCCATTTAATGAGGTTTCCCATTTAGCAGTGCCAGAATTGCTGCAAAACCTTCAGGGTCACAATCTTTGTGAGCCCAGAGCTGCTCTCACTTAATTCCTGGTGTCCCTCAGGAAGGGACAATGTCACACAGCACAGTTTGGATACAGGGACACCTGGGGACAGGGTCTGGAGTAACCTGGGTGTCCTAAAGCAGGACACTGGGATAGAGGAGGGTGTTTCTGATTCAGAGAAGGACTCAAGGACAGTGTCAGCCCCTTGTCCATCCTTCCCCATTCCCCACGAAGGCAAAAGAAAGGCCATTATTAAATAAATGTCAGGTTGTCGAGCAATCCTGAGAGCTCACAGGGCTCAGAGCCCCAGGGAAGACATCGCCTGTTTGCTGTCTGCCACCGAATGACACAAACGTGGCACTGCAGCCACGCCTGCAACACGAGCTGGGGCAGGGGCTGGGGAACTCCCAGCAGGGCAGCTCACCTGGCCCGGGGCTCCTCCGGCTCTGCCGCGGCCTCTGCAGAAGTGGGAAACACAAGGACAGAGTTTAGACACACCCCCAGGCATGGTTACACCGTTACTGCTTCACTGGCAACAGGAATTTAAAATAAATAAACTGCCTCTGCTGCACAGAGCAGAACTTCCCACTCTGGTGCATCCAGATGTCACATTTCAGAGGTAAATTTCAAGCAGTTGAGAGTTAATTTCTCCCCCGGGGCTGGTTGAGGATGTCAGGCTATCAATCACTCTGAGTGCTCACGGGGTGCAGAGCAATCGAGCGTAGAACATAGCCTGGGTTTCTGTGGCCACTCTTCTGACACAGAGATGCCACAGCAGTCACCTCTGCAACGCCAGTGGCAGCCTGGGGGGAACAAATGACCCATAAATACTGAAAAAAATGTAATTATGGGTGGATGTCCACCCCTGGGAGACTTTAAGGGCAGGTTGGATGCTGCTCTGAGCAACATGGGGTTCCTTCCAAGACAAACCATTTCATGATTCTGTGGTATTTATAAACACAAGATTTTATCACCTACTCAAAAGCAGTGCTACAAAGGTGTTTGCTGCACGTGGAGATACCAAATGTAACACTCCACTTACAGTCAGAAAGGTGGCTGAAGCTTGCTTGGGCAGCTTTTCCCTGAAAGACCACCCTTCATTTTTGCAGTCACACCATCTTGGTCACTTCATTTTTTCGTCCATTGCCAGGCTAAAGAAAGACAAATAGAAGAAAAATGCCGTTAAAAATTGTTTAACTTTTTTTTTTTGTGAAACATGGCATTTAACTGAAAACCAAAGAATTACAGCAATTAAAAAAATAATACCTATAAAAGATTCATTTTAGCTCTAGAAATCTTTGAAAACTTTTTCCTGAAAACCTGAAAGCCCTGAATTTTCTTCTTTTCTTCAGTGGGGTATATTCAGAATATACACAGCTGTGTATGCATTATATTATAGCTATATATATACACACATAAATATATTAAAACTACATACCTTAAAATATATTCAGTTCATAATATATGGATATATTAATATCGTAATTATATATTAATAGTACATATAATAATACATGAATTGATGTTTTACTTAAGGCGCATTCCACGATAAGCCCGATTTACAGAGCACGTGGGAGCTCCCGGACCCACTGAGCCTCGGGGCCGCTCCGGGCCGGGCCCGCCCGCGTGGCTGAGGGGAAAGGGCCGTTCCCGCACCCTCACCTCGCTCGTGTCCTCCCGCCGCAGCCGCTCAGCGCCGGGACCGGGGGAAAGCGGCCCCGGCCCTGAGGGAACCTCGCCGTAACATGGTGCGGGAAGGCGCAGCTGTGGAGCCGCACCGGTTTGCTGCGCCTGCGGGGCTCCTCGCTGACCCCGCCGGGAGAGGCCGAGGCCGGTCCCGGGCTCTGGTCCAGCTAAGGCACCGCCAGAGCGCCGCTCCCGCCGCCCCGACCCCGCAGAAAGGACAAACATGGCCCCGCCGCCCGCTTATATAGTGCGGGAAACGGGCGGGCCTGCGCGGCGTCTGCTGCCCGACAGCGCCCCCTGCCGGGCGGGAGGACTCAGAGCCGGGAGTTCTGAGCGCGGCCGGGGACACGGGATGGGACATGGGACATGGGAGAGGACACGGGATGGGACAATGGACAGGACACGGGATGGGACATGGGACATGGGACAGGACACGGGATGGGACATGGGACGGGACACGGGATGGGACATGGGACGGGACACGGGATGGGACATGGGACATGGGAGAGGACACGGGATGGGACATGAGATGGGACATGGGACAGGACACGGCATGGGACATGGGACATGGGACAGGACACGGGATGGGACATGGGACGTGGGAGAGGACACGGGATGGGACATGGGACGGGACACGGGATGGGACATGGGACATGGGACAGGACACGGGATAGGACATGGGACATGGGAGAGGACACGGGATGGGACATGGGACAGGACACGGGATGGGACATGGGACATGGGAGAGGACACGGGATGGGACATGGGACATGGGACACGGGATGGGACATGGGACATGGGACAGGACACGGGATGGGACATGAGATGGGACATGGGACAGGACACGGGATGGGACAAGGGGTGGGACACGGGATGGGACAGGATGGGTCATGGGACGGGACATGGGATGGGATGGGACACAGAGTCCTACCCAGGATCGCTCTAGGATCTTCCACGGAGACAGGAGGCATGCTAAAGTATGGGTATTCCTTTTCCCAGCTGCTCCTGGAGTCCCTCACCTCCCTTGGTAGGAAAGGTTGGGCTCCCAGTGTGGCCCAGGACAGAGTGGGAACCCTCCTGCCCTGCATCAGCCATCCCAAAATGTCCCCAGCTTGAGGACATCCTCTCCCTCTCATTGCCTTGACTGCCCTGGCCAGATTCCCCTTCCCATTCCACAAAGGAAAAAGCCAAAAAGGATCACAGGGCTAAATCCTTTTATTTGCTGAGAAGAGACGCAAAATACAAGTGGTTTCAAGTGAGATCACGAGCTCAGGAAAGCCACAGGGCAGCGGCACCTCCCTGCAACAGTGACAAACTCAAGCCCAGCAGCAGGGGCTGGCCTGGCTCCACCTTCCCTTGCATCGCTCTGGGCAATTTTTTGGAGCTTGAGACCCTCCACAGGCTGTGACTGCTGTGGGATCACCACGCACAGGACTGGGGGGTCCCTTCCCCAGCCAGCCAAAATCCTGTGCTCTGGATGCAGAGCCAGCCCCACAGAACTGGAGCAGAGGCACTGAGCCCACCCCAAGGGCTCTAATTCCCCTCAGCTTTGCTCCGCAGCTCCTCCACGGCCTCACTCTGCCTCCTCCTGTCCTTGGCACGGATGATGGTCATCCTGAAGAGTTTGCAGTACAGCTCCACGGCCGTGGGGCTGTCATCATTCCCAGGGATGGGGTAGGTGATCAAACACGGGTTGCAGTTCGTGTCCACCACCCCCACGGTGGGGATGTTCATCTTGGCCGCGTCGCGGATGGCCACGTGCGGCTCGAAGACGTTGTTGAGGGTGCTGAGGAAGACGAGGAGGTCTGGCAGGCGGACGCCGGGGCCGAACTGGACGTGGGCGTTGGTGAGGAGCCCGCCCTGCCAGAAGCGGGTGTGCGCGTACTCCCCGCAGGCCCGCGCCGTGCTCTCCACCAGGTGGCAGAACTGGCGCTTGCGGCTGACGAACAGGATGATGCCCCCGCGGTAGGCGACGTGCGCCGTGAAGTTGAGGGCCAGCTGCAGGTGCTGCATGGTCTGCTCCAGGTCGATGATGTCCTGCTCCAGGCGGCAGCCGAAGATGTAGGGCTCCATGAACCTGCGCGGGCAGCGGGAGGGCGGCACGGGGGACACGGGGGATGGGATGGGGTGTGCAGGCATTGAGAGCTCCACAGGAACCATCCCATGGCTCCTCCTGCTCCTGGCTGACACCAGAGGTGCTCTCTGCTGTAGACTCGATATTTTCTGAGCCTGAGAATTGCTAGCTCTTCTCAAGGGAAACTTTTCAACAGTTTTCTTTTTCCCAAAACAACCTTGTGTAAACAATACTAATTTCCCATAACGACAGGTATTGTTTGCTATTTCTGTTACTCAGCCAATGGGAGAGGTGTCAGCCCTATGGACCAATAACGTGTCTTCTTATAAATATTATATTATAAATAAATTATATTATTATATTATAAATAGCATATTATAAAAGGGCTGACTGAATTGTAAATAAAACCTTCTGATCTCTACTGCCTTCTGACTGGAATCAAACATCTTTATTTCATGTCCTGCTGTGACACTCTGCAGAGAGCCTCATACCCAGTGTCTGTCCCAGTCTCACACCCCCTTCAGTGCCCACACTGAGGGGATCCCTGTGACCTGCCCTGTGCGGGCAGTTCCAGGCTCAGACCTATCCAGCAAACGTGGTCTGGGGAAGCATTCCCGATGTCAACAAGCACTGGAACACGAAAAACATCACTCACCTGTGCCGACATCCCTTTTTGTGGCCCAGGTGCACGCGAGCATCGAAGAGATCTTTCAGGGTGAAGAGCTCCTTCACGCTGAAGAAGTCGGGGTGCTTGAGAGGCTCGGTCAGCAGCTTGTCATCCTCAGCTGAGAGAGGGGAAACAAATAATCCCTGTTTTTGGGGGGACGAGCCGGGACTGCAGAGCGATGCACCACCACCGGCTGCTGCACGGCGGTGCCATCGCTCAAGGGGTGCCCGGGGTGCAGTGCCCGGCTCTGGGGGTGCAAGGCAGCACTCACCGCGGGGCCGGCTGGCTGCTGGGGCCGGCACCGGGACCGGGACGGTGCTGTAGAACCGCGGGGCTGCTGCGGGAGAGAAACACGCGTGTCAGTCACACGGACGGGCCGGAGCGCTCCGAACCGATCCGGACCGCGCCCCGCCGCTCACCTGCCCGCAGGAACCGCGGCAGCGCCATGCTCCGAGCCCGCCGCAGGGCACGGAGGAGGAGGAGGAGGAGAAGGAGGAGAAGGGGAAGGTCAGCGGCGCTTTCCGCTTCCTGCGGGGCGGAGCGGAGCTCATCCCCCGCCCTCCCCGAGGCGGTTGGTTTTGTCGCTCCTGGTCGCCGGGGCAACGCTCCATCCCCGCGGCCCGGCCCGGTGCGGCGGCTCCACCATGTCCGGCTCCAGCCCCGGGGTGCC
>JBBMKD010000049.1:1769630-1781338 GCA_037834095.1 Argya squamiceps
TCCACCATGTCCGACTCCAGCCCCGGGGTGCCCCGCCGCTTCCAGGAGCTCACCTTCTACCGCGGCTACGGGTGAGCGCTGCCCCGGGCGGGCGCGGCCCCGCCGCCCCGCTCCCCGCGCTAGCTGTGCTCTCCCCTCCGCAGGCAGCCGCAGCCGGCTCACCCCCGCTTCCGCACCCTCAACCAGAGCTACGGCAGCCGGGCCCCCACGGTGCATGAGCTGCCGGTAGGTGACCCGCGGGGCTCTCGGGGCCGCCACGGCCCTGGGGACTCGCTGCATCCATCCCCGCTGTATCCAGGCTGGGCGGGTGCTGTGGGTGTTTAAAACATCCTAAACCCCACCACCCCTTCCCAACCCCCTTTTCTCGCCGCCCCGCAGAACTCCTTTCACTCCATGCCGCATAAATTTTCGGATCATTTGGGCAAGGCTGGCATGTACAGGAACAACGGCCTGAACACGTCCCTGGAGACCAGCCACTGCACCGGCCCCGACACCTTCATCACCGCCTACGAGCACCTGGATTTCCACCCCAGCTACAACGCCAGCGGCCCCTCGCACTGCAGGGACCAGCCGCCGTAGCCGGGACACCGCTGCGGCTTTTGTCTGCCGTGGGGAAAACACCCACGGCCAGCCTTGCTGCTAAACGGACCCACTGGGTTATAGAGGGAATGTTATTAGCAGTGATATATTAAAGGTTTAATGTGGTTAAGTGTTGGTTGGGTAGCTCATGTGAAGCGTTTTACCTGATTTGTCAGCAGCATAGAAATATTAGGAGAACATAAATTCCGTATTTATCCCTTTCTCTGTCACTAATGATCCTTTACACTCTTGCCTCATGTACCACATATCATTAAATATTAAAACCTAAACTGCTTCTCTATTTAATTAATAATCAATCTGCAAGTTTTCCAGAGGTATTCATTAACTCTTTGGATTTCTTGTAGAATGTTCACGTTTCTTTTCTCTCAAAACTACAGACTTTTAAGAAATTATTCAAATAAGGACAAGTAAGGAAAAAGATTTAAGTTTTATTGGAACAACTGTAGGCAAAGAAACTGCATCAGTTGGACAGAGACTGCACTGAAAGAACACCTGAACATTTTTGGCTTAAAAATAAGTTTTTAAAAGAAACTACTCTGCCTGTTTATGGATGAGAAACAGTCCCACCTTACAGGTGTAATGTAACATTAAAAATGAGCACAATATTATTCAAACTGTTTGCTAAAAATATAAATAATGAGTGTAACATTATGTCCAAACACCACTGCAACAGATATTCTTCACATGCCAGAAACATTCCCTATCTGTGGCATGTGGTAAGAGTGGGGTAAATCCCCCTCTGCTGCAAACACACCAATAAATTGAAGCAGATAAATAAACTGAGCAGAAATGGGCCTGAAAAGTGAACATCTCAAAGATTTAACACCTGAAAATAAATAAGAAACCCTCTTCCATTTGCTGTGATTCTTGTTTTAGACTCTAGACAATACCTGGAGCTTCTTAGAACTTCCCTTTCTTCTCCTGAAATGAGAAAATAACAAGGTGCTGAATCAATAGAAACAGTTGTGACAATGTTACATGTATTTTTATCCTCAGATTTTTTTCTGCAGGTGGCATAATCTAGGGATAAGGCTGCCTCTTAAAAATATAAACAGAGTGGATTCTGTCACATATTTTCCCACTCCCTCTGAAAACACCCACCTCTTCTTTCTTGCCTCAATTTCTTCCCTTTTAATTTTATCTTTGAAACCAGTTCCTTTGAGGAGTTTGGCATGAAGCGCATCAAAGTGTTCAGAGGTTAGACCAAATACACTTTTTTTTTCAAAGAAATACCTGTACAAATTCAAAATATCATCCTAAAAATGGCTTATTTTACTACACAGGATCTACCCGAAACTATCCCTTTCTATTCTGTCTTTTTTTGAAAGGAAGATTTTCACGTTTGCAGATAGAATTCTGTGAGGCTGAACTATCACCAACTGAAGGGATGAAAAATTAAAAAGCTTCTACATAAATAAAAGAAATGGGGGCAGGGATGGTGTGTTCCTGCCTTGTATAAAGAGCAGCTACACGTCAAAACACGTGTTCCTAAAATAGCAGCAAGGAACGGAATAAAAAATTAAGGGAGTCCTTGTTGTCCCTTGAGGATCCTTGAAGATTGTTCCCAAAGCACACCAAATCAGTTACTGGGGTGAAAAATGAAGCAATGAACCTCTTTTCAGATTTATCTGGGAGCTGTGGTACTGCAGCCAGGATCTGTAACTCACCACAGCCTTAAGAAAAATCACCAAGTGCTTTAATCACTTAATATCTAAATGACCAAGTTTTGTGCTCTGACTGGAAGGAGAAATTAGCATTGTGTATTTTTGAAAAACATGAACCAGCTCATTAAAAAAAGGTAACTTTACAAGCTTTAGAAGAGCTGAGTTTATGGCTCCATGTATCCACTGCAATAAGGGATTAATTGGTGTCTCAGGAGGGTGGGGATAATGGGAAAAGGAGTTTTCTGGCCACTGCCCAGGGCTGGCACTGCAGTGACAGGGCCAGCAGGGCTGTGCCCTCTCTGTGCCCTCCCTGGGGCTCTCATGGGCACTGTAAACAGGAAATAAAATCTGCTTTTGGAACTGTTTTCATGAAGGTTCAGCCTTGAGAGATTCATGTTGCAGTCCCAACCTTGGTACAACGTGGGGGAATTTATTGCCACTCAATGTAATCTTTTTTTATTCCTCATCTGGTCAGCTTTTAGTGATGTGTAAGGGATTTCTTATTGCTCCAAACCACCAGACTTCTCTTTTCTGAACAAGTGATGAGAACTTGGCCAGGATGAGGACACTGAGCTGTTCCAGTTCCAGAGATGCTCCTTAACACACATTTAATTACACAGGGAAAATTCCACTTCCTGACCACAAACACCAGGAAATAAAACTTGGGGTTCTGCTACCACAAGCACCATTCTCACCTCCCCAAAGCCACCCCTTTGTATTTTGTAAATTCTTCTCTTTCATTTTTTTGTCACAAAGAATTGATGACATCCTCAGCCAGAAGGGAAGAAGAGGGAACACAAAATAATTACTCACTCAAGATGATGACACAAACCATAGGAACACTCCAGTCTCACAGTCCATGGGCACAACCCCATTTATTAAACATTAGAAACTCAGCAATGTACACCAGTTCCTATATACAAATCAAGTTCATCAATTTAAAAAAAAAGTGCTGTTTGAAATCAGGTTTTATTTAAAGCACAAAGTAACTGGAATTGCATTTTAACTGGGAGTGAATCAGGTCACAGGAGGTACTGAGGACACAGACACAGCGACAGGGGCATGAGACACCTTTGAATTCTCAGTGTGGATTTACTGAAAACTTTCTGAGGAGAAACATTCAGCTTTTTATACAAACAGTACAGAGTGCTTCCAACATCTCTAGGAAAATTAAGTATACAGTTTTAATCCT
The DNA here is from genome assembly GCA_037834095.1 of Argya squamiceps. NCBI lineage: Eukaryota > Metazoa > Chordata > Aves > Passeriformes > Leiothrichidae > Argya > Argya squamiceps. Next base: position 1,773,087 of record JBBMKD010000049.1, read on the forward strand.
TTTAAAGCAAGGTACTTGGAAAACTTCTAGTTTAAAAATACCAGCCTATTGACCTATTCCAAACAAAAGGCTCAAATCCTGCAATGGAATCAAGGCAGAGCAAAAGATGAACCTGTCAAGAGGGAGTGCAGGCACTGAGCTAAGGAAAAACCACTTTTCCAAGGTATCCTACCACAAAATGGAGATGAGCTAACACACACTGACCTTTAAACAACCCCAGGGCTACAACAAGGTGGCTGGACAGTCAGAAATGCCAAGTGAGCACTAGAAACACGTTTCAAACGTAGCTGCACGACAGCATAAACACACCAAGGATGTTTATTTCTCTACATGCCACAGTTACTACTCTATGCTACACCGTATTTTGCCCGGATTCTGCATCACACCAGGGACACCGTGGGATTCTGGATCCAGTCTTGGCTGCTTTTGCTCCGTTTTGCAAGTTTAAGGCCAGCCTGGAGGAAGACTCCTGAAGTGACTGAGAAATAAAGTGATGCTAAGTGGTGGTTTGGCTGAGAGAAGTTCTGCACAAGAGCAGACAGAGAGAATAGCAGATCAATTCACAGGGACAAGATGAGAGGACAAACTCCTCCAAGGACTTCACGACACAAAAATGAGAATGAAAGAGCCAACAGCTCCAATTTATACCTTTTGAATTTGCAGCAGAACCAGTGTGAGGGCACTTTTTTATGGTGTGTGTGTGATGTGAATGTGCTACTTCAATCCTGCTGAAAGTCAGTACAAATAAAAAGATAGTAGTGAAAAATTGCTTTATTCTGGCTGCTGGAAACAGGAGGCAGAGAAACAGCCTGAAGAAAGAACAGTGCTGAAAATATCCGTGGCTGAAAAAATCCGTTTGTGTTGCGACTTCCTAGGGCAAACCCAGCTTTGCTTTATTGCACCAAAATTGTCAGTGAAAAGTTCACAGAAATGTAACATTTTAAAAACCACTTCTGAAAAAGGAAAAGTTAAGGGCACTCAGTTCCAGAAAGTTCATTCAGGAAACCAAAAGCCATCACTGGGGAAGTGCAGGGCATCAAAATGAGAGAGTTGAGAATAACGAGGAATTGTTTGAGCCCTGCAGGCCCGACAGTACAGAAATCCAGGGAGATCCAGGGAAATCATATTGTCTGAACAGACACACTCCTTCACTTGTCTTGGACTGCAATTGTGCTTGGAATCATCTGCTAGCATGAGGTTCTGGGCATTCAAAAGGACTCTGAGCAGCTGCTGAGATCCCTTTGCACGGAGGTGAGGACAGAGCCATCCACTTGATTCACCTGAATTTGCATTTGTATCTTCCAGGCTGGATCTCCACACCCACAACTGCAGCGCTGAGCTCTGCTCAGGGCCCTCATCCCACAGTCCTCAGGGTGGGAAAACTGAGCCCCCAGCAAAACCCACCCCACAGGATTGTCCTGAGGCAGCTCAGGTGTCACATCACCTGCACTGCTATCCAAGGCTTTTCCTAGGATCTCTGAACGGGTTCCCAAATAAATTCTGTGCGCAAACAGGCTTCCCTTTGAGAGACAATTAGAGGCCTCATAATTTAAAGTGTGAGTAGCCAATATCTTATCTACAGCAGCTACAGCATCCTGTAGGAATGCAAGCCCTAAAAATCGTTATAAAAAATATTTCCTTAGAGCACTTTAAATAATTTACAAAATTCTACAAAAGCTACGTATGTCTAGCTGTGACATCCCTGTTAAATAGAATTATTTTCACATTAGTGTGTGTTTGATATACAGGTATCAGCATCTCCCACTGCCTCTCCTTTCCTGTCTCAAGTTTTATCAAGGTCATTACAATCAGAGTTATTTTATAAAAAGACTGCTAGTGTAAAAAAAAAAAAAATGTACTTACATATTTGAAACCTTTTTTTCCAAGAGGGAACCTGGGCAGTCCCCTGCAGGTAGGTCAGTAAATTTTGCACAGGTTTTGGTTAAAAACTCCTGCCCTTGGTGTACTTCACTAGCAGCTTCCTTGTTCTGCAGGACAGGTACTTTTCCTCCCATTTTGGAGCTGGACACCTGAATTTCTTCCTGCCTGTCAATTTTTTCTTCCTTAATGCACATCTGCACACTGTTATCTGCACACACTCCTCCACTATTATGCACTGCTGCTGCTGTCACATTGAATTCCTGCCTTGGGCAAGCTAAACTTGGATCTGGCCTCTTGTCCAGCTGGTTATTCCCTCCCTTACTGCCCACCTGAGCACTCTGCTGAGCTGCCTCTCTGCTGGCTTTATCTGCTTTCCCCACACTGCACTCAGGGCGGGGGGGATCCGCAGCGGAGTCAGCCCGGCTGCCTTGGTGGATATCTCCTTCCTTGATCCACATCTGGGTGTTCTCAGCTCTGGAGGTTCCTCTGCAAACCTTATCAGCTTTTCCTGCTGCCAGGCTCTGCTCCTGTGAGGGGAGGCTGGAGAGGGACTGATCCCCTGGAGCATCAGCCCTCCTGCAGCCCTTAGCTGCCTCTCTGAGACACTCAACTCCTGTCTCTGCTACATGGGGACTCGCCCCTCCCACAGTGAGTTTCTGACAAGGACTGGGTGCTTTTATTGCTGGTGTAATTTCCCCACTAAATTCACCTTTTGGCAAGGGGTTAAGTACATTTGTGTCCTGGGGAGCTGCCTCCATTCCCAAGGCACTGCTCTGGGTGAGCAAACACTCTGCTGCTTTCTGCTTTTTGTTCAAAAGCATCGATTTCTTCCTGTCCCGGGCGTATTTCAGACCTGCAATAAATTTACTTGAGATCTTTAGTTGGAAGGTATTCTTCCTTTTGGATCTGGGCTTTGCATTCATGACTTTTCTTACTTTACACCCTTCACTTCTGCTGGGTTTTGGGGGCTCTGTGTTACGGACATTCCTTTTACCTGTGGCATTCCCAGGTAACTCCCCAGCAGCAGCACCTTTGACCCCCCCCAGTCCTTGTTTAGCTTTTGACTGACCAGTAGTAGGAACATTCTCTGCAGAGGAAGCACATTTTCCACTGCCAGCTAACATTGCACTTTTCCCTTCCATTCTCTGAGAGTTCTTCACCTCCTCACTTTGCTGAGCTACCTCAGTCTTTTTACTCTGACCCAGCACGAGGTCAATCTCATTTCCCACCAGCTGCTGCTTTGCTCTTCCTTTATTACCAGTTTGTTTGGTGGCTCTAAATAAGTCCAGACTTGCATCACCTTTCTGCATCTCTGAATTGCTTGCAGAATCTTTAGCCTTTTCTGCCAAAAACCTCCTGATTTCTTGCTCGATGCTGTCATCACTGTCCACTGAGCTGCTGTCACTGGTGTCTGACACAGCTGGGAACGCACATTTTCTATTTTTAGCCCCCCGCTGGTTTGGAGCTGGTTTAGGTTTATTGCCTTTTTTCAGCTGTAAGTTAAACTCCAGGTTTTTCATGGTTTCTGGCTTGTCATTGGGAAGTTTGATGTTGTCTGGAGGGTTCCTGACTGCATTCTCCCTCACAGCTTTCCTAGGTTTCGAGAGGCAGCTTTTTACCAGTGAGGGGCTTTTACATTTCCACTCGTTTTGTTGGAGGCTACTGAACTCATCCAGCAGCTGAGTTTCTGTCTCACTGAATCTGACTTTCTTCTTGCACTGAGCTTTCTGGTCCTTGGATTTCTTCTTTAACTTCCTTTTAGACCGTAACAGGTCCTTGATAGCACTGTCCAGGTCCTCATCACTGTCCAGAGAGCTGCTCTCATCACCCGACCCCTCCCTCTCTGGGGTTTGGGTGGGGTTTTTCATAGATTTTCTTGTGCTACTCTGAGCCTGCAGAAAAGGGTTTACAGAGTCCAAGGCCACACATCTGCTGCCTTCAGAGCCAGACAATTTGGGAGACATCAGCTGCCTGGGGTCTTTATGACTCTGAGCATCCTGGAGTTGTGTGGGGCTGCTCAGGGCACGCTCCTCTTGGAGCACAGGGAATTTGGAATAGTTACCTGGCTGGAAAAGTCCTGTCTCCAGATGCTCAGGTAGTTTTGACCCCCCTTGTTTTGCTGTTCTGCCTTCCCTCCTAAGTCTCCTTTTCCGAGTCAGGGATAATTTGAGTGTTTTGGGCAGAGCAGGCTCAAGAGTCCCGGTGAGGCTGTTTGGATCAGAAGGCAAAGGCATCTGGATGGATGGTTTTGTTCCAAGGTTTTCTGACTGTGCTTTCAGAGCCAAAAAAGCCCTGATTTCTTGTTCTATGCTGTCATCACTGTCCACAAGGCTGCTGTCACTTTCACAACGGGAGGAGGAGAGAAGCTGGGGAGAAAAGAAGGAATCTGCAGTGAGGGATTTGTTGTCACTTCCCATTTGGGCTGGCATGATTGTTTTGGAAATATCCAGGATAGCTTCTGCACACATGAGCTCTGCAGATGTGTCTGCTCTGCAAGAGGCCTGCAATGTGAGCTCACAAGCAGCAATCTTGTTTTCTGGAAGTGCAAAACGTCTGGCTTTTTTCAGTGGTTTAAACAGCTTATTAAAGTCATTGCTGGTGCTTTCTAATCCCGTTGACTTGGAATTAATTTCTTTTCTCTTGTTGCTTACAGGGTTTTTATAGATTTCTGGTGAGGCACTTTTTGTGGAGCTAATTGTCAGGCTGGCAGAAATGTCTGCCATACCCTTTGGATCAAATGTTTCCCTCTGCAAAGGGACACACTTTGCTGCACGACCTGCCTCTTTCCTGATTTTCTCCAGCTGGTAAAGCTGAATGGCTTCTTCGATGCCATCATCACTGCTCGAGTCAGATGTGTGCATGCTCTCCTTGATAAGTGCTTCCCTTGGCTCCCAGAAATGAGCTCCACTCCCCTCATTCTGCTCCACGAGCCAGGGCTGGCTGGCAGTGCCCATTTCTAGATATGCTTGGTTCACCTGGCTGAAATCACTGGGCTCTGCTTGCATTTTTGACTGCACACACTTGGAGTGGCTGCTGGATTTCTGCAGCTTGGGATGGTGTCTCAGCAGCAGTGCATTACAACCTTGCTTTATAGCACCACAGTTGGTTCTGCTTGTTGCTTCTTTGTTGCATTTCAGGACAGATCTCACACGGGAATCTTTTTTATCTCCCTCAGTAACACATTTACTAATTTCCTGCTGCTTCTTCTCATTCAAGAACTGCACTATTTCAGCTTGTATGCTCTGCTCAAAGGAGTCATCGCTGCTGATGCTCTGAGGGGAATCAGGCTGGAGCCTTTTCCCAATTCCCAGGTGGTCAGACAGGTACTCTTCAGACAGCATCTCGGCTTTAAATTTCACAGGGAGGAGGTTACTCCTCGCCACTTTGTTCTGGGAGAATTCTCTCTTAAACCTTTTGTCTCTGCCCGCATTCTCAGAACGCTCCGCATTCCTTGGCAACGACTGGGCACTTTTGCTTTTTGTTTTCAAGTACTCCTGGATGGCTTCCTCTATCCCTCGGTCCACAGAGTCGTCGCTGTCAGAATCCAGCAGCAGAGTCCCAAACTCCACATTCTCCTCCTCTTGGCTGCCATCAGAATCCTCAGGGCACCCGCACCGGGAGTACTGAGGATGCTTCCGCAGCAACGTGCTGCTGGATGTGACTCTGGCAGCGGTGCCTTTCTCTCCCTTCTGTTTCTTCTGCACGACACAGCCACACTCATTGTTCATACCCAGGGCAGGCTCTTGGCTTTGCAGGTTGTTTATGATCATCTGAACTTTGGCGCTCACCGAGGTCCTGCTGACGTTGCCGTCGGATTCGGGGAAGCAAACGGGGAATCTACAATTCCTTGCTGCTCCAAAGGACTCCCATTTTGTCTGAAGAGCTACCAGAGGAGGAGCATCCATAAGGAACATTCTAGCAGGCCACAGCAAAGTCCACCATGGAACAGGATTTTCAGAGCGGTCTCTCCTCCATCCTAAAACAAAGGAAAAAAGGAAAATATTAAGCACGTGGCTTCTGCAAATTCCATGTAATAATCCTGGTAATAGAAACTGTAAATTATTAACACCCAGAACTGCTGTGCCAGATAATCACAGGATTTACTCCTCATCATCATTTGAGCAGGTAAATCAGTCACTACTCACTGGGGAACAAAGCAGAGCACTCATCAGTTGTGGTTTTTAGTATTTTCTGGCAAAATCATCACCCAGTTCAGGTAATTCACTTCTGAAACTCTTCCTGTGCTTTCCAGTCCTTTTTGCACGTGCTCCTAAATAATGATGCACTGCCAGACCCACAAAGACCCACTGTGATGGTGTTCAGTGCTCTGGTGTGTGCAGTCCCCTTTGCACTGAGGTTGTCTGAACACTTTTGCAGAAAACCTTGTGGCAGGAGAGAAGGAACAATTTTAAGGAATTCTTTCATAGTGGGAGTGGAGAACCCAGCAAAGTACTCTGCTCGTTGTTTCCTTTGGCATAACTGCCCTTTTGGAGGATCACACAGCTCAGCTTTCCAGTTTTCCAATGAAAGCAGCACTGGCTGTGTCCACATGAGTGGATGTGGAGAAACCTGGACCATCATCCGGGATGGTGAGATACAAACCAACCCCTCAGAGAGCAGAACACTCACACAATATCCCAAAACAGCTTTTACTAGATCTGACTTGGCATTAAACACACACAGCTGAGGGACTTGGGGCAGCTCAGAGAGAGGGAAAGGGAACTCATTTCTTCCTGAAACACACTCTACAGCAATAACCCTGAGACATCAGTCATCCGGCCTCACTGCAGGATAAAAGCTCTTGGCAAACACAGATCTTGGGGAGTGCACAAAAGCAGGATGAAGATTAAGAACTGTTCTTTGTGTTCCAGTAGAAGCCGCAGACAGAACGAAGCTTTGGATTGTGGAAGAGTGGAAAAAGCCACCCACAAAACTCCAGTTAACACCCCCAAAGAGTTCACCACCTCCACATGGCCCCATGAGGGTCGAAGGCTTCACCTGCAGCATCATTTGGTAGAATCAAGGGTGACAGTAATTCCCAAAAACTACAGCATCAGGGTGGCTCTCCAAGCCCAGGCACCACACAAACACAGCGAGTCCCAACTGCAGTGGCACCGGACTCTGCCAAGGCACAGGGACATGATTTTCCCTCTAAAACCTCTCTGACCTTGCATTTGTCAATTATTCTCTAGTTCTGGTTTCAAATTAATCAGTGACATTAAATATTTTAAAGGATTAATGACTCTAAACTCTTTAAAACTTCTATTTATTTACTGAGAGTAAGGTAACAAGACAACCAGGGACGACAATCCTTCATCACTCTTTGCTTGGGCAAATATAAATTAAAACCATTTTTCCTCATAATAAGCAGCTAAGGATCAAAAAGACAGAAATTAGGATACCTCATTACCTTGAAGCAACACAATTAACACACTTTAGCTCCTAGCTTCATTAAAAAATAAAACCCCAACGTTTTTCCTATTAACCTATTTCCACAGTTTTCAGGGAAGGGGCAGGTGGCTTCACTATGATGTGGTTGGACTGGGGGTTCTGCAAGAATTACATGGGATTGGGGTGAATTTTTGTGTCACAGCACCCACCCAGGGCACCCATGGGGACTGTGAGGGCACACCTGGGTGCTGCCTGAGGGGGGACATGAGGGGACATTCACCCAGGGGATATTCACAGAGGGTGTGAGGGGACATCAGGGGACACACACTGAGGGTGTGAGGGGACACCCACCAGGGTCTGAGGGGACATGAGGGGACACACTGAGGGTGTGAGGGGACATCAGGGGACACACACTGAGAGTGTGAGGGGACATGAGGGGACACACACTGACGGATGTGAGGGGACATGAGGGGACACACACTGAGGGTGTGAGGGGACATGAGGGGACACACACTGAGGGGTGTGAGGGGACATCAGGGGACACACACTGAGGGGTGTGAGGGGACATCAGGGGACACACACTGAGGGTGTGAGGGGACATCAGGGGACACACACCAGGGTCTGAGGGGACATCAGGGGACACACACTGAGGGTGTGAGGGGACATGATGGGACACATACCAGGGTCTGAGGGGACATGAGGGGACACACATCCAGAAGGAGGGGGGTACCCTCTGTAACTCTGTGAGGGGACATGAGGGGACGCTAACTCAGGGGATACCTGCAATGGTTGTGCGAGGGGACATGAAGGGACATCAACCCGGGGGGCACCCACAGGAGCTGCATGAGGGGACATGAAGGGACATCAATCTGGGGGTCACCCACAGGAGCTGCATGAGAGGAAATGAAGGGACATCAATCTGGGGGTCACCCACAGGAGCTGCATGAGAGGAAATGAAGGGACATCAATCTGGGGGTCAC